>CM059973.1:35316947-35718340 GCA_030490835.1 Annona cherimola | reverse complement strand
TACGAGTCGATAGAATCTTGAGGGTAAGGTTGTTGACGCTCGGGCTGGGGCAGACACATAGCTAAATACTTGTGTTGTGTGGATTTACCCTTGCATGTGGTGTTTAATACTTTTTACAAGATTGGCTACCTTATAAGATGATTTATTTGCAGGATTTATCTTTGGAAAAGGAGAATCTAAGTAAGCTTCATGTATAAGGCATAGGTTTCTCTCTTGGTGAATGGGAGAATGATTAAATGGATAGGAATATAACTGTTTAAAACCTATGTAGTCATGAACAAGTTACATATAGAATCAATTCCATCATATTCATTTGCATGGAAACATAGAAATTGGGTGTGGTGTAATTAGCTTTATGTGTGTTGGGAGACACATCTAAAGATTATTGAACTTGGACTAAGAATTTCCGTGCACAAACTACTGAAAAGGAACCAATTTAATATAGTTTAGAATTAAGGATCTCCAACTCTCCCATCTACCAACCCAACTCGATGAACCCCTTTTGCAATCCTGCTCTTTCATTAAACTTCCTTTTATTCATTGTACTTATTTTGCACATTCAATTACATTTGTGAAAATTCTTTCTAATCACCAAAGACAATTGAAGTAATTGACATAATTAGTTTAGAACAATATCCTAGTGGAAACGATACTCTACTCACTTTATGTTACTTGATTGACGTGTACACATGTGAAAATGAGCATTTAATTAGACATATACGCAGCTCGTTAGGCGCCATAGAGCTTGGTATCAGAGCCAGGGTTGGTAAATAGGCATGAAAAAATACTTGATATCATAAGGATGGTATCTTAGCAAGGGAATGGTAGATAGTTGAAGAAAAATGAAGGTAAGAAAGATTATCGGGATTCTCTCTAATTCTGATATAGTTGGAAGATATGTGTGAGAGGTAGTTCTCTATGATGATCATGAGTTCATAAGAAATAAGACTAGAAAGGAAGATAAGGACCTTTACTGGTTTATGGAAACTATAAAGGGAGATAAGGAAGGAATTTTTTTAAACTGGTTTAGCATCAATACTCCCATTAAGTAGTCTACACTTATATAACTTAGTTGTAGGCATTATGAAATGAGGAGGAATGGATGGGTTAGCAAAATACACTTGCTTTAATGAAATATGTATGAAATTTTAGTGAGATCATCTTTGCTCTTTGCTATAAAAAAAAAGGTATTTATGTTATATGAATATTATGTGAAGATAATTGCTATTTATTTCTACTTGATATGATTGAATGGGTAGTTTAAATCTTACCCTATGATAAGATGATAGATTATACAGATATAAATTTCTCTACGAATAAGAAAAATAGTATGCCTACCATCAAGAGTTGGATGGCACAAAAGAAAGGGCAATTGTCCAATGAGAAGCCCTTATGGGAACAAGAGACAGTAGAAATTAGTATTAGGTCTAATGGACTAAGGCCTAAAATGCCACTAAGACAGAGTATCGGCATTGGAAGCTTGGTGAGCCATTGAAAGTATTGGAAAAAGATGATAAGTTGGCTATTTTATATGAGCCTTACCTCGATATTCTTATAAGGAGTGGAGGATTGTGATACCCAGACCCAAGTAAGACATTTACACGTAAATTAGGCATGTATATGTGATATATGCATGATTCAATTGATTAATTAATTTTAATGCTATTGATTAAGAAAGGTGATTAAATTAATCGTCATAGCCCAATGTGGGTCAATATGATTGAAGTAACCCTCATTAGGTTAGGAAATGTGAATATATTAGGGATAATTACCTCATATATTATGGTTTAATTAATGGAGATTATGTTGATAATTATAAAATTGAGGTGATAAATGTTAGAAAATTCATAACTTGACGCCCATAAGGCAGAATAAGATGAAATTTGAAAGATAAGCACATGATGATGTACTCAACATTATGAATGGATGGGATTATATAAAATTATGATGAGATTATGGTGATAATTTTTTATTTTCATCCAAATCCAACAGACAATTTCAAATGACCATAACTTATGCTGGAAAGGTCATTTTGAGATGAAATTTGTTATGAACGCTTAAAACAATATAGTGAATCTTATGGATGGGTTTGATTATGCTAATTATCATGCAAAATTTCTTAATCACAAAAGGACGAAAGTGACAAGTGACACGTGACACGTGTTGATATGGGATTCATTGAGCAAGATTTAAAATCAACTAAATTAATGAAGAATTGACTTTTGAAAAGTATATGAGACATGTATCATAGTATGATTCACTTGGAATCAACTCAATTAATGTTAAAGATGATGAATTTAATTCAAGTGGACACATGTCACCTTAGTGTTCATTTGGAATCCATTCAATTTATGAAAAATCAACCTCTTAAATGAGAAAATTAAGGGATAAGATGAGGTGGCATGCAAGAGACGTTCAAGGGAGCTTCCTTAAGTGATTTTTGATATTTAAAAATAGGAAACTTAGGGAGCAAGTAAAGGAGGAAACTTATGAAGCAATTAAAGGAGGAAACTTAGGGAGCAAGTAAAGGAGAAGACTTTAGGAGCAAGAAAGAAGGAAAATAAAAGGAGAAAAGGAGCAGCAAGGCAAGGGCTGGTCTTTCAAGCCAAGGAAGAGAGAAAGAGAAAAAGAGAGAGAGAGAGAGAGAGAGATGAGAGAGAGAGAGAGAGAGAAGAGAAGAAGAGAAGAAGAGAAGAAGAGAGAAGAGAAAGAAGACGTCTTGAAGATTTCTTAGGGGGTTAATTCCTCTCCTAAAATCCAGGTCTGTAGTGATTTATTAATATGTCCTAATTTTAAAATATGCCTACTTAAACAAGTTTATTTATAAATTTTTATTTGATTGTTAATCAGCCCATGCTATCTAAACTATGCTCATATGTAGTGAATCTAGAATAGAAAAGAAAAATATGGAAGAAATAGTAAATGAATGATTTTTTACATGAAAATTTATTTGAGAAACTCATGATTGGGTGATTAAGGAACGACTCTATTTTCAGCTTAAAAGGATAAGCAGGTTGTAAATTAAAAATCTGAAAAAATCAATCTGAAGAGGGTTGAACGGGTGTCAGGATCAGCTGCACCAAATTATTTTTAATAATTTTTGTACAAGAAATTTTGAGTTGAAAATTTTATATAATAGAATACATGTTGAATAAAACTCTAAAAAAATAAAAATTAGTTTTTGAAGAGTATAAATATACCTAATAATTAATGTGATTTGAACTGTCTGAAAATTAATGTCGTCGCCTAGTAGAGTAAAAATATCAAAATAAATATAAATACTTATTTTTTTGTGCTGGAAATATTTATTTTGGTTAATTCATGTAGTTATGAAGGTATGATAGAAATTTCAGATTTAAATTCCCTACTTGATTATGATTCAAAAATTAGAGAGATCAGTATGTCTGATTTCAGCATTATGGACAGATTGAGGAATAAATCAAAATAAATGTTAAATTCTAGATTTTTGGGATAGAATTTAACTTATAATGGGATATAAACAAGTATCATAAGTTATTATGAGGGTTTAACCTATTAAAGGTGGATTTTAAAAGGAATGGGTGCTATGGAAGCAGAAGTTATACTAATGAAGGAATTGGAAAATGGACACCCAACTTGAAAGACAAGTGGGTTAAGTTAGTTTAACGTAAATCCGAATGGATTTATGTAGGTTGGAAAACCCTAAGGGATGCAAACATTTGAATTTGATGCATATAAATGAAATATCATTTTCATTATCTAGGCAAAGGCAAGGAAAATTATGGAGAAAGGATATTAAGGCTATCTCAGGTAAGCAAGCGAACTTTCCAAAATATTATTTTCCTTCTATGTGTTGGCATGATTGAATATGTTTATGATGATTCTTTTACGAATTGGCAAGCACAAGTTTTGAAAAAAATGACTTTAATGAAAAGTCAGAAGTTTTAGAAGATGATAGCTTTAATGAAAAGCCTCAAGGTTTGCTTCATGGGAAGCAAGCAACACTTTTTAAAATAATTATTTTATCACAAGTGTTGCAAGGATTAGGAATGCTTTATGTTGATGGATTCAAGAATTTACTTACAAATAACCAAGTTCTTCATGATGCTATTTTCAAAGGGTTTTCACGCTTTGTGGTGATGGTTTTAAAGAATTTGCTTACAAGCAAGCCAGTTCTTTATGATGCTATTTTCAAAAGGGATTTGTTTATAAAAAAAGATTGGCTTTTCTATGCTATGACCCTAAAACATAAATGATGGTTTGGACATAGTCCATATGTTTGAAATGTTGTTAGAAAAGCTTTGATTTCCTTAAAGAGGAAAATATTTCGAAAATGCTTCGAAAATGTTTACACGGATGTTTCTAAAGGGATTTAAGGATGGCCAACCTGATAATTTGATTTCATAAAAAGATTTGATTTCAGGTTGCTAAAATGACATTCAAAAGGCTATGCAAGCCCCTTTTTATATAAAAATGACAAGAATGATGTGTGGACAAGGATATGATATCATGATGGACAAAAAGGGTATGATGCAATTTCATAACTTTTGTGGGTAAAAGGCCCCGAAATGGAAACAAAGAAAATGTTAGGAAGATATGTGGTTTATTCTTGAAAATTCAAAAGATTTGAAGTTTCTTTATCATGAGGATTTTATGATCTATTATTTTCTCAAACATCTCAAATTCTTATTAAAATATGTTACTCAAAATATTGCTAAAAGAATTTAAGGGAGGTCATCCTAAAACTAGATTTCAAATGATAACTTGTTTAAAGTGGGTGCGCTCATTTTACAAGTTCTCACGGACTATGGTCTGTGATATTTTTCAAGATGGATGTAGATTGCGGTCTGTGATCCCACTTTTTCAAGATGGTTTAAAAGGACACGGGTTGCGGTCTTTGATACTTTAATCCACACGGACTGTGGTCTGTGATGTTTCAAGAAATCATATCTATGATGTGAAACCCTAACCCTTATAGGACCCATATGTATGCAATTGAACATGTATATGATGATTATTTATGAATTATGGAATTATAAAGGCATTATTTGATTTTTGCTAAATATGGCAATTAGGGTTATGGGTTAGCATTAATGATGTGATTAAGCATTTTGAGCCTAAATGAGACCATGGGTTTAGAATGAATTATTTGTGATTTAACTGTGCACATATATAATGAAATTTTTTTTTTCATTATTTAAAATGAATTATGGAGATTAATATGGAAATTGACAAGTTTGATGGAAAATATTGAAAATTCATAACTCAACACCTATAAGGCGGGTTCAAGTGAAGTTTGAGATCAAAATTGTTAATGTTTGGGCTTGGTATTATGGAATCAAAAGATTATGAAAATTCTTGATGAAATGAGAATTATGAATTTTTAAGTATATGTTCATTTCTACCGTTAACTTTAAATGGCTATATCGGGAGCTAGAAAACTCGGATTGAGTTGAAATTTGAAATGGTTGAATGGAATGGTGAGATGTTTATTTTGGATGGCTTGGATTAAGCATGTAATATTGGGAAAATTCCTGCATTGAAAAAGGTGAGCAAGTTTGACTTATGCTCCACAAAAGTATCATAGCATTAATGCTAGAGTACCATACATAAATGCTTGATGGAATGGGAATTTGAGGTGGCAAATTGCAGGCCATTCTTTGGATATTTTATGTAATTATTACAAAAACCATAAATATGGGAATTATCCATTCAATCAATGCATGGAATGATGAAGCTATGGGAGTGTAGCTAAGGTGGCAAGGAGGGGATGTCCAAGGGCTGGTTAGTGCCCGTTTTTTATTTTTTTTATTTTTCAAAAATGCCTAAATGTTGCAGGGATATAAGTACACGATATTTTCATTCAATAATGGAGATTTGCAGCAATTAAAAAATGGAAAAAGGCAAGTATATACTGCTGAAAAACGTGGACAGCTTGTATGGGTGGAAAATGTGATTTTTGGTGTTAAGTTGCTGCAATATTTGTTGAATTTATTTACGTAAAATTAATGCATGAATTAAAGGGTAATTAGAGGCATAAATTACCCACATTTTTTTAATAAAATAAAAATGAAAAAAAATGGATAAAAATCTGGACAGATTGGACGTGAAATGGAGATGCATTGGATGGTCAAAGATTATGCAAATTTTGTGATTTTGGTAAATGGTAAAATACAATTTTACTTGGATGAGAATTACCCACCTCATATTGTAGATAAGGGTGCATTTAAGGGGTGTGGAATTGCAGCAAAAGTGGGCCCCACAGCTGGAAAAAAATCCAGCTCTTATATCCCATGCATGATCACTTGGAAAATCTCCAAAAGTTGGTTTTTTCACCCAAACCAACCAAGCAACTAACGACCCCTATATTCAGAAAAAAGAGGAAGAAAACCAAGGGAAAAAGGAAGGAAATTTGAAGAAGAAATCATCTCAAAGGATTAGAGGTTTGAGTTGGCTCAAAACCAAGTAAGTATACGATTGATTTTTAGTTGTTTAACTTGAGTTCTTAAACTCAAAACTTGGAAATGAAAAACATGTTTAAATAATCTGTAAAATTATGTTTCAACATGCCCTTGCATCAATATAGATTGGGTATTAAGTTTTAAGCATGAATTTTTAAGTTAAGATTGATGAAAATGACGTTATGCATGCGTATGAAGTGGGAAATTAAAGTTGTTTAAACCCTAAATCTCCAAGACATGTTGCTGTTTTGATTTGATGTTTTTATTAAGCTATGAACCATGTATTTATGCCAAAAATATGAGGGTTTATGCTTAAGTGATGAAATTTTGAAGTTATGAAAGGCAAAACATTGATTTTGACCTAATTTCGTAGTTTCTATGTTAAAAATGTTATGGAAATGGGTGTGCATGTTTTAAGCATGTTATGTAGGGTAAAATACCATAGGTTTAAGGTATTAGGTATGCCCCAAAATATTTGGGAAAATAAACCCTAGAACTGATTTTTATGAATTTTATGAAAGAACGTCAAACCGACGTGAAACGGGTCTCAAAACGTGAGGGTAACTTGCTGTTTTGAGAAATAATAATGCATGGATGTTAATTGTGTGTTCAATACATATATATGTATGAGGAAAAATGGATTTTATTGCTGGAAAATTTGGATTTTAGGGCTGCCTATGGTTAAGTGTCGAAAGACGCGTAAAACGGGTGAAAAACGGGTTCCAAACTTGCTGTTTTGGAAACCTATGGGTGAATGAATTTAAACCCCATGAAAATAACCTAAGTAAAGTGGTATTAAAGGGTAATTAAACCGCTGGAAAATAAGATGAAATTTTTCCTAGAGGATTTTATGAAAACACCTTACGTATGCATGGCAAAAAAGGGCATATGTGAAAGGGTTAGATGGGCTTATGTGAGAAATAACTTGTGAAAAGTAATTTTATGCAAAAATGAATAAAATATGATGAATTTCATGACTATAAGTCTGTTTTACATGATATGAAATGAAATTCCAATTGTGGAATTTTATAACGCCATTTATGATGATAACGGGTGTTTGAAATGGACGCTGATGAATGAATGGTAGTAAAAATGTGATAAATAGCAAAAAGGGGTTAAGAAACCTATGTATAATGATTTATGAATTAATTTATGAAAATTGAAATGGATACCCTAATTTTAGGGTTATATGTATATGCTACGATGTATGATAGCCGAATGTGTGTAAATTATGCTAATGGGTGAAAAATGAACCATATATGTGTATGATGACTTATGAAGTCAAATAAATGATGTGCGTATATGGAATGGGTTGGAAAACTAAGTAAAATATGAAAGAAGGAAATGTATGAAAAATCATATCATTTTCATGTAGGCAAAGGCAAAGAGAAAGTGGTGGAGGAAAGCTAAGAAGTTCAGGTAAGCAAGCAAATTTTCTAAAGGATTTTTGCTTTTCTAAATTGTTTCCATAAATGAAATTCTTGCTTTAACTTGTTTGATAAAACTATGGAAATTGTTTCTAATGTCTTTAAGGATGGCCATCCCTTAGCAATGGTGTTGAAATGATGTTTATTTCAAATGCAATATTATGAAATGTTTCTTTGACAGATGCTATGGAAAAAATGATATGGTTTGATGTTTATGATTGAAAAATCATGCTAGCATGTTAAAGATGAATTTATGCAAAAGTTCATGTGCACAGGATACTAGGTCCACTTGAAGGGTATAAGTGGACCGATTGTCCCCCCTTGGTGTGACCAAGTCGCTTGTAATAGGCCGAAGGCCGGCGGCGCCCTCTCTGAAATGGGAGTTAACATGACCGATGGTCGCCTGGCTAGCTTCCATCCTAAGGGAGATATGATGTTCATGTTCATGTTTTCATATGGCATTATGCATATGAGACCCATGATGGGTACATGATTTCATATTTTCAAGATATACCTTTGGATAAGGTATAAGATGCTTTCCAAGTTTATTTTAAATGAAAAATGTTGCTTGAAATGATTTGCCTGAAAAATGAAAATAGCTTGCTTATTGAATTTCGACTCACGTTTTCGTTTTCCAAACCCAAAGACAGGTGATGGACCGGACATGGCAAAGGAGCAAGCGCCGACTTAAGGAACCCTTAGAAATTTATGTTATGAAACTGATGTGAAATGATTGTAAAACTATATGCAGTGTTTTATGTTGAATAGATGTAAACTATTCGAATGTTTGGTATGGATGACTATGATATGTACATGCAGTGCCATCTGATTTAGGCAAAAGATGAAATGTCACTGAACAGCATGTTGGTATGTAATGAATGGTTTGAATTGTTTTAGAAATGTATGAAAATGAAGTTATGAGAACATGAGGTGTTATATGAACTGTTACATGACCATGTTTAACAGGATAAATATCCGATAAATCCCGCCATGTGACAGGGCAACAATCCTGATCACGTTTACCAATCAATCCGATCTTGAGGTAAGGGCTAGGATGTGACGCTCGGGTTTGGGGCACCACATATGATGATGATGTTTGGTGCACCAATACAAGGAATTGGCCGGTTGTAAAGCACGGTCGGAGATGGACTGGGGCCCACTCTACATATGGCTAAGTCGCTAAAGAATGACAAGAGGTCAACGGCGCCCTCCTTGAGATGGGAGAAGATGAAAGAACAACCGTCTGGCTAGCGTGCTCTTAAGGATTCTCTTCCAGAAGGTAGAATGATCACTTGCTATGTGTCACTACTGGATGGCGAGAAATGCATTTGCATATATTTTGCTTTCGAAGATCCCAAAGATTTGGACATAAAAGCGTTTATACGAAAAGTTATCCTAAATGGGATTTTATGTGCCATAATGAACAAGTTTACCCTAAAAACAAGGTGTTTTACACAAAAAGTGTAAATATCAAAGACGAGTTGAAATATTTTCAATGCAAATGCTTTCATGTAAATGGATTATGTGTTTTCGTCTTGTTGCTAGAACAAGTCCCAAAATGGGGATTATGAAATAAGTTTTATGTCTTGTTTGCTATAAATAAACCCCACGACGGGGATTATGAAAAAGGGGTTTATATGGAAAAATATATTTTTTGACATGAACATGTCCTTTGCTGAATATGGCTTATGTGCAAAATATTTTAAGACATATAAATGTCCATTGCCAAAGAAAGTTTATGTTAAAGATATTTTGGGGCACAAAATGTCCTCTAACTAAAAGGATTTATGAGAAAAATGGTTTGGACGTAAAAACGTCCATTCGCAAAAGAAAATTTTATGTAAAATGTCTTGGAACATTATAAATGTTCACACAGGACAAAAAAAATTACCTAAAAAGGGTAAAATGCATATGTTTTGTCTTTGAAAGCCTGGCGTGGAGTTCAAAACGGTTTTGAAGATGTTTATGAAAATATTTTAAAGGAAAGTCTTGCCCTAAAATGCTTTCTTACTTAGTTATCACTCATATTTGTTTTTTCAAACCTTAGACAGGTACCGGGAAGCTCAAGAGGTCGTGGACCTTAGCATCTAAGGAAAGGTATGGGATGATAAGTAAATGTGGGCTAAAATGATTAGCCATAATGAATGAGATGGTATGCCTTAATGTTTATGTTGACGTAGGTGAACTTATTTAAAGTTCTAAGTTTTATTGGAACTGATGGTTGGATGTATGTATGAAATGAAAATGTCATGATTAGGTTAAGAGGACCTTTAATGTAGAAGAGCAAGTTGAGATGTTATAAATGAAATGTGCACTTGATATGTGCAATTGATTACAAGTGTATTGTCAATTGGAAAATGAATGGAGTGAAATGTAAATAAATGAAATGATGATGAAATGAAAAAAATTGGATGAGATCTAATTAATCCTAATTCACATTTAACAATCGATAAGATCTTGGAGTAAGGCTTAGGATGCGATATCTCGAGTTGGGGGCGCCACATAATTCTTAGTATATGGTCCTCTAGTCACTAAGGAAGAGCTCCTCAACCACATGCTCGCCTTGAGTGCGAGCTTCCTCTGTTATTAATCCTGTCAGTCATAAGGAGTGGACTTGCAACTTGTCTTTCTTAAATATCCCCCAACTATATACATTTTTCTCAATTCCTTATCCTTTCTCTACTTTTTATTTCCAATGTCACCTTTTCATAGTGGAAAATTGCTTTTCCTTTATGAACCATCTATCTTTCAAAAAATTGCTAACTAGCTATGTTTTATAACATAATCATAAAAACACATCACATTTTATATAATCTAAAATCAATATACATTGTCATATATCCAAAAATTTCAGTCTATCCCTTTCATCATTTTTCAGTCTTTCCTCTACGTCTATCTACAAATCCTTTCTAGGATACCATCTCTGTGGTATCATATCCTTTCTTTTCACATTTATTTACCAATCCATGCTCAGGTATCACTCTTTGTGATATTAAGTCTTTTCTTTCCATGCCTATTTACTAATTCTTGCTTTGATACCAAGCTCTGTGGTGCCCCCAAACCCGACGAATCATAACCTGAGCCTTACTCCAAGATTGTTATCAATTGGTAAATGTGAAACATGATTGTTGCCCTGATCATGCGATGGGATTTTTGAATCCATTTTCTTTAGAGGAATTTTTTTCATTCCATTCCCTTCATCATCTTTCAAGCAATATATACTTGAGGTTATCTATGCATATCATTCTCACCATTCATTTCACAAGCAATTATATACTTACTTACATATATCATGAACATTCATAATCTTAATATTTTCATAATCAACACAAGCATTCAATCATTATCTAATCACGATAGCTAACAATTTAATAGCACATTAAGAATACCAGTCATTATTCCCTTCAATTTATCAGGTTCTTTCTCCTTTTGAGTTTTCTTGAACTTGTCTAAGGTTGGAAAAACAAAATGTGAGTGATAAACTCAGTAAGCAAGCATTTTTTCATTTTCATATAAACGCGTTCTCGCCGTTCGATTGGAGATGATCGAGCGATCAACTACCAATAAGGAAGAAACCTCTCACGAAAATCTTTCATATAAACCATTCATATAAACCATTCATGAAACCCATTAATATAAACCTTTCATGAAAATCATTCATATAAACCATTCATGAAAACCATTTATATAAACTTTCTATATGAGGACAAATGTATGTCCTAAAGCATTGTCATATAAACATTTAATTATGAGGACAAGTGTATGTCCTAAAATATTTTCATATAAACATTTAATCATGAGGACAAGTGTATGTCCTAAGACATTGTCACATAAACCTTTCATATGAGGACAATTATATGTCCTAAAAGATTTGCATATAAACCTCTTTATACGAGGACAATTATATTTCCTCAATTGATTTCGAATAGACCATTTCCCAATTTTTGGGCTTTTCAAAAACAACGCATATGCATATAAACCTTTTATCTAGGTGGACAATATCATGTCTTGAAATATCTTTGAGTAAACATTGTTTTTTTATGGACATTGTTATGTTCTGAAATATCCTTAGGTAAATATTATTTCTTGTGGACATCATCATGTCACAAAAATAATCTCATGTCCCCATTTTGGGGTTTTTAAAATAAAATATATGCATATACGTCTCTCACCCTTTGGCAGGTGACACTTACCAAGTGATCATCCTTCCATAGGAAAGAAACCATCCATGTGACAGCACCGCTAGATAGGTGATCATCCATGATGCTACTCTCATTTCAAGGAGGGCGCCACCGGCCTCTGGCCCTCCCTTAGCGACTGGGCCACATGTAGAGGTTGGCCCTGGTGTGCAACCGTCTCGGTCTGCAACTGCCTCCACCATGGACCTAGTAGATGATCCTGGTGCACACTCATTTATATTCGCGTGGTCATGCTAGCTTGATTTCATAAAATCAACACGGTCCTCAGACCGTGCCATTTTTCAAGTCAAAACTTGACATAACATCATCAAACTCAGTCCGTAGACTATGCCCTTCTCAATTGAGAACTGGGCATAATCATTTTAAAAATAAAACATTTTCATAAACCGTCTTCAAGTCATAATGTTAGGATGACCACCCTTAAAGAATTTTGGAAACATTTTAATAATTCAACTTTATAAAACCTTTGTAGTACTTGAAAAAATAATATTTTCAAGAATATTGCTTGTTTGCTGGTAAACAGTTTTAGAATCATCTCGATAAACAAATTTCAAAATATTTCAATAATAGCAAAGAACAAGCTTTTCTTGTAAACATTTTTATCCCCATTTTTGGGCTTTTTATAAGTAAATGATAGGAAAACACATCTGCTTCCATTTTTTTAGCATTATATGCCTCGTTCACACACCATCCTTGCCACTCTTATGTAGAAAAGTGTTTGCACTATCTTTTGAACATCATTTAAACAAAATAGTCATCAAATCATTTTATATCATCAAGTTATTGAGTTGGTCATCCTTAAAACTCTTTTGAAAATATGATACGGGACATTTTTAAAGTATTTCAACTTTCAAGAGACTTAGGACATTTCAATAGTTCATTTCAAAGCATCTAAATAAACCATTTAAATACTTTCAATTAAACCATTTCAAAAGCCTTATTTATTTACAAATATCATTATATGAAGAATCATATATTTTTTCTCACAAAAACCCTTAGGAATATAATTCTCAAAGTTTATTTTGAAATATCATCTCGTAAAAGAGTTGAAACTCTGTCATCATAAAATGCTTTTGAAATAGCATTTCTAAGAACTTGCTTAACATGAAACCATCTTGAAACATGTCAATAATAAGGAATAAAATCATACTTTCAAGAATTGATCATGCTTACAATAAAGCAATGCTGACGCTTTTCATTAAAGCCATATTTTCAAGAATTGAATTTGCTTATTTTGTAAGTAATTCTAAAATCATCAATATAAATATTTGAAGCAAAATCAATATTCTTGAAGATTCGCTTGTCTACCTTGTAAGCAATCTTGCAAATATTTTGATAAAGCAAGTTCATATCATTTCAATAATTGCCAATAAAATAACATTTGGAAATGCTTAGTCGAGAATTATTATAAAGAACGTGTAATCATTTCAACATTTGGAATGAAATCAATCTTTTCGAAAAGGTTGCTTGCTTACCTGAATTCACTTCCGTTTCCTTCTTCAACATTTTCTTTGCCTTTGCCTATATACATAAGAATAACATTGTATTCATAAACATAATTCCAGATGTTTGCACATCATATAGTTTTCCAACACACATGATTTTCATCAACTTACTTAACCCGCTTGCTTTTCAAGTTAGGTGCCCATTTACCAATTCACATATTGGTATAACTTGTGCTTCCATAGCACCATTCCTTTCAAAATTTATCCCTAGTAGGTTAAACCCTCATAATCATTTATGGTATTTGTTTATATCTTATTATAAGTTAAATTTCGTTTTGAAAATCTGGAATTTAACATTTATTTGGATTTATTCCTCAATCTATCCATATTGCTGAAATCAAACACACTGATTTCTCAAAATTTTGAATTATAATCAAATCAAGGAGTTCAAATTTAAAATTTCTATCATACCTTAATAAATATATGAGTTAACTAAAATAAATAATTCTAGCACAAAATAATAAGTATTTATATTTATTTAGGTATTTTTACTCTGTTTGACAACAACATCAATTTTCAGATTAGTCAAATAACGTTAATTATTAGGCATATTTTTACCATGCAAAAATTAATTTTTATTTTGGTCAAGTGATATCCAGAATGTATTATATATCATATAAATTTTTTAGCTCAAAATTCCTTGTATAAGAATTATTACAAATCATTTGGTGCAGCTGCTCCTGACAACCGTTCGACCCTGTTCAAGTTGATTTTCTCTGATTTTTAATTTGCAACTTGCTTATTTTTTTAAGCTGAAAATTGGGTCGTTGGTTAATCATAATATCATGAGTTATAACACAAATGTTCATGCTAAAACCATTCATTTACTATTTTTTTATATTTTGTTTTCCTATTCCAGATTTACTACATATGAGTATAGGTTAGATAGCGTGGGATGATTAATAACCAAATAAAAATTTATAAATGAGCCTATTTAATTGGAAATATTTTAAACTTAGAAAATATTAATAAACCACTACATACCTAGATTTTGGGAGTAGAATTACCCCCCTTAGCAATCTTCAAGATGGCCTTATTTCTTTTCTCTCTCTCTCTCTCCCCCCTACTGGAACGTCCAGCTACTGCTGCCCCTTTTCCTTTTTTCTTTCTTTTCTTGCTGCCCAAGAAATTCCCTTGAATTTTCCTTTTTTTCATAATTTTAAATACCGAAAATCTTCCTAAATTCAATCCCCTTAGTCAAGTTCACAAGATGCCCATTTTTGGCATTTTTAAGCTTCAAATGCTTCCCATTGCACGACCTTACAATCCAACCCTTTATCATGCATTTTTCAAATTTTTGAGATTGTAAAAATTCCTCAAAATTCTCTCCCTTGGACACCTCATTTGTACCATTAATTGCCTTGACTTTTGCATTAATGAAAAACTACTTTTTGCAGCAAAAAGTCAAAGAGTTTTAACTATAAGTGATTAAGCATTTTTCAATGAGATTTAGCTTAATTAAATCCATCCATATGATGGAGCACTTTTTTTTTGCCGTTTATAAAAATTTTTATACAAAAAATGACCTTTCTGGCGTACATTATGGTCATTTGAAAATGTCTCTTGGATTTGGATGAAATTAAATAATTATCACCCTAATTAAATCATGATTAGCATAATCTATTCCATCCATGATGTAAAGCACGTCAACATGTGCTTACCTTTCGAATTTCAAGTCAATCTACCTTATGGACGTCAAGTTATGAATTTTTCAAATAATGACTCAATTATCCCATCATTATAATCAACTTAATCATAATTAATGGAATTGAAAATCATGCCAAATCATCATTTCCATACTTCATTTTGTCTTTTTTGAGCAAATTAACTCATATTGGGCTAAGATGATTAACTTAATCATCTCACTTAATTAGTAGATGTGAAACCCTGACCCACATAGGATTCATGTATATAAATTTGAATAATTTAAGTATGATTTGATTGAATTATAAATGATTTATTTGCAATATTGATGATTTATGACAATTAAGTCAGAGGTTATGAATGATGATTAAATCAATCATTATAAGTTGATATGGGCCAATATGATTAAAGTGGACTAATGAGGATTGAAAAGTATTAGTGTGTCATGAAAAAATTAATTTAATTTCCATAATGTGATTAATGGAAATTAAGAGGCTAATTATAGAGCTAAGTTGGAAAATGTTAGAAAATTCACAACTTGACGCCTATAAGGCGGATTAAGATGAAAATTGAAAGGAAAGCGCATAATTTTGTGCTTAATCTTATGGAAAAGTTATATTATGAAAATTTATATGGGATTAGTGTGAAAATCGATCATTACCATCCAAAATGCAAAGATGACTTCAAATTATCATAACTTGAGCTAGAAATGTCGGATTGAGACGAAATTTGAAATGGATGGTTAAAATTATGAGATCAATGCAATGAGAGACTTGGATTAAGCTAAGTGATTTGGGGATTATGCTTGCACGAAAACGGTGGAGCACCTTTGACTTTTTGCACCTTAAAGCAACTAGCATTTATATTAAAGTTAAATAAAATAATTAAATGATTAAATGCACAAAATATGTGCCAAAAGGGGGTAAATTGCAGGGTACTTTATGAATTAATAAAAATGGAAAAATTCATGAAAATATCTCATGAATAAATGCTGAATTAAGGAGCTAATGGCTAAGCTTAAGGGAGGTATATAGAGGTGGCATAGAGTGGACGGCTTTGAGCTCCAAAAAGTGAATTTTTTAATTTTTTTTAAATATAAAATTCACACCTAAGTCAGCTAGAGAATCAAGGTAAATAAATGAGCATTTAAAATTGGTAGAAAATTATGGCCAAAGATGTCATATCAAGGACATATGCATGTGATCATCAAGTGGACAACAATGGAGCAAGGGAGAGAGGTGGACGTCCAAGGTAGTTTTGTGGAATTTTGTGAAATTTTTTTATATGCTAAACCCCTATGTATGCTATTATCTAGGGTGATTAAATGACCATTAAATAAAGCTTCATTTTGTGGAAAAAATGCACAAAGGCTGCTGAAAGTGGACGTGATGTGTGGACAGATTTGAGATCATCAATACTATGGATATTTGATTGATTTTACTTAGATAATTTGTAATTTACTTGGAGCATATTTTTCAATGTCATCAAAGGGGATAAACATGCTTTAATTACTTGCTAATTGATGTGGAAAATGGGGCCCACATAGCTGGAAAAATCCAGCCTTACATAAGGGTGAACGACCACATGTGTATGAGGTGGTTTGAGAAAAACTTTTCAAGGAGCAAAGCCCCTAACTCCAGCAGCTGCATGTCCCATATTCCAGCAAGGAAAAAAAGAAAGAAAAGGAGAGAAAAAAAGGAAGAAAAAACAGGAAAGGAAGCAAGGAATTTAAGGTAGAGAAGTTAAGTTCAAGGTTGATTCAATTCAATTAAGTGTATCCTCAAGTTTTGAATCATTTAAACCTAGTTTTCAAACTCAATTTATGAGTCATGAATATGATTCATAATGATCCCTTAAAGGATGATTCATGATGCCCTTGATTAGGGTATTGAATGGGGATTTAATGACAAGTATGCAATTAAGGGTTCAAGAGGAAGAAAATGGTGATTAAGGTTGAATATGAGTTGATAAACTTAGTTGAAATTTGCTTAAATTCATATATGATGTTGCTGTTTTGATGTGTTATTATGATTACAAGATGATTCATGATTAGATGAGTTATATATGTTGATTTAGGCTTAAGTTATGAATTTTAGAAAGAATGTGAATTAGGGTTACATATAAGACCCGATTTCCATATTTTTATGCTAAAAATGATACATGAAATAGCCTAAATGATTTATGAATGATTTATAGGGTGAAATACTCTAAACATAGGGTATTTCAGATGTTCAAAATTGGATGGAAAATGTTGCCCTAAATCTGATTTTTAGGGGCATATATGTGGACGTCCAAAGTGGTGCAAGAAGGGTACCCTACATGCATGAGAAGTTGCTGTTTTGTAAGAAACTAATATATGGAAATTAAACATGTGATAATAACCTAAATTTGGGTTAAGGAAAGTGTGATTAGTTTTTATAATTTAGAGATTAAAAATCTGTTTTGATATAAGTATCAAAAGGAAGATTAAAAGTGTATAAAACGAGTCCCAAAGTTGTTGTTTTGGAACCCTATGATTAGTGGATTAAAATCCAATAAAAATGAAATAAGTAAAGTGTTAATTAAGGTATATAATCACGCTGAATATAAAGCAAGTTACTGATTTGAAAAATTTTAAGAAACACATTATTTATGTGTTGTGAAATGGACATATATGAAGAGATAAGCATGAATAAATGATGAATGGTTTATGTGATATATTAAATTCAGAAATGCATGAAAATATGAAGAAAAATGTATATTATGTTTCTGTTTTGGTAAATAATGATAACCTCAAATTTTGAGATTAATATATGAGCTTTAGGACATTAACTAAGTGCTTAAGAATGAGCACAATGTGTGAATTGTGAAAAATATGTGAAAAATGATAAGTGGGAGTAATAAACTTCCATATGGTGTCTAATGAATGACTAATGAATGTTTTATGATATATATCAAAGTTACCCTAAATACGAGTATTGAATATGGAGTGTAATGAATGGTATAATGCATAAGTTATGTTGTGTATGTACACCCGACTTGGAATTCAAGTGGGTTGTAAATGTTAATGAAAATGGGTTGGAAAACTAAGTTGAATGCAAGAAAATGGAAATTATATGAATGTTATGTCATTCTTACATATATAGGCAAAGGCAAAGAAAAGGTTGACCCGGAAAGCTCATGCGACCAAGGTAAGCAAGCAAATTTTCTAAATGATTTTATTTTTGAAATTATTTTAAAATAGTTGCAAATTATATTCTAATTTCTTTGATATGTTTAGCAAATGATATTGAATTTATTTATAAGGTATTTAAGGATGGTCATTCCTTTATCTCAATGTGTATTGAAATGTTATTTCAAAAATGATAAGTGATTTGCTTACTGTTTCGCAATTATGTATGAAATATGAAGAAATATGGATTTAAACAATGTTTCATTGAAATGATGTTTCAAAGGGATGATGCAAAGAATTCTCTACATGAGACTGACAAGTTTCATGTGTAAGAAGTATATAATACCAGGGTGACTAAAGTCATGCATGGAATGAAAATCAAGTAGGCTAGTCAAGGCAGAAAGCAGGACAAGGAGTCCGCCCTTGACATTGCCAAGTCGGAAGGTCCGGCGCCAAGGATGGAAAGGATCATGTCATGAAAGAATGTTCACCGAGCTAGCGTACCGTCACATGAAGGATAATGTCATGAATGAAAATGATGCATTTGTACATCCAATGTTTATGAAAGGTTTATGAAAAGGTTTCTGCTCTACAGGTAGTTGATCACTTGCTAAGTCTCTCCTATCGAATAGGGAGAAAATGCTTTTAAACAATGTTGCCTTCAAAATGAATTGCCTAAAAAATATACAGCTTGCTTATTGAGTTTTCAAGTCACGTTTTGTTTTCCAAACCCATAGACAGGTGAAGGAATGAAGATGACCAAGGAGCATGAATTAGACATGGAAGAATGAAAACTTGATGATTTCTTATATATGTCACTTATGGCGAATGGTTGTATAATGACTTGATATTTGTTATTTTGACGATCATATGTGATCTATTTTATGACTTGTGTTTTATGAACAAGTATCAATGGTTGATGAGCATGATATGAAATTTCTACAATTTTATATAATAGAAAATGTGTATATAAGAGCAAAAATAACTTGAATAGGCACTTGATGAAATATAGCATAAAAATTAACTCTTAAAGAGTAATGGTTAAATGGATAAATATCCAACAAGCCGCCGTGTGACATGGCAACAATCCTGATCCAGTTTACCAGTCGATAGATCCCGAGGTAAGGACGTGACACTCGGGCTGGGGCGCCATAGTAGCCCTAATCTCATCCATCCACATAAATTATACCATTAATAACTCTTTAATACCTAAATTACATTTATGGGTCTCAAAATTCTCTCGGTTTCACACAGTCGTTGCTTCAACTTTTAGAAATTGCTCTCGCATTTATAAGACTATACATATCTAAATCCTTTTCACATCAATCGTGTCAATGGCGCGGATAACTGTGAATCTTTGGTAGTAGCCCGCTAACCCTAGGAAACTCCAGATCTCCGTAATAGTTGTTAACCTCGGCCATTTAAGTACTGCTTCAATCTTCTGGGGGTCAACTTGAATTCCCTTTTTAGATATTATATGCTCTAAAAACTCTACTTGTTTCAATTAAAACTCACGTTTTCTCTACTTGGCTTATAATTTGTCTTTCCTTAATCAGTCCACTACCCTTCAAAGATGAATTTTATGTTCTTCCTTCGATCTTGAGTAAATCAAGATGTCATCGATAAAAACCACAACAAACCGATCCAAATAATCCCAAAATACTCTATTCATCATATCAATGAATACAGCAGGCGCATTTGTAAGTCCAAAAGGCATTACAAAAAATTCAAAATGCCCATATCTAGTTTGAAATGCTATCTTGTGACACTTATCCTCAATTGCTGATGCCCTAACTGTAAATCTATCTTAGAGAAAGTTGTAGTAAATCAAATAGATCATCAATCCGTGGTAAAGGGTATCAATTCTTCACTATGATCCTATTTAGTTCTCTGTAATCTATGTAAAGTCTTAAACTTCCATCTTTCTGCCTTAGAAACAATACTGGAGCTCCCTAGGGTGACACACTGGGTCTGATAAAACCTTTATCTAGAAGCTCTTGAATTTGAGTTCTCAACTCAGTCATCTTAGCTGGAGCCATTTGATAGGGACTCTTAGATATCGGGACTGTACCTGATATGACATCTATCACCATGTCCATTTCTCTTTTCGGAGGTAACTATGTTAATTCCCTTGGAAAAATATCTAGAAACTCTTTAACCATCGAAATTTTCTCTATTTCCACTTCCTTTCCTTCTCTTGCACTAACAGATACCAAATAAGCTTGACATTGTTGGTGGACCATCTTAACTGCCTTCATTGATGATATCAGTACGATGGAATTCTCAAGTTGTCTTAGTCTGCTATGTCTTAGTCTGCTAAAAGCTATATCTCTATCTGGAGCTGCTTCGAATTTCACTTTCTTGGTCTTGCAATCAATGGTGGCTTCCCATTGACTTAGTCAGTCCATTCCCAAAATCACATTGGACTCCGTCATTGGCAACAGGATTAGGTCTGCTTCTAATATCATGGACTGTGGCGCCCCAAAACCGAGTGTCACATCCTGAGCCTTACCTCGGGATCGTATTGATTGGTAAACATGATCAGGATTGTTGCCCTGTCACACGGCGGATTTTAATGGATATTTATCCAATTTAATAATTCCTCATACGAGTTTGATTTCTCATATTTTCATCTAAAACATATCTAGGTCATTACCAACCCATTATCATATACAAAGCATGCTGATCAAAACATTTCATCAATTACATAAATCATATGTCACTGCATGTATTAACCATGGTCATCAACATAAAACATTCAAATAGTTACAATCATTCAACATGAATTTTTTCATAACATAGAAGTGCTAAAGTTTTCTCCATGGCTTTCTCAAGCTTGTACTTGCTCCTTCATTATTTCCTTTCTTTCACCTGTGTTTGGGTTTGGAAAACAAAATCATGAGTAGAAACTCAATAAGCAAGCTATTTACATTTTATAGGCCAATCATTTCAGGCAACATTTTGCATTTAAAATCAACTTGGAAAGCAACTTATACCTTATCAAAAGGTATATCTTGAAAATATAAATCTTGTACCTATCACGAGTACGATATGCATAATGTCATATAAAAATATGAACATATCCATCATATCTCCCTTAGGCTGGAAGCTAGCCAGGCGACCATCCGTCCACATCATCTCCCATTTCAGAGAGGGTGCCGCCGGCCTTGGGCCTATTTTAGTGACTTGGCCACACCAAGGGGGGACAGTCAGTCCGCTTATACCCTTCAAGTGGACCTAGTACCCTGTGCACATGAACTTTTCATAAATCCGTCTTTAGCATGCTAGCATGATTTTTCAGTCAAAAACATAGAATCACATCATTTTTCCATAGCATTTATCAAAGAAAATTTCATAATATTGCATTGAAGTAAAAACATCATTTCAACACCATTTAACTAAGAAAAGGCCATCCTTAAATTCCTCTAAAAAGTTATTAATATTTACATCAAACAGTTAGTACAAAATCACATTTATTCAAAGCAATTTAGAAAAGCAAAATCTTTTAAAAAATTTGCTTTCTTACCTACGTTCCTTAGCTTTTCGTCTCAGCTTATTCTTTGCCTTTGCCTACATGAGAATAATATAATTTTTCATATATTTATTTTGCTTGTATTCCATTTAGTTTTCCAACCCATTTCCATTAACATATATCATTTATTTGACTTCTCAAGTCGTTATGCACATATATAGCATATATTGCACATATTAACACATTTCATCAGTTCATACATAACATATACAACCCCATAAGTAGGGTAACCATTCAACCACATAAAATTCATCCATTAATTATCATATATAGTTTCATTAACCTTCATTTACCATTTTTCACTTATTTTCTGAAAATTCATACATCGGTGCTCCTTTTAAGCACACATCGTCACCTCATACTTCATAAATAAATTCTAAATTTTGAAATTAATCATTATACACTCTAAAAAGATGTATAATCATGAAATATATCATATTTTCATATATTTTTGCACATAATCACATTCCATACGTCATTCATCACTTATGAACATTTATCCTTTCACATATGCCCATTTGGCAACACATACATAATATATTTAATAAAATTTTCCAAGTCAGAAAATTAATCCATATTTCAGTGTGTTAATTAACCTTAATTACCACTTCATTTAATATATTTTTATGGGATTTAAATCCACTTACCATAGGTTTCCAAAACAGCAACTTTGGAACCCGTTTTTTACCCATTTAACGTGTCTTTTGACACATAACCCTAAGCAGTTTAATAAATCCGAATTTTCAGCAAATAATTCCATTTTTCCTAATCCAAATTTAGGGCATTAACACATATTTAACATTCAGAAATTAAAACCCCTCAAAACAACAAGTTGCTTACCCGTTTCGGGTCCCGTTTTCACTTCATTTATACATCGTTTCATAAATCCATAAAAATCAGATTTTGAGCTTATTTTCCCAAATATTTTGGGCATAAATAATAAATTAACCCTAGGTTATTTTATCTTGCATAGGATTCACAAATCATGCAAACCCATTTCCATAACATTTTTAACCTAAAAATGAAGAATTCGGGTCATAAACGTCGCTTTGCATTCCATATTTTCTAAAATTCATGATTTGAGCTCAAATCAACATATGTTTTGCATTAACACATGATTCATAACATAATCACATCATCAATCCAAAACAGAAACTTGTTATGGGAATTTTAGAGTTTATCAAGTTGAATTTTCAACTCATAAATCATTCAAATCATCACTTTCCTCATCTAAAACATAGAAATTCATACATGTAACCTAATACCCATTCAATATTCAACCAAAGGCCATGTTCAATCATCATTTGAAGATTATTTTAGCATCACTTTCATATTCAAGTTCTGGAGTTTAAAACTCAAGTTAAAAAACTCAAAACAACACCTATACTTACTTGGTTTATGCACTCCAAATCTTAAATACTTGGAGATGATTTCCTCCATGAAACTTCCCTCCTTTTTCCCTTGTTTTTCTTTCTTCTTTGCTGGCTCTAAAATGGACGTGAGTTTCTGGTCTAGAGGAAGGAATTTCAGCACTTAGCAAAATGCCCAAAATTCAACTCAAATGGACGTGCATGGCTTTTTATAGGTGCTGGATATATCCAGCTGTGGACCCCACATCTTGAGCTGATTTTCCACACACTTAATGCTGACTTATCCCCCTAATTTTTTGGCTGATTTACAGCCTAGTAAAATTGGTTTTTACCATTTTTTTTAAAATCCAAAACCTGCTCACATCTTGACCGTCCATCTGCCTCCTCCATCACATCCATTGCTGCCCTTATTTTCCAGCAACTTTTTCATTTTTTTTCAACCCTAATTTAAGGGTAAATTATACACTTCATTAAACTTTAATTTATTTATTAATTTGGTGTTAAAAAAATTTAAGAAAAATGGCAGAAATCAGCACATATCATGGCACGTTATTTACCTTTATATGTTGTCCACTTTTTCCTCTTCAATGCAGCTGTATTTAATAATTATTTTGCAGAAATTTTTCATGATTAAATGATATCCTCATGTCCCTATATGTCAGTTGAATGTATACATATTTTAAAAAAATAAAAAATAAAAAATATGCAGCAATACAACCCCTTGGACGTCCCTATGTGGACACATTACCTTTGCTCATGTTGAGCACTTGTAGCTTCATCATGGTAGACCTTCATTGCTGGGATTTTATTTGGATTTTAGAATTTCATAATAATACATAAAATACCCTTAAAATATGCTGCATTTGACACCTCATTTTTCATTAAATTCATGTAATTATTCCATGTACTCTAGCATTAAATGAAGGGCACTTTTGAGGTGCAATTAGTCAACTATGCTCACCTTTTTCAATGCAGGTATTTTTCCAACATATTATGCTTAATCTAATCCATCCAAAATAAGCATCTCATAATTTAATTCAACCGTTTCAAATTTCATCTCAATCCGATTTTCCTAACTTAAGTTATAGCCGTTTAAAGTTAACGGTTGAAATTGAGATGTTATCAATAAATCATTATACTCATTTCATCAAGAATTTTCATAATTCAATAATTTCATAATACCCAGCCCAACATCATCAACTACCATTTCAAATTTTACTTGATTCCGCCTTACAGGAGTTGAGTTATGAATTTTCTAGTGTTTTTCCATTAAACTTGTCAATTATCACACCAATGCTCATAATTCATATTAAATGAATTAAAATGATTTTCCATGATGTATTTGCACATTTAAATCAACAATAATTTACTCTAATCCCATTATCCCATATTAGCTCAAAATGATCATTCACATATTATTGCTAATATTTAACCCTAATTGCGATAATTAGTAAAATCACATAACCACTCATAATTCAATAATTCACATATAAATGTCATATACATGATCAATGTATACATATAGGTTCAACATTGGTAAGGTTTCACATGGACCCTATCCTAATCGGACATGCCTTACATACTTGGCTAGTACTAACTAACCTGTAAATAGAGGATTCTACATGTATTATATTATTTGTTTTCTCTACGGGCAGTGCATGAGCGGTTACATACTGGCAGGCTATAAAAAGTGGGTAGCACCAGAATAAAACAAAGCTACCACAAAATTTCCTAAAAGATAAACCATACATATAACTAACTTTTCTTCTTGCTCCTGTGACTCCATGCGAGTGAATACATGCATGTACACCGGCTTCGTAGAATTACCCTAGCGGTTTGTAGTCTCCATCATCCTTGGTTGGGCTGGTCTTCCATGCCCTTGTACTGTTTGTGCTTTATTTAGATAATTTGGGGCAATATACCCTAGTTGGTCACAAACAAAACACTTAATGACCTTTGCTTCTCCTTTTCCACACTCCTTGGCAGTGTGACACGTCTGCCTACACTTGAAGCATTTGTTTGATCCTTTCAAACATTCTCTTAGATGATGCTTTTGGCACTTTCTACATAACGGAGAGCTTTTCTTCTTAGGAATGCCTTTTCCCTTTCCCATTCCTCCTTTCTTACTCTTTTCCTTCCCCATCTCTGTTTAACACCTGGGCTGAAAATTTTCTACCCTTGCTTCAGTTCTTGGACCCTTAATGCCCCTACCTCTAGTGCTCTTACCCTTTCAAGACTCGATGCATCATCCTTAATTAATAAAGGTGTAAGGCTCTCCCTTAGATATGGCCTCAGTCCCTGTTTAAATATTTGTGCTTTATTTTCTAGCACATCGGCTATCCATGGCACATATCTCACTAAGGCATTAAGCTTGGTGGCATATTCCGTGACTGACATCCTTCCTTGGTATAACCATTCAAACTCAATTACCTTTTGACTTTGCAGTCCCACTGGTAGGTATTCTTTATTAAACTCCTCAACAAAAGTCTGCTAAGTCACTTCTTCCGGGTGTGATGTAGTGATTAGCATAGTCTCTCACCACTCATGAGTATGTTTGGCCAACAAATGAGTGGCGCATAAGTCCTTTTTCCTATCGTTGTGCGGAGATATCCTAAATAATTTCTTGATCTCTGTCATTCACGACTCCGCTTGCACGGGTTAGGTTCGCCTAAAAACTTGGGAGGACGTTGAGCCAAAAAGGCATTAATGACTCTCCTATCTGCAATGGTGCCGGTTTTGGGGTAGGTTTAGCTATTTGTGTGGGTCTTTCTCTCTGATTACCACCCAATTGCGCTTGCTGGGTCCTTTCCCATAAGCCTTGGATTATATCCTCAGTCTGGGTTGCCCATTCTTGAGTAGCCTGCTGCATAGCCTCCTTTATGGTTGCAGCTATCCTTTCCTCTATTAGTCTCTCCTGTCTCATTTCATTTCCATTTCCAACATTTAGTTTCTTGCTTATGTTTTCTCATCATTGACGAGTCCTTAGGTTTTTCCCTCTTAACCTGGTCGACATTGCTTAGACCTATTACTAGTCTCTCCTGCTTCATGCTGGCTTGGAATTTCATCATCAACTATTGCCTTTCCTTTATTCTACCTAATTCTTGCTCTTGTGTTAACCATGATGCTTTCACTATATTCAAAAACATGTTAAAATAGCTTTCATTTATGATTAAGGTTTAATCATATCAGGTATATATCATCATCAATTAATTAATTCATCACAAGCACATCATTTATGATAACATAATACTAGTCATGTCATTCTCAATCATTTATCAATATAAACAATCATAATCATTCATAACCATTCTTTTTATACATTCATGATTTCCAAACATAGCCATTTCATATATACATCAAAAACATTCATACATTCACATAATTAAACGTTCTATCTTGTAAACCAAAGTTTCATCACATCACCATATAATACATTCATATATACATAGAAAATCCATCTTGAAACCAAAGTTTACCAAACAATAAGTTATGCATATACATATCAAGAAACAAAGTGTGATACCAAAAACAAACATGACTCATATATGTAATCTAGGCATGTAACTAGTATTAATTATATGATTGAAGTAGATGGATAAGATTAGGGCAAATGATCAAGTAAGGTGGTTAAGTTAATCACCTTAGCCCAAAATGAGTTAATGTGCTCAAAAAGGACAAAATGAGGTATGGAAATGATGATTTGGTATGATCTTTAATTTCATTAATTATGATTAAGTTGATGATAATTATGGGATTGATGTGGCTATTGTTAGAAAATTCATAACTTGATGACCATAAGGCGGATTAACGTGAAATTTGAAATGTAAGCACAAGATGACGTGCTCTACCTCATGAATGGTATGGATTATGTTAATCATGATTGAATTATGATGATAATGATTTAATTTTATCAAGTTTCACATGATATTTTCAAATGCTCATATCTTGATCTATGATGATCATTTTCAGATGAAAATTTTCATGAACGGTTAAAACAAGGTGCTCTATCATATGGATGGATTTGATCAAGTTAAATATCATGAAAAATTTCTTAATCACATAAGGAGAAAGCGTTTGACTTTTTCTCATGAAAAGTGACATGCCATTAATGAACCAAAAGGGATAAGTGGCACGTGTCAACAAGGGATTCGTTGAGTAAGATTTAAAGTCAACCAAATAAATGAAAAGTTGACTTTTGAAAAGCAAATGAGGCATATGTCAAACAAGGATTCATTGAGAGGAATGAAAAGTCAATGTGTGCCTCGCTTGAGATGTCATGAGATGGGAATTTTGAGCAATTTTGTGATTTTTAGAAAATACAAAAATGCATGGATAATGTGGCAACCCTTAGGCATATGTCATTGAAGGATTCATTTGGAAAAAATTAAAGTCAACTCAATTAATGCTAGAGTTGATAAATTTGCATCAAGTGGACACATGTCAACGTAGGGTGAAATGGGTTGATTTTCATGAAATAATAATTGGGAAAAATCACAAATAAATCCAGCAACATGTGGATGTGATTAGGGCAGTAAAATTGAGTCAAAGTTTTTATTTTTGCAAAATGAAAATGAGGTGATAATGTGGCATAGCTAGAGAGGTGATTTGGCAACCTATGTGCACATGTATGGAGGAGATTGAATGACAAAATTTCAACAAAAATGGATGGTTTAGATCGATGTAGAAAAATTAAATGAAAAGAGGGGATGAATGGACACTTAGATGGTCCATATTTCAGCAGCATATATGGGCACTTAAATGCATTTAACAATGGTTAAAATGAGGGAAACCAAGGTTAAATTTCAGCCCTATATGAGGGGGCAGCCCTTCGAAGTTTTCAAGAAGCATCAAAGTGAAAAAAAATTCTGAAAAAGGGGCAGCAGGGTGGACGGCCAAGAAAGGAAGAAAAAAGAGAAGAAAAAGAGGAGAAGAGAGGAGAAGAAGGAACAGAAGAAGAGGAGCAACCAACTTGAACAAGGACCAAGCAAACCTAGCTCATCAAGTAAGTGTTTGAACCAAGTTTTGGTTTGATAAATTCTAAGTTTTCTAGCTCAATGAATGGTTCATAAAATGGACTTATTATGAACCCTAAATGATGATTCAATAAGCCCTTGATAGGGTTGTTAAACGTTAAAGGAGTTGAGAGATTCAACTCAAGCATCAAGAAGATGATATGCATAACCTAGAGTTGTCTACAACATGTGTATAAGCTGGATTTTTTGTTAAATTCCATTTAAGGTTGCTGTTTTAACCCTTTATTATATGTTGATTATGTGAATAATTTCCATGATTAATATATGTTAAACCAAGCATGTTTGAATGGACCTTCGATGGGTGGAACTTTGGTTTAAAAACTAGATGAAAATTTCCATTCCAATAGGGCCGAAGCAGAAGCTCTTGAAGAGGAAAGACGAGCACATACTGAGGGGGAGCAGCCTCCAGAAGCCCAACCGGATCCACCACAGGATATCCCTGAGGAGCTAGCTTCTCCCATGTCACTTGGATCCTTTTCTCCACAGGGATCAGCCATTCCAGATCCGGCACCTCAACCATCATATCAGGACATAACTCTACAGACCATTCGAGATGAAATAGCTACCCTACGAGATGAAATGGGTCAATAGGAAAACAGAGTTACCAGTCTCATCTCTGGAGTCCTCACAGCCATCATGGACATGCATTCCCGACAAGATCGTATCGATCGGGAAATGCGCACTATCCGGTACCATCTCGCATCTGGGCGTCATCGTAATCAGCCCATACCTGAACTAGATCCGTTTGAATCCGGATCAGTTCATCGAGATCCAACCCCTGCACCTGTTTCATCCTTCTACTCGTCTGCTCATGTTCGACCTGTCAAACCTACTCAATCTTCATATCCCATTTCCAAATTTCAATTCACCAAATCCTTGGTAATTGAATCTCATTTTGAGTGATTGAAAAAAGGGGGGAGATAGGATAGAGTTTGTTTTGAGTGAGTTTTAGGACATGAGATAGGTTTTTTGGGTTGGGTAGCTTGCATCAGGTTTTCTTTTTGCTTTACATTGTAATCTGTATGAATCACGATGATATGAAATATGTTTTATGCTCAAATGTTTGTTTCATGCTCTATTTGAAAGATATTTGATGTTCTATTTTGGAACTATATGAATGTGATTTTCTTGAAAGGTACAAACTCAAATTAGTTTTGTCAATCATCAAAAAGGGGGAGATTGTTGGAAACAATAGTTAAAACAAAACAAAATTAACCAAAGCATAAGTTTTGATGATTAACAAATTCAAATTTGAGTATAAATTGATTACTAATGAGTGTGATGAATGTCTTAAGGAATGAAAATCACCCAAGTCGATTCCCAAGTCGACTCGGACTTCGACTTAGGGTGAAGTCGATCTCAAAGTCGACTCCACATTCGACTTCAACATGTACCTGATGGACAGATTTGAATTTGGAAGGTGAAAAGCTGAAGTCGCAGTCGAAGTCGACTCCACTTGCGACTTAGAAGCCAAGTCGCAAACGAAGTCGACTCCAGTATCGACTTGAAGATACACATTTCCTTCCAGCGTTGATTTTGAGACAGAACATTCTGAAGTCGCAATCGAAGTCGACTCCAGCATGCGACTTGGGCGAAGTCACAGACGAAGTCGACCCCAAGATCGACTTGAGTTTTTCAAGTCCAAGTCAAAAGCTCAAGCTCATTTCAAGATGAAGACAACTCAAGATATGAAGACTAATATAATTTTAAAGCAAGCAAGGCACATGAATTCATTCCAAATCAAAGAAGATTTGACCATACAAGTTTTTAAGTTCTCCAAGAATTACAAGGTTTGCAAGATTTGAAGCCAATCCAGAATGAAAATAATGTTTCTATTATTGAAGGAAAGTAGTTAAGCAAATAAGAGGTGAATCAACAAGGATCAAACTGTTTTGGCACAAAAACTAGTCAAGTCGCATCCCAAGTTGACTCCAAGATCGACTTGAGGCAAAGTCTGAAACCAAGTCGACCCAGAACTCAGACTTGGAAACTGAAGAGCTGCCGAAGTCGCACATGAAGTCGACTCCAGCATGCGACTCGGGCGAATTCGCAGACGAAGTCGACTCCACATGCGACTTGGGATAGTAACGTTCGAATTTTTGAACGTTGGAACATTTATTGCGCGCCAACCACTTGTATAACGTTCAAAATCTTCCCTCCTCTATAAATAGACACTCAAGCAAACGTGGTTACACACAAGAAAGTGTCTAAAGAGAGAAAAGAAGTGCAAGCAAGAGTCCTTATTTGCTTTTCTCTAAATTTGAGTGATCTATACACTTTCAAAGGAAGAACAAGCTTCAAAGTTGCGATTTGGTTCAACGAAACACAATCGATTGCTCCTACTGATTCTTCCTCAAGCTGAAACTTGCTACACAACTCAGTAAAGTGTAGATCTTCTTTATTCTTACACTATTTATTGTTTTAGTGCTTGGTTTAAGTTTGGTGATTGAAACCAAGACGTTGCAAGTAGAGTTGTGATTGGAGTGTAACTCATCACCTACTTGTGTTAATTGTATATGCCCCCTAGAGCTTGAATCTAGAAGAGAGCAGAGGCTCTGGTTGTATATGCCTCCTAGAGCTAGAATCTAGAAGAGAGTAGAGACTCTAGTTGTATTCGTGGAATACATAGTGGAACCCAAGTCACAAGAGGTGTGAGCTTGGAAGAGTGGAGTAGGGAGGTTGCCCGAACCACTATAAAATCTTGTGTGTTGATTTCTATTTCTGCTCTCTACATTATATTGCATACCATTTTGTTTCTTCATAAAGGGGACTAGATTAATCCGTGGTAAAAGTTTCTGTTTAAGTTTTAAATTTTTATAATACCCAATTCACCCCTCCCCTCTTGGGTAATTGCCATTAACTCGGGACCAACAATTTCATATTGTCTACAACTAGGTTTTACGATCGTAGACTATCTATTAGGAATACCAGTACTAAATCAGTCTAAAATATTTTCTTCCTCGTCTCCCTTTCTAGTTTCCATAACTAGTAGGGGTTCTTATCATTTTTTCTAATCTCATTCCTTATGAACATCATAGAAAAATTATCTCTCTCATACCTATCTTTCAATCACATCGGAATTGAAAAGAATTCCAGCAATTATTATTGCCTTCGCTTTTCTTCATCTATCTACCCTCTCTTACTATGCTACATGATACCAACTTTTGTGATATCATATATGGAATTTCCTTTTTTTTCTTCCATACATGCTAACTAAACATGTTTTGTTATATTTTTCTGTAATAATTTGCAGAAATTTCCTATCAACTATAGCTATCGGTTGAGTTGGCCTTTCTTACTCTTTTATTTCCCTACACCAGGCTCCTTAATCTTTAGGGGCAAGTTATCCTTGCCCTAATTGTACATGTTCATTACCAACATGTATTATATCCTGGTGTCCTATTGGAAGATATTTCTTATCAATTCTTCCAAATTACCTTCTTTGATTATGGCATAATAGCCATTTGGGTTTCCTATCACTCACAAGCATTGTCAATCAATGCTTTGGACATTACATAAGATTACATGTTCAAACCTTGAACATGTTCTTGGGTTCAATCATTCACTGCTCAGCTTGTATAAAATTTGATTTGCCTGAGAACTTAGGTGGATACTGAGCTAGAAAGGCATTAATAACCTTCCCATTAATTTCTATTTTACTTTTATCAACCCTTAAAGGTTTGGGTACTTGGTAAAAATTTATTACTTGTACCGGTCCATCATTTCCACCTTCATCTAATTGGTCCTGTTTGGCTTTTCCCAAAGACCTCGTATTACTCCTGTTGCTTGGGCTATGCAATCTTGGGCGGCCTATTGCACAGCTCTTTTTACAGTTGCAGTTATCCTTTCCACTACTCTTTCTACCTGTGAGGTATTCTTATAGCAGTAACACCTCCAATCCTTTGACTTAGGGTTCATAGTAGTCCGTCATTGACGAGTTCATGGACTCACTTGTCCTGGTCGTTTTAGATTTGCTACTGGCTTCTCTTCTTTCCTGTTGACTCATATCTGCAAATGTCTTTCCCTTGTTCAAAACTAAGATGATAGGCATGTTGTAAAATGCAACACATAAAATTATGTCAATAGCATTTCTTATCATAATATTCATTAATATCATACATAGCCAATATGATCATTTCTGATCATAGAATCATCATTCATAATAAATTTTATAATCTAGAAAGATCAATGATCTTTCCCTTTTTATATATATACTTAGCATTTGAATGAAATCAAATGCATTTATATTTTCATAACATCAAACATAATACATTCATAAAAATCAAAGGAAAACTCATTTTTTCCCTTCCTTTCTCATTTCTATCTTTGTCTTTCATAGTGTAAGGTTGCTTTTCCGTACACATATAGATTATATCTGCATAATCTGTTATTTTATCATGAACATAACTCTAGACCAAAAATCACTTGGAAAGTTGGGACCTTGGTGCCTATCATAAGACTGCTAGATGCCTTCTATATATCACCATGACTCTATACCTTAAACATATGTATCATATAGCACAGTCATGTGCTATCTTATGTGAGGTATAGTTTAACTTAGGTAAGGGGGGTGTCTATGTAGGGTTCCATAACCCATCAGCTGTTCTTATTCCCTTCTATCCTTTGTCTTTTCTTAAATTCTCCTACCTCCTTCTTCATTTCGTTGTCCTCATATTATTTTTCCTTCATATATCATCTATATTATGAAACATAGCATACCGGCTATATTTCTTTAAATAGTTATATCATTGCGTATCATTTTTTTTCTTCATATACTATCTACATCATGAAACATAGCAAACCAGCTATATTTTCTCAAATAACCATATTTTGTGTCATAATGACGCACAATATAAGACAATACATATCGTATATGTCCTATAATCTCAATCTATCTTTTTCATCATTTTTCATTTTTCTTCTATATCTATCTATCAATCCTTGCTGAAATATCATCTTTGTGATATCAAATCTTTTCTTACCACGCCTATTTACCAATCCATGCTCTGAAACCAACATCTGTTGCATCAGACCTATCCTTTTATCATCCTTTATTTTCTCCTTCTTACACCTGTTTACCAATCCTTGCTCTGATACCAACTTCTGTGGCGCCCCAAACTGAGACGTCACTTTCTTACCTCAAGACCTTATTGATTGGTAAATGTGAATCAGGATTGTTGTCTTGATCACACGGAGGGTTCTTTATTTGAAACTCGTCCAAAATTTTTCTTTTCAATTTATTCATCAATTATTTCTTTACAATCAACATCATACATCATACAAGCGGCAATACACTTGTAATACATTTCATATTTCATTTATAACATCTCATCATGCTTCTCTACAATAACATTTACATTTCATACATACATCCATACAAGCATTGGATCACATAGAAATTATAATTCTACATAAGTTCACATATACTTCAACATACCTTGGATCTTTAGCCAGGCTATCACATTCCATTCCTTATAGCCCACATGGCTACCATCACGTACCTTTCCTTTATTGCTTAAATTTGCATCCTCTTGAGTTTTCCGGTACTTGTCTAAGGTTTGAGAAAACAAAACGTTAGTGACAACTCAGTAAGCAATCATTTTATGTTTTAAGGGCAAGGCTTCCTTTAAAACCTTTTTTTAAACATCTTGAACACCTTTTTACTTGAGGACAGATATATGTCCTAAAACATTATCATAAAATTCTTGTTTATAAGGACAGTTCCATGTCCTTGAACATTTTCGTAAAATATCATTCTTAAAATCATTTACAAACCACGTGTGGGCTTGTTAAGGTAAAACATATACGTTTTACCCTCTTTAATTAATTTCCTTTAGGCTTATATGAACATTTCTAATGTTGAAAGACATTTACATAAAATCATCTTTCATTAGTGGACGTTTTACATCCAAAATATTTTCCTCATAACTCCTTTCAGAGAAGGACATTACCATGTCCTAAAAACATCATACACATAAGCCTTTCTAGGCAAAGGATATTTCTATGTTCAAAAATATTTTTTATTTTAAAATCCTTTAGCCAAGAGACATTTGATGTCTCAAAACATTTTTGACATATCTTTCTTTGGCAATGGACATTCATATGTCCTAAAACACTTTTCCATTTAAGCCTTTTGGAAATGGACATGCTTATGTCCAAAACCAAGTTTGACATAATTCTTTTCATAATCCCCATCTTGGGGCTTGTTTATAGCAAACAAGGTATAAAATACATAGTCCGCTTTCATAAAAGCATTTGCATAAATCTTTTTCTTTCATCCTTATTATTTACACTCTTTGTGTAAAACATCCCATTTTTAGGGTAATCATTTCATAAAAATATCTTTAGGATAATTTTCATAAAAATATACTTTCATGTCCCAATCTTTGGGCTTTTCAAAACCAAAACATAAGCAAATGCATTTCTCTCCATCCAGTAGTGACACTTAGCAAGTGATCACTCTACCTTTTGGAAGAGAATTCACACTTAACAGCACGCTATCCAAGCAGTTGTTCTCTCAACCTGCTCCCATCTCAGGGGGGCGTCGCTGGCCTCCTGCCATCCCTTAGCGACTTGGCTATATGTAGAGTGGGCCCCGGCCATAACGATCGTGCTTTACAACCGGCCTATTTCTTGTACTAGTGCACCATACATCATCCTGACGGACCACAGTCTGTTTGTTTTAAAGAACGACAGACCGCAGCCCATGTCCTCTTAAACCATCATAGACCTAAGTCTGTATTTTAAAAATTCTTTTTTGAAAAACATATCACAGACTGCAGTCCGTGTCAACTTGTAAAGCGAGCAAACCCACTTTAAACAAGTTGTCATTTAAAATCTAAATTTCGGATGACCATCCTTAAATTCTTTTAGAAATATTTTAAGTAAAATATTTTGATAAACATTTGAAATGTTTGAGAAACAATACATCTTAAAAACCCTTATAATAAAAAAATTCAAAACTTTTGGATTTCCAAACATAAACCATATTTTTTTCTAATATTTTCTTGGTTTCCATTTCAGGGCTTTTTGCTTACAAAAGTTATGCAATTATACCATCCCCTTCTCCACAACCTAAAAATTAGATTATTCTCCACATATCTATTATACGATTTTTACATAAAGGGGAATTGCACAGTCTTTTGCATGCCATTTAGCAACATGAAATTATACCATTTTATGAAATCACCTATGAGGTTGGTCATCCTTAAATCCTATCCAACAACCTTCGTATAAACATTTTTTAAGACATTTTCATCATAGATTTCCTTATCTAAAGGAAATTAAAACTTTTTGAATATCATTTCAAAACATACGGACTATGTCCAAATTATCATTTATAATTAAATATCATGACATAGAAAACTAATCTTTTTCTTTTATAAACTTAATCATTTATCAAAAGACATCATAAGAAAACTCAAAACTTATTTGATATATTTCTTTATGAAAAAGAGCAAAATTCCCTTTTTCTTATAAAGTCCTTTTGAAAACAACATCACAAAGAATTTGTTTACTCAAAAGGAAATTCTTAAAATCATCGACATAAATATATAAAATCCGTTAAAATTAACATCAGGGAGAACTTGCTTACTCATAAGCAAATTACTAATTTTCATTAACGTAGAGCATTGTCAACCATAACAACACTTGTGAAAAAACATTTATCTTAGAAAAACATTGCTTGCTTCCCATGTAGCAAACCTTTAGGCTTTTCCTTAAAGCCATCCTTTTTCAAAACTTACGACTTTTCATTAAAGTCGTCATTTTCAAAACTTGTGGCTTTGCATTATAGTCATCATTTTCAAAACTTATGCTTGCCCATTCGTCAAAACACAATCATAAACATTTCAACATAACATAATATTTCATTTCAACACATAGGGAGAAATAAATGATTTGAAAAGTTCGCTTGCATACCTGAGATCGCTATAATCCTTTTCTTCCATTCTTTTTCTTGCCTTTTTCTAGATAAATGAAAATAATATTTCATTTATTCACATCAACTTCAAATACATAAATCCCTTAGGTTTTCCAACCTACATAAATTCATTTGGACTTCGCTTGACCCACTTGTCCTTCAAGTCGAGTACTCATACTTAGCACATAACCTATACATATAAAATCATCCATTCATTCATTTTAATACCCTTATGTAGGGTAATCTTGCATAAATGTAATAATTATTCATTAAATCATTATTTGGAGGTTCATTACCTCCATTTAACATTTTTAACATAATTTTCATTTTTCACACATAGGTGCTCATTTTAAGCACTTAGTTGCTAACTTAGGTATCATATAATAATCTCAAAATTTGAGATTATCAGTATTTACTAAAACAGCAACCTAATACACATGTTCCAGTCATATCTTTATGCATTTTCACATTTTAACACTTCACATAATCCATTTATCATTTTCAACGTCAAAACATGGAAACCGGGTCTTATACGTAACCCTAAGTTCCATCCTTTCTAAAACCCACCTTTAAAAGGTTAAATCCTCATAATAACTTATGATACTTGTTTAAATCCCATTATAATTTAAATTTCATCCCAAAAATCTAGAATTTAACATTTATCTTGATTTATTCCTTAAGCTATGCATAATGCTAAATTCACGAACACTGAATTCTCAAAATCTTGAATTAATATTAAATAAAGTATTTTTTATCTGAAATATCGAAAATACCTTAATAAATACATGAATTAATCAAAATAAATATTTCCAAGATGAAATATTTAGTATTTCTATTTATTCTGGTATTTTTACTCTGTTGGACAGCAGCATCCCTTTTCAGACAGCCTGAATCACATAAATTATGGGGTATATTTATACCTATCAAAACCTAATTTTTATTTTTTTGGTGTGATCCCCAATATTTGTTATATATCCTTTAAACTTTTAAGACTAAAATTTCTTGCATAAAAATTATTAAAAATTATTTGGTGCAGCTGATCCTGACACCCGTTCAACCCTGTTCAGGTTGATTTTCTCAGATTTTTAATTTGCAACATTATTATCCTTTTAAGCAGAAAATATATTCATTCATTAATAACCCAGACATGAGTTCTAAAACAAATTTTTATGCTAAAATTGGTTCAATAACTATTTCTTCCCTATTTTTCTTTCCAGGTCCAGATTTACTACACATAAGTGTAGATTAGATGATATGGGCTGATTAATCCTCAAATTAAACTTTATAAATCAACTTATATAATTCATATAATCATGAATCATCATATAATTGTGATTAAACATCAAAACAGCAACATCACATAGGATTTAAGAAAATTTCAGTTATGATTTTCAACCCAAAATCAAGGATATACTTACATGTATTGGATCAAACTTGGACTCCATTTTTCCTAGCTTGAATCCCATTCTTCTTCTCCATTTTTCCTTCTCTTTTTCTCCTATTTTCCTCCCTTTCTTGCTCCTTATGCTGTTGGAAAAAAATGCAACGTGCTTGCCTTGCTTGGGGTTTTTTCCCCTTAGTATTTTTCTCTCTCAACCCTTAGCACATGTGAACATGCACCTAGGATATGAGCTGGATTTTCCAGCTTTGTAGGCCCCACTTTCCACAGAAATTAAAAATGATTAAGATATGCTTATCCCCTATTGCTGCATGGAAAAATTTGTTCTATTTAAATTAGAAAATTATTTTTAATAAATCCATTAAAATCCACATCATTAATGGACAAAATCTGTCCATATCATGCAACGTCCTTTTGCAACAGTCTTTTGCCATTTTTTCCAACGAATTTTTACTTTAATTTATCGCTAATTAACTACCCTACGTAGTAGCCTAATTAGGGGACCATTTAGCTTATTAAAAAAATCATAAAAAATCACATTTGTAGCCTTTGAACGTGCACCTCCCTTCCTTCATGTAGCTGTCCACTTGGGTGGGGTCCACTTGTAGCAGGTTTTGCACGCTTTTTCCACATAATTTTCACTTTACTTAATGGGTGTTTAATCACCCTAGCTAACTAGATTAATTAGGGGTCAATTTAGCCATTAAAAAAATCATTAAAATTTCCAAAAGCCGCTTTGAACGTGCACATCATTCTTGCTCATGTTGTTGTCCACGTCCATGTGCCTTGATGTTTTGGCATTTTGTGCCATAAAATTCGTCCCAAATTAATGCCATTAACCTCCCTTGTCATGTAGCTCACTTAATTACATATTTTGTTATTTTTAAAAATAAAAAATCACATGTAAACAACCCATTTGGACGTCCATTTCATGCCACCTATTTCATGCTCCTTTGAGCTAATCCATTAGCCATTAAATTATGCCATTAAGCACTTGATTTTATTATGGATTTTATTACCTTAAATAATTCATTAAATCCGTGTGTCATTATATGGCGCCCTGAACCTAGGCATCACAATTGTCCTTACTCCAAGATCTTGTCGATTGGTAAGTGTGAATCAGGATTGTTGCCCTGATCACGCGGCGGGTACTTAATTTGATCTCGTCCAATTTTTTTTCTTTCTTTTTCTTTTCTTTCATCGCATAAATACATATACTTATCATCAAATTTCAATTATCATTGATATCATTCATACTTGTTTTTGTACAATACATGTTATTTTAACCTGATCATTTCGTACATACATAATTTGAAAACTCCTTACCATATGTTCATTCATACCATATACAGATCAGCATATCATAAAATTTTCTTCATACCTTATTTTTCCTTTCCTTCCTGGCATGTATTGTACCTGTCTATGTTTTGAAAAGGAAAACGTGAGTCGAAACTCAATAAGCAAGCATTTTTTTCATTTAAATGCATTTCTCCGGTTCAATAGTAAACACTTATCAAGTGATCTACTATCAACAAGTGGAAACCTTTTCATAAAACCTTTCATAAAACATATGCTTGCAAACTTAACATGTAAACCTCTTTTTCATGAACATAAAAAAGTTTTTCATAAAATTTTCTTTCTCCAAGGACATTCTCATGTCCTTAAAATATTTTCCATAAAAACTTTTTAAAAACAAGCATATGCAACATGCATAACGTTTCTGTCCGTCTGGTAGGTGACACTTACCAAGTGATCACCCTTTCCTCCTTAGGAGAGAAACCATCTCTATTGATAACTCGTGAGCCAGGCAGTTATCCGTGTTCTTCTCCCATTTCAGGGAGGGCGCCGTCGGCATTTCGCCTTTTGAAGCGACTTGGCCTATGTAGAGAGGGGGCCCATCTTGCAACCGCGTCCGGTCTGCATATCCTCTACAGTAGACCTAGTACATAACTCATGTGCACATTCCTTTCTCCATATTCATATGCTAGCATGCTTTTTATAAATCTCCAAAGACCCTACTCTGTGACTTTTTCTTTTTAAAACTTGATGCTAGCATGTCATTTCAAAATAGTACAGACCTCAACTTGTATTCCCTTTTCTAACTTGAAAACTTGGCACAACCCAAGTTAACAAGTTAATAAAAATATTTTGTAAGGATGACGAACCTTAAATAATTTTCAAAACATTTAAATAACACATTTCTAAATCATTTAAAATATTTAAAGGAAGTATTTGAGAAATAGTAATTTCAAAACCTTGTTAAAATGTTTTTAAATAATTTTTTAGTGGTACCACAATTTCGAAAACATTTTAATATCTAAAGACAAAAGATTTTGCAAACGCTTTTCTTCTCATTTCTGGGTTTTTCATGAACAAAGGATATACCACTGCATAATTCATTTTTTTATACGATATCATATTCTTTGTCCACATGACACATGAGTTATTTCTATATGAAGGTAAGCATGTATGATCCTTTGGTCATTACCTTAAAAATCTTCATTTAAATTGATTATGAGTTGCCTTCCTTAAATCCATTTCAAAACATTTTAATAAATTATTTTTAAATTCATTCGATAAAACCAAATATTATTTGGAAATCAAAAATTTTCCTTTTCCATTATAATGCAACCATTTCCACCTTTCTCCTCATTTTCATAAGGATTTGCTTATGATAAAGCAATTCCCACATATCTCAACATTTCTCCTTACTTCCATATGGATTTGCTTATAATAAAACAATTCTGACATACTCCATGGTTGCAATATAAAACAGATAAAATCATTTTCAAAAAGTTTGCTTGCTTACCTCTGTTTTACTTGAATCTGAATCCTTTATTCTTTCCTTTCCTTTTCCTATACAAGTGAAAAGGATATACGTACTTTATCATACATATGTTATATACATTTATGACCTTATTTTCCTCCATAATTTCTTATAGAGGTCAACCTTAAAAATACTTGGTCATTATTTTCTTATGTGGATTTTTATCCATAAATCCTTAAAATTCCATCCATACATCCTTATAAAAAATAAATCTCAATTTTTTTTCCAAAATCACGATATTTACTGTAGCAAATTACTCTTCCTCTGTGGCTACTGTTCATAGTAATGTGGTTACTGTTCATGAGTCTCAAAAATTGACATTTTTTCCAAAAATAAAAAATACCATGACATAGCTTATGCTTAGTACATAATGGGAAAATTCATAAATCTTGAATTTATCATCATTTACTTGGCTAAAAAAATTTCTTTCTCCATATACTAAAAATCAATATAAATTCACTTAAGCATATTCCTTAATTCCAAAAATTATGAAATTAATATATCATCATCCCAACATCATATTTATCATAATCATACATCCCATATCATCATTTATCATTTTTGGAGCATTATTTACACATATCATATGTTATCTTCCCGAATGCTCTATTTTCGCTCCAAATTTTTGATGTTTTGGCATAATTGCATTTAAGCATTATATCTATAATTATTTTCTCATGCTTAGGCATTATCTAAGCATGATTTTACCCTAATTAACATCCAAAAGAAATTTGGAAAGAAATTGCTTACCCGAAGTGGAGATATCCAACTTTTTCTCTCACTTTTTCTCTCTAACTTTCTCCTCTTCTTCCTTGAACGTGTGGGAGGGTTTTGGGAGCTGAAAATTCTCAAATGGAGCTGGGATTTTGATGCCTTGGACGCCCCTTTCTGCCCTATTTATACTTTTTGATTTTGCAAGAAATTGGATTTTACCCCCTTAGCTTGAGGTATTTAATTATAAAAATATATTTTTTTATAATTTTTAAAATGCTTGGAGCTTCGTGCATCCACCCTATGCAGCCCTATTTTTCCTTATTTTTTGATTTTCTAAAATTAATTAATTTAGGCTAAATAAATCCTAGCCATTGATTTAAGATGATGATGATCATGGACCGTTGATCTTGGTCAAAATTCCAGCCACCCTAGCCTGCCATGCCCCTGCTCCAGCTGCATTTACATTTAATTTTTTAATTTTTTAATTATTTATTTATTAAAAAGTCAAAAGTGGATTTAATTAAAAGGTAAACTACTTTTTCAATCTTCATTTGACGCTTCATCTTGACCTTTGATTTGTGATTTTCATCACATCTTGACTCATTCATCATGTTCATCATGAATTTTTAACCATCCATAAAAAAATTTATCGAATTCCGATGCCCGGATGGCAAATTATGAATTTTTTCTATTTTTCAACTAAAATCCAAATTTGTATTAAAATAATAAAAAATAATGCTATTTTTTCTTGTAGTGATTAAATTCTTATTTTTTCTTTTTGTGATTAGATTAATCCAAGTGATTAACTCTTAATCACGTGTCTTAATCCTCAGTTACTATTCACGTGGGTTAAATTCTTGATTGCATTATTTTAACCTCTAATACACACATTTGCAAATATAACATATTTCATGAATTTTATTTATCATAAACATTAGTACAAAAATCTATGTGTTATTCTAGGATTGCAGGTTTCACAATCCTCCCCCCTTACAAAAGGTTTCGTCCCGAGACCTGTTACAACCCATCACACTTCTGCTGCACCTTTCATATACAGGGTTTTTATATAGAGACACTATTTATTCGTTCTACTAATAGTGCAGGAGTAGGTTGATATGGAAATCACATAATGTCATCATTAATTAATTCATCATCCATACCTGCAACTTCTTCCTCTCCTTGTTCTTGTGACTCTTCGTGAGTCAACGCGTACATTTGCACTGGGTTAGTAGAGGTACCCTGTTGATTAGTAGTCATATTCCTTTGTTGGGCAGATCTCCCTTGACCTCTTTCTTCTTGTGCTTTGTTCGGACATTTGGTAGTAACGTGTCCTACTTGATAACAAATGAAGCACTTTAATAATTTTGCCTCAGCACTTCTGCAATTCTTTCTATATGACCAGTCTGGCCACACCTATAACATTTATTAGAACCCTTAAACATTTGCCAAAATGACACCTTTGACAATTTCTACACATTGGAGCACCTACTGAGATGGAGTTTGACTTCATTATTCTTGTCACTATCTTCTTGCTCCTTTCTTTTCCCATATCTTGTTCCTGGGTGTCAAAATTAAACTACTCTTGTTCTTCTTGGGTTCTTAATATTTCTAATTCTAAGGCTCTTGCACTTTCTATACTTGAGGCATTATTTCTAATCAAATGAGGTGCAAGGCCTTCTCTTAAATACAACTTCAACCCTTGCTGAAACCTTTGTGCCTTATTTTCGGGCACATTTGCTATCCATGGAACAAATCTTACCAGGGCATTAAATTTTGTAGCATATTCCGTAACAGTCATCTCGCCCTGACATAATTGTTCGAACTCAATAACCTTTTGACTTTGGAGACCTGCTGGAAGGCCTTATCAAATTCTTCCAAAAAATTTTGCCACGTCACCTCTTCCGGGTGTGGCATAGTAACTAGTAGAGTCTTCCACCATTCATAGGCGTCCCCAACCAATAAGTGGGTGGCGCACAATAACTTCTATTGATCATTGCATGGGGAGATTCTAAATAACTTCTTAATCTCAATCATCCATTGCTCAGCTTTTCTAGGGTCCAGTTCGCCTACAAACTTAGGGGGGTGCTGTGCTAAGAAAGCACTGATAGCCCTTCTATCAGCTTCAAATAAGCTATCTTCAATTCCTATTATAGGGGTAGGGTTGACCAATGGGCAGATTCTTTCCCTATCCTTGTTTCCTAGTTGGGCACATTGATGTTCCTCCCATAATCCTTGGATCATGCCCATGGCTTATGTTGTCCACTGCTGCATTGCTTTTTCTACAGCTGCAACTGCCATTTCCTCTATTTATTTTTCTTGGTTAGCTCCTCTTTCTATACGGGGTTTAGAACTAACCTTTTCTCATTGGTGACAAGTTCTTTATTCTAATTGCTCCTCCTGCCCTGGTCGCTTAGACCTATTACTGGTCTCTCCTTTTTCCTGTTAACCTACAGGTTCATCATTTGCGACCGTCTTTCCTTAGTTTAGCCTAGCTCCTGCTCTGGTGATAGGCATCTTTCTATATATTCAAAAATCATATCATCAATAATTCATAGCATCATTAATCATATAATTCACTAATCATACATACTTATTATACAAGTGTAAAATATTTGCAGTTGTATTTAAAACAAACTATATTCATGTATCATTTCAAAAGTCAAAAGAGACTTTGGTTATCTTCCTCTACCCTTTTCTTATCACATATACTCTACTTAGCTAGTGCTAGACCAACCCAAGTCATCTTTACTTTTCTTCTTTCCACTCCTATTTACCAATCCACATTTTGATATCGTCTTCTGTGATATCAAATCTTTTCTTTCCACGCCATTACCAATCCTTGCTCTGATATCAACTTCTGTGGCGCCCCGAACCGAGGAGTCACAATTGTCATTACTCCCAAGATCTTGTCGATTGGTAAGTGTGAATCAGGATTGTTGCCCTGATCACGCGGCGGGTACTTAATTTGATCTCGTCCAATTTTTTTTCTTTCTTTTTCTTTTCTTTCATCGCATAAATACACATACTTATCATCAAATTTCAATTATCATTGATATCATTCATACTTGTTTTTGTACAATACATGTTATTTTAACCTGATCATTTCGTACATACATAATTTGAAAACTCCTTACCATATGTTCATTCATACCATATACAGATCAACATATCATAAAAAATTTTCATACCTTATTTTTTCCTTTCCTCTCCTAGCCTGTGTTGTACCTGTCTATGTTTTTGAAAAGCAAAACGTGAGTCGAAACTCAGTAAGCAAGCATTTTTTTCATTTAAATGCATTTCTCCCCGTTCAATAGTAGACACTTATCAAGTGATCTACTATCAACCAGTGGAAACCTTTTCATAAAACCTTAAATATATGCTTGCAAACTTAACATGTAAACCTCTTTTTCATGAACATAAAAACGTTTTTCATAAAATTTTCTTTCTCCAAGGACATTCTCATGTCCTTAAAATATTTTCCATAAAATTTTTTTTAAAAAAAGCATATGCATCATGCATAACGTTTCTGTCCGTCTGGTAGGTGACACTTACAAAGTGATCATCCTTTCCTCCTTAGGAGAGAAACTATCTCTATTGATAACTCACGAGCCAGGTAGTTATCCGTGTTCTTCTCCCATTTCAGGGAGGGCGCCGCCAGCATTTCGCCTTTTGAAGCGACTTGGCGTATGTAGAGGGGGGCCCATCTTGCAACCACGTCCGGTTTGCATATCCTCTACAGTAGACCTAGTACATAACTCTTGTACACATTCCTTTCTCCATATTCATATGCTAGCATGCTTTTTATAAAACTCCAAAGACCCTAGTCTGTGACTTTTCCTTTTTAAAACTTGATGCTAGCATGTCATTTCAAAATAGTACAGACCTCAGCCGGTGTAATCCCTTTTCTAACTTGAAAACTAGGCACAACCCAAGTTAACAAGTTAATACAAATATTTTGTAAGTATGACGAACCTTAAATAATTTTGAAAACATTTAAATAACACATTTCTAAATCATTTAAAATATTTAAAGGAAGTATTTGAGAAATAGTAATTTCAAAACCTTATTAAAATGTTTTTAAATAATTTTTTAGCGGTAACACAATTTCGAAAACATTTTAATATCTAAAGACAAAAGATTTTGCAAACGCTTTTCTTCTCCTTTCTGGGTTTTTCATGAACAAATGATATACCACTGCATAATTCATTTTTTTGTACGATATCATATTCTTTGTCCACATGACACATTAGTTACTTCTATATGAAGGTAAGCTTGTTTGATCCCTTGGTCATTACCTTAAAAATCTTCATTTAAATCGATTATCGGTTGGCCTTCCTTAAATCCGTTTCAAAACATTTTAATAAATTATTTTTAAATTCATTCGATAAAACCAAATATTATTTGGAAATCAAAAATTTTCCTTTTCCATTATAATGCAACCATTTCCACCTTTCTCCTCATTTTCATAAGGATTTGCTTATGATAAAGCAATTCCCACATATCTCAACATTTCTCCTTACTTCCATATGGATTTGCTTATAATAAAGCAATTCCGACATATTCCATGGTTGCAATATAAAACATATAAAATCATTTTCAAAAAGTTTGCTTGCTTACCTCTATTTTGCTTCAATCTGAATCTTTTATCATTTCCTTTCTTTTTCCTATACAAGTGAAAAGGATATACCTACTTTATCATACATATGTTATATCCATTTATGACCTTATTTTCCTCCAATTTCTTATAGAGGTTAACCTTAAAAACACTTGGTCATTATTTTCTTATGTGGATTTTTATCTATAAATCCTTAAAATTCCATCCATACATCCTTATAAAAAATAAATCTCAAATTTTTTTCCAAAATCACGCTGTTTACTGTAGCAATTACTCTTCATCCGTGGCTACTGTTCACAGTAACGTGGTTACTGTCATGCGTCTCAAAATTTGACATTTTTTCTAAAAATAAAAAATACTATGACATAGCTTATGCTTAGTACATCATGGGAAAATTCATAAATCTTGAATTTATCATCATTTACTTGGCTAAAAAAATTACTTTCTTCATATACTAAAAATCAATATAAATTCACTTAAGCATATTCCTTAATTTCAAAAATTATGAAATTAATATATCATCATCCCAACATCATATTTATTATAATCATATATCCCATATCATCATTTATCATTTTTGGAACATTATTTACACATATCATATGTTATCTTCCCGAATGCTCTATTTTCACTTCAAATTTTTGATGTTTTGGCATAATTACATTTAAGCATTATATCTATGCTTATTTTTTCATGCTTAGGAATTATCTAAGAATGATTTTACCCCTACTTAACATTCAAAAGAAATTTGGAAAGAAATTGCTTACCCGAAGTGGAGATATCCCACTTTTTCTCCCACTTTCTCTCTCTAACTTTCTCCTCTTCTTCCTTGAACGCGTGGGAGGGTTTTGGGAGCTGAAAATTCTCAAATGGAGCTGGGATTTTGATGCCTTGGACGCCCCCCGCTGCCTTATTTATACTTTTTGATTTTTCACAAAATTGGATTTTACCCCTTAGCTTGAGGTATTTAATTATAAAAATGTATTTTTTTTATAATTTTGAAAATGCATGGAGATTTGTGCAGCCACCCTAGACCTGTTCCTGCCCACCCTATGCAGCCCTATTTTTCCTTGATTTTTGATTTTTTAAAATTAATTAATTTAGGCTAAATAAATCCTAGTCATTGATTTAAGATGATGATGATCATGGACCGTTGATCTTGGTCAAAATTCCAGCCACCCTAGCCTGCCATGCCCCTGCTCCAGCTGCATTTGCATTTAATTTTTTAATTTTTTAATTATTTATTTATTAAAAAGTCAAAAGTGGATTTAATTAAAAGGTAAACTACTTTTTCAATCTTCATTTGATGCTTCATCTTGACCTTTTATTTGTGATTTTCATCACATCTTTACCCATTCATCATGTTCATTATGAATTTTTAGCCATCCATAAAAAATTTCATCGAATTCCAACGCCCAGATTGCAAATTATGAATTTTTTTCTATTTTTTCACTAAAATCCAAAATTGTATTAAAATAATAAAAAGTAATGTTATTTTGTCTTGTAGCGATTAAATCCCTATTTTTTCTTTTTGTGATTAGGTTAATCCAAGTGATTAACTTTTAATCACGTGTCTTAATCATTTGTTACTATTCACGTGCACTATTCTCGTGGGTTAAATTCTTAATTGCATTATTTTCACTTCTAATACACGCATTTGCAAATATAAAATATTTTATGAATTTTATTTATTATAAAAATTAGTACAAAAATCTATGTGTTATTCTAGGATTGCGGGTTTCACACATTATCTCCTTTTGACACATTATTTTTGCCACTAAAAATATAATTAATCACCTCTCTTTAAGATAAACACAAGCTTACATTTTTTATGCACAAAAATCAATAATATACACCCATTTCGTGCAACCAATATCTCATCATCATTAGTTTAATCCAAGCCTCTCATTGCATAGATCTTATAATTTTAACCATTCATTTCAAATTTTATCTCAATTCAACTTTTCTAGCTCAATTTATGCTCATTCGAAACCATCTTTAGTTTTTGATGGTGATGATCGATTTTCACCTTAATTTCATCATAATTTTCATGATTCATCATTTTCATGAGATTAAGCACAAAATTATGTGCTTACCTTTCAATTTTCATCTTGATCCGCCTTTCTGGCGTCGAGTTACGCATTTTCTAGCATTTGCTATCATAACTTCATAATTAGCATCATAATCTCCATTAATTAAACTATAATATATATGAGGTAATTATTCTCAATATATCAACACTCCTTAATCCTCATTAAGCCTCTTTAATCATATTGACTCATATCGGCTTATATTGATCCTTCATAATCATTTGCCCCTAATTGCAATAAATCGTCAATATTGCAATTGGAAATCATTCATAGTTCCACTAAATTATACTTGATTCATATTTATATGCCAATTGCATATAAATAAACCTTATTTGGGTCCGGGTTTCACATTCTTACGTGTATAGGCAAAGGCAAAGAAAAGGTTGACCTTGAAAGCTTACGTGACCAAGGTAAGCAAGCAAATTTCTAAATGATTTTTGTTTTTCAACTTATTCTAAAACAATGCAAATGATGCTCTAACTATTTCAATGATTTAGAAAATGATATTTGAATTTATTTCTAAGTTATTTAAGGATTGTCATTCCTTTTATTTGCAATATGATTTGCATAACTGCTTTATTAAATGTTTATGAAAAATAATGTTTTATGAATTCATAAATGAAAGATTATACTAGTAAGTATATGGGTTGATGAGGGTTTGATCTCCATTAACCAAGTAAGTATATGGGTTGATTGAGCTTTTCATTTTGGGTTTTAAATCCTAAAATTTTGAATATGGAATGGATGCTCAAAGAATCTTTAAAGTGATGATTCAACATGCTTTTGGAATGATATGGAATGGATATTAGCTTACATGTATGAAATTACATGATCTAGATGATGAAAAGTGAAGTTTTGAATGATATATGATGTTATAAAATTAAATTATGGACAGAACAGTAAATGAATGAATTTTAGCATGAAAAGTTTTGGGAAGAATCATTATGGGGTGATTAAGGAACTACCCAATTTTCAGCTTACAAAGATAATTACTTTGCAAATTAAAAATCTAAGGAAATTAACCCAAATAGGGAAAAACGGGGTTACAGGATCAGCTGTAGAAAATGTACAAGGAATTTTGGGCTGAAATATTTACAAGATATATAAGACATAATTAGGATCAGAAAAATAAATTGAAAATTAGGTTTTGATGGGTATAAATATTACCCCATAATTAACGTTATTCAGGCTGTCTGAAAATGGATGTTGCTGTCCAGCAAGGTAAAAATACCAAAATAAATATAATGCTTAATGTTTTATGCTGCAAATACTTATTTCAGTTAATTCATATAGTTATTAAGGTATAGTAGAAATTTCAGATCAAACTACTTGAATAGATATTAATTCAAGGTTTGAGATTTCAGTACACCTGATTTCAGCATATGTGGATAGTTTGAGAAACAAATCAAAAACAAATATGAAACCTATGTATAAATGACCCAAATTGATATATGTGTTAAATCCTTAAATATGTATTAAGAAAAGTGAGATTATATGCTGACATTTTGGATTTATATAATCGACTAAGGTTATGTGTCAAAAGACACGTTAAACGGGTGAAAAATGGGTTCCAAACTGGCTGTTTTGGAAACCTATGGCAAGTGGATGTAAGCCCCATAAAAATACTCTAAATGCAGTGGTAATTAAGGGTAATTAAACCACTGAAATAGGGATTAAACCTCTGCCTTAGAAAATTTATGAAACATCTTATGTATATGTTGCTAAATGGGCATACGTGAAGCAATAGACTTGCATAAGTGATGAATGACATATAGAATATGGTTTTGTGCAAAAATGCATGAAAATATGATATATTTTGTGAATATATTTCTGTTTAGGAAAATTTTTCATAACACATATTATATGTGTCTTCAAGAGAGTTTAAGTGCAGGATATGAATGATGGGAAGGGGTAATGAGTTAATGTGATTTGCTAAAATGCAAAATGGATGGATTTTGTGTGGTTGAATGGTACCCTAATTAAGGGGTTATATACGTTATGTGATTAGCCGATGGAATGTGTAAAAATGTGCACGTATATGCTAAATGTATGCATAGTGACTTGAGAAGTCGAATAAATGATATATATGAATAAAATGGGTTGAAAAACTAAATGGAATGCAAGGAAAAGAAATATATGAAAAAACATATTATTTTCATGTAGGCAAGGAAAAGAATGGAAGGAAAAAGGGATTATGGCGATCTCAGGTAAGCAAGCGAACTTTCTAAAATGCCATTTTCTTTTTATGGGATTGATATGATTGAAATGTTTGTGTTTGTGTGTGAGATGTTTATGTTTATGTTTTATTGAATGGGAAAGCACAAGTTTTGAATATGACGGCTTTAATGCAAAGCCATAAGTTTTGAAAACTGCTGACTTTAATGAAAAGTCTTAAGGTCTGCTTCATGGGAAGCAAGCGACACTTCTTAAGATAAATAATTTATCCTAAGTGTTGCCAAGGATGGGAATGCTTCATGTTAATGGAATTGAGAAATTTTTCTTATGAGTAAGCAAGTTCTCCATGCTAATGTTTTCTAAGGATTTCATGTTTGATACCGATGGTTTTAAGAATTTACTTTTAAGCAAGCAAGTTTTATATGATATTGTTCAACAGCATTTTATAAGAAAAAGGAAATTTTACACTTTTGCACAAAATATTGTTTGTAAATGAGTTTTGAGTTATTTCTACAATAACTCGTGATAAACAATGATGAAAAAGATTTGTTTTGCTAGGTCAAGATAATTAAATAATAAATGATGTTTTGGATATAGTCCATATGTATTGAAATGATGTTCGAAAATTTTTGATTTCTTTTAGACAAGAAAATTTATGTTAAAAATGTTTATACGGATATGTTAAAAAGGGATTTATGGATGACCAACCTCCTATGATTGATTTCATAAAATAGTTTGATTTCAGGTTGCTTAATGACATGCAAAAGACTGTGTAATTTCTCTTTATGTAAAAATGATTTATATGTGGAAAATTATTAAATTTTTAGATTATTGACAAGGGAATAACATAATTGCATAACTTTTGTAAACAAAAGGTCCTGAAATGGAAACCAAGCAAATATTAGAGAAAAATATGATTTATTTATGGAAATCCACAAGTTTTGAAATTCTTTTATCAAAAGAGTTTTAAGATGTATCGTTTCTCAAACATTTCAAATGTTTATCAAAATATTTTACTCAAAACGTTTCTAAAGGAACTTAAGGAAGGTCATCCTAAAACTAGATTTCAAATAACAACTTGTTAAAGTGGGTGCGCTCGCTTACAAGTTGACACGGACTACGGTCTGTGATGTGTTTTTGAAAATTATTCTTAAATATAGACTTCGGTCTAAGATTTTTGTGCATATGGATGCAGGCTGCGGTCTGTAATCCCGGTTTAAAAGGGCATAGGCTACGGTCTGTGGTTCTTCTAACCAAACGGACTGCGGTCCGTCATAATAACGTACAATGCACCAGTACAAGTAATATGCAAGTTGTAGAGAACGGTTGGAATAACTGAGGCGCACTCTACATAAGGCCAAGTCGCTAAGGGATGATAGGAGTGCCAGCGGCGCCCTCCCTGAGATGGGAGTGGAATATATAAACAACCGCTGGGCTAGCGTGTTGTTAAGGATTCTCTTCCAAAAGGTAGCATGATCACTTGCTAAGTGTCACTACTGGATGGGGAGAAATGCATTTGCATAAGTTTCGCTTTTCAAAAGCCCAAAGATTGGGTTATAACAGCATTTATACAACAATTTATCCTAAATTGGATTCTTATGAGCTAATATGCATAAGTTACTCTAAAAGAAAGAGTGTTTTACACAAAAGTGTAAATAACAGGAATTAAAGGAAATGTGTTTATGCAAATGCATTCTTAAAAATGGTTTACGTATTTTGTTTGCCTTGTTTACTATAAACAAGCCCCAAGACGGGGATTATGAAAAAGATTTACGTGAAACTTGGATTGGACATAAGAATGTCCTTTTCTAAAGAGCCTAAATGATAAGTGTTTATGGACATGAGAATGTCCAATGTTAATGTGTTGGTAATAAAAAGTGTTTTAGGACATATGAATGTCCATTGCCAAAGGATGCTATATGAAAAATATTTTGAGACAGAAAATGTCTCTTGTCTAAAAGATTTTATGATGGCTTATGTGAATGATGTTTTAGGACATGAGTATGTCCTCCGTTGCCTAAGGATTTATGTTGTTTTGGACGTAAAACGTCCACTGGCAAACGATGATTTCATGTAATGTCTATGAACATTAAAAATGTTCATATAAGAATTAAAGGGATTTCATCATCAAAGGTAAAACATGTATATTTTGCCTTAACAGGCCCACACGTGGCTTGTAAATGATTTTAAAAATGAATATTTTATGAAAACATTCAGGGACATGAAATTGTGCTCATAAATAAAGGATTTCATGATGATATTTTATGACATATACATGTCCTCAGGAAAAAGGTATTCCCGATGTTTATGAAAAAGGTTTTCTAGAAGTCTTGCCCTAAAGATAAAATGCTTGCATACTGAGTTGTCACTCATGTTTTATTTTCACAACCCTTAGACAGGTACCGAGGAAACTCAGAAGGTTGAGAACCTAAGATGTGGAAGAAGGTACATGATGATAGCCTTGAAGGCTATGAGGAATGGAAAAGCATGAATATGCTAAGGTAAGCTAATTGTGTATATGAACTTAGTTAGAATTCTAAGTTCCATGTTTATGTGTATATGAACTTAGTTAAAATTCTAAGTTTCGTGTGAGTCAATGACTGAATGTATGCAAGTATGATGTGTTGAGATTGTTGATCATATGCTTGCTTTAAGAATGATTAATTCGATTTTGATGATTAACAAATAATTGAAATATCATTAAAAAGGATCTAATACATTTGTCTAAGTGTTCTCAGATATTTTATCTCTAATTTTGTATATGAAAATGAAAATGTGAAATAATTTAAGTTTCAATAGTTCAAGTTCATGAATTGCAAGTTCTGCAAAGTGAAGTCTCAGCCCAAGTCGACTTCACTTGCGACTTGGTGAAGTCTCAGACCCAAGTCGACTTCGCCTGCGACTTCGGAAGTGAAGTCTCAACCCAAGTCGACTTCACTTGCGACTTGGTGAAGTCCCAGACCCAAGTGGACTTTACCTGCAACTTCGAAGGCAAAATTCTGGACAGCAAGTTTTAGCAAGATGAAGTCGCATCCCAAGTCAACTTCACCTATCCGAAGTCGACTCCACTTGCGACTTCAACTCGTAACGGTCGAAAATCCGAACGTTGGAGCTCTAGATGCGCGTGAACCTCCACTCCAACGGCTAGAACCTTTTTTCCTCTATATATAACATTGAAGAATGAACGTGGAGAGAAGAGAGAAGGAGGAAAGAAAGAGGAAAACACAAGTTGGGCTTTCATCTTCTAATATTCAAGTGTGTTGAAGTCATTTGAACAACTATTGAAGCTTCAAGTGCTACAACTCTCAAGTGTGCTTCAAAGATTATCATCTCCACAAGACAAGGAGCTTCCGGTGCTTATTGAATACACGTTGTAAAGTGTAATTTCTCTTTTGTCTATTTTGTTTTGTATTGTTCCCTTGAATCGGTGTTGGAGACCGAATTCAAGAAGAAGCAAAACAGGGGGTTGGTTTGAGTTTGTCTCACTAACGGGTTTTGCTTGATTGGTTGGAGTTTGTCTCACCAATAGATTGGACTTGGTTGGTTGGAGTTGGTCTCACCAACAAGTGATTTATTGTATATGCCCCCTAGAGCTAGAATCTAGAAGAGAGCGGGTGCTCTAGATTGTATTGAAAATACGATAGTGGAACCCAAGACACAACGGGTGTGTGCTTGGAAGAGTGGAGTAGGGAAGGTTGCCCGAACCACTATATATTGTTGTCTCTTGTTTGGTTTGATTGTTTACATTTTTATATTCCATTTGCACCCTCTCATTCTATCTCATATCACGTTTCATCAAGGGGATTGAAATTATAAGGGGTTAATTTTAATTTACCAAAGAATTTTTCAGAACCCAATTCACCCCTCCCCTTTTGGGTTTTGCCATTAAACTCGGGGCCAACATGATGTATACAATGATTGAGTGAATAATGACAGGCATGAAAGGATGTTATGAATGAAATGATGAATTTTATTATAAGTGAAATGTCACAATGTGTGATGATTGTCATGTCAAGTTATGAATGATGACAGATGAATAAACGAAAAAAAATTTGGACAAGTTTCAATCAAGAACCCGCCGCGTGATTTTTGTTTATGAGGACAATTCCATGTCCCTGAATGTTTTCATAAAGCATTCATTCTTAAAATCATTTACAAGCCACGTGTGGGCCTGTTAAGGAAAAATATACATAAGATGTTTCATAAAATTTTCTTAGGCAGAGGTTTAATCCCTATTTTAGCGGTTTAATTACCCTTAATTACCACTGCATTTAGGGTATTTTTATGCGGTTTACATCCACTTGCCATAGGTTTCCAAAATAGCCAGTTTGGAACCCATTTTTCACCCGTTTAACGTGTCTTTTGACACATAACCTTAGGCAATTATATAAATCTGAAATTTCAGCATATAATCTCACTTTTCTTAATCCATATTTAAGTATTTAACACATATATCAATTTGGGTCATTTCTACATAGGTTTCATATTTCGTTTTGATTTTGTTTCTCAAACTATCTACATATGCTGAAATCAGGCATACTGAAATCTCAAAATCTTGAATTAATATCAAATCAAATAGTTTTAATCTGAAATTTCTACCATAATTTAATAACTACATGAATAAACCAAAATAAATATTTTCAGCATAAAACATTAAGCATTTATATTTATTTTAGTATTGTTACCTTGCTGGACAGCAACATCCATTTTCAGACAGCCTGAATCACGTTAATTATGAGGTATATTTATACCCATCAAAACCTAATTTTCAATTTTTTTTGTGATCCTAAATATGTCTTATATATCCTGTAAAAGTTTCAGCCCAAAATTACTTATAGAAAAATTATTAAAAATCATGCTAAAATTCATTCAATTACTGTTCCGTCCATAATTTAATTTATAACATCATATATCATTCAAAACTTCACTTTTCATCATCTAGATCATGGAATTTTATACATGCAAGCCATACCCATTCCATATTCATTCCAAAAGCATGTTGAATCATCACTTTAAAGATTCTTTAAGCATCCATTCCATATTCAAAATTTTAGGGTTTAAAATCGAAAATGAAAAGCTCAATCAACCCATATACTTACTTGGTTAATGGAGATCAAACCCTCATCACTTGTAGATGATTTTCCTCCTCAAATTCCCCTTCTTTTTCCTTGGTTTTCCCTCTTCCTTTGCTGGCTCTAAAGGAACGTGAAAGCTGCTATTGCTTGGGGAAGAATTTCCAGCACATAAGAAAATTTCCAAACCTCATTTCATGTGAACGGGCATGGGTTATGTGGTGCTGGATTTTCCAGTAGTGGGCCCCACTTGCTGGGGCATTTTCCACAGCCATAAATGCATGTCTATCCCCCTTATGTGCTGGTGAACTCATAGCCAAGTAAAATTGCATTTTACTAATTTTCAAAAATCCAAAAATCTGTTTACATCTTGATCGTCCACCTGCCCCTCCTATTCACGTCCAGCTGCTGCCCAATTTTCCAGCAATATTTTCATTTTTTAAAAATCCCAAAATGTGGGTAATTTATACACCTAATTATCTCTTAATTAATATATTAATTTGGTGTAAATAATTTTAACAAAAACTGCAGCAACTTAGCATATCATTGCACGTCATTTGCATAAGACCAAGTTGTCCATTTTTGTACCTTCAATGGCAGCTACTATTCACGAATTTTCTTGAATTTTTTTCAAATAATTAAATGCTTATTTATACATCCCAACATGGAAGCTATATATATACATATTTTATAAAATAAAAAATTTTAAAAATATGCAGCAACCAGCCCATGAACGTGCTTGCCTTGGACACCTCACCTATGCTCACTTGAGCACTCATAGCTTCATCAATTATGGACATTCATTGCTGGGATTTTATTTGGATATTTGCATTTTATATTAACGCATAAAATACCTTAGAAATGTGCTGCATTTGACACCTCATCTCCCATTAAAACCAAGCCATTATGCATTGTACTCTAGCATTAATGAAAAGGTACTTTTGAGGTGCATTAGTCAACTATGTGCACCTTTTTCAATTCAGGTATTTTCCCAACATTTCATGCTTAATCCAAGAAATTCAAAATAAACATCTTTTAATTCCATTCAACCGTTTCAAATTTCACCTCAATCCGAGTTTCCTAACTCCCGTTATAGCTGTTAAAGTTAACGGTTGAAATTGAAATATGATTAATAAATCATTAATCCAATTTCATCAAGGATTTTCATAATCCAATAATCCCATAATACCAATCCCAACATCATCAACTCCATTTCAAATTTCACTTGAATCTGCATTACAGGCGTTGAGTTATGAATTTTCTAGTGTTTTCCAACATAATTCCATAATTTCCATTTTAATTTCTATTAATTAAATCATGGAAATTAACTAAACATTCATGCCACATTAGCATGTTTTAATCCTCATTACGCTCCTTTAGTCACCTTGACTCATAATGGGCTCCGGCGATTAAATCTTTAATCACCTTTCTTAATTAAACCCTAATTGCAACATATCATAAAATCCTAAAATCATCCCAAAATTTCCATTTAATCATATATAAGTCACATGTACATGTTCAATGCATACATTGAATCTTACTTAGGTTGGGGTTTCACAATCCTTTAGACAAGGAAATTTATGTTAAAAATATTTATACGGATGTGTTAAAAAGGGATTTATGGATGACCAACCTCCTATGATTGATTTCATAAGATGGTTTGATTTCAGGTTGCTTAATGGCGTGCAAAAGACTGTGCAATGTCCCTTTATGTAAAAATGATTGATATGTGGACAATTATTAAATTTTTAGGTTATGGACTAGGGGATAGCATAATTGCAAAACTTTTGTAAACATGATTGCAAAAGACTCTTGGCTAAAGGATTTCATGATCGCTTATGTTAATGATGTTTTGAGACATAAACTGTCTCTTGGCTAAAGGATTTTATGATGACTTATGTTAATGATGTTTTGAGACATGAGATGTCTCCTTTGCCTAAGGATTTATAAGAAAAATATTTTGGACGTAAAACATCCACTGGCAAACGATGATTTCATGTAATGTCTATGAATATTGAAAATGTTCATATAAGAATTAAAGGGATTCCATCAGAGAAGGTAAAACATGTATGTGTTGCCTTAACAAGTCTACACGTGGCTTGTAACTGGTTTTATAAATGAATGCTTAATGAAAAAGATTTCATGATGATATTTCAGGACATATACATGTCCTCAGGAAAAAGGTATTCAAGATGTTTATGAAAAAGATTTTTAAGGAAGTCTTGCCCTAAAGATAAAATTCTTGCTTACTGAGTTGTCACTCACGTTTTGTTTTCCCAACCCTTAGACAGGTACCGAGGAAACTCAGAAGGTTGCGAACCTAAGACGTGGAGGAAAGTACGTGATGATAGCCTTGAAGGCTATGAGGAATGGAAAAGCATGAATATGCTAAGGTAAGATAATTATGTATATGAACTTAGTTAGAATTCTAAGTTCCATGTTTATGTGTATATGAATTTAGTTAGAATTCTAAGTTCCATGTTTATGTGTATATGAACTTAGTTAGAAATCTAAGTTCCATGTTTATGTGTGTATGACCTTAGTTAGAATTCTAAGTTCCATGTGAGTCAATGACTAAATGAATGCAAGTATGATGTGTACAATGATTGAGTGAATATTGACAGGCATGAAAGGATGCTATGAATGAAATGATGAATTCTATTACAAGTGAAATGTCACAATGTGTGATGATTGCTATATAAAGTTATGAATGATGACAGATGAAAACGAAAAAAAAATTGGACAAGATCCAATTAAGAACCCGCCGCGTGATCAGGGCAACAATCCTGATTCACATTTACCAATCGATAGATGTTGAGGTAAGGAAGTGACGTCTCGGTTTGGGGCGCCACAGTTGTTGGTATCAGAGCAAGGATTGGTAAACAGGCGGGAGAAGGAGAAAATAAAGGATGATGAAAGGATAGGTCTGATGCCACAGAATTTGGTATCAGAATATGAATTGATAAATAGGCATGGAAAGCAAAGACTTGATATCACAAAGATGATATCTTAGTAAGGATTGATGGATAAGCATAAGGAAAAATAGAAAATGATGAAAGAGATAGATTGAGATTATAAGGCATATACGATATGTATTGTCTTCTTCTGAATGTCATTATGACCAATGATATGACTATTTAGGGAAACATAGCTGGTATGCTATGTTTCATAATGTAGATGGTATACGAAAGAAAAATGATATGAGGACAATGAGATGAAGTAGGAGATAAGAGAGTTTAAGAAAAGACAAAGGATAGAAGGGAATCAGAACAACTAAGGAGTTATGGAACTCTACATAGAGACCCCCCATACCTAAGGTTGATCACACCTTACCTAAGATAGCACATGACTGTGCTTTATGATACATATGTTTAAGGTATAGAGTCATGGTGACATATGGAAGGCACCAAGGTGCCAACTTTCTAAGTGATTTTTAGTCTAGAATTATGTTCATGATAAAATGACAGATTATGCAAATATAATCTGTATGTGTAGGGAAAAGCAACCTTACACAATGAAATGTGCAAGTAGAAATGAGAAAGGTAGGAAAAATGGAGTTTCTTTTGACTCCTAATGTATGATGTTTAATGTTATGAAAATACAGATGCATATGATTTCATTTAAGTGCTAAGTTATAAAAAAGGAAAGATCATTGATCTTTCTAGATTATGTTATTGACTATGTATGATGATTCCATGATCAGAAATGATCATGTTGACTATGTGTAATATGAATGAATATTATAATGAGAAATGCTGTTGATATAATGTTATATGATGCATTCTACAACATGCTTATTACCTTAGTTTTGAACAAGGGAAAGGCAGTTGCTGATATGAGTCAACAAGGTAGAAGAGAAGCTAGTAGCAAATCTAAATTACCAGGACAAGTGAGTCCATAAGCTCATTAACGACGGGTAACTATAAACCCTAAGTCAAAGGATTTGAGGTATTATCGCTAAGAGTAATATCTCACAGGTAGAAAGAGTAAAGGATAACTGCAACTTTAGAAGAAGCAATGCAAGTAGGCCGCCCAAGATTGTGTGGCTTAGATAGAAAGAATAATACAGGACCTTTGGAAAAATACCCAATAGGACCTATTAGAAGTAGGTGGAAAAGATGAATCGGTACAGGTAATAAATTTTAACCTAGTACCCAAACCCTTAAAGGTTGATAATGGCAAGATAGAAGTAAATGGGAAGGTTATTAATGCCTTTCTAGCTCGGTATCCACCTAAGTTCTCAGATGAATTAGATTTTATTCTGACTAAGCAATGGATGAGTGAACCTAAGAACATGTTCAAGGTTTGAACATGTAGTCAAATGAAATGTTCAAGCATTGATTGACAATGCTTGTAAGTAGTAAGAAACCCTGAAATGGCTATTATGTTATAACCAAAGAAGGTAATCTGGAAGAATTTGTTAAGAAATATCTTCCAATAGGACGTCCGGATGTAATACATGTTGGTAATTAACATGTATAGTTAGGGCAAGGATAACTTGCCACTGAAAATTAAGGAACTTGGTGTAAGGAAAAGAAATAAATAAGAAAGGTTAACCAATAGCTATAACTAATAGGAAATCTCTGCAAATTAATGCAGAAAAATGTAGCAAAACATATCTACTTAGCATGTATAGAAGGGAAAGGAGATTACACATATGATACCACAAAAGTTGGTATCTATCATAGCAAGGAATGGTAGACAAACGAAGAAAAATGAAGGCAAGAATGATTGTCAGAATGTTCTTCAATCCCAATATGATTGAAAGATAGATACGGGAGAAATGATTTCTCTATGATACTCATAAGAAATGAGGTTAGAAAAATTTGAAAATGATAAGGACCCTTACTAGTTTATGGAAACTGGAAAGTGAACTGAGGAAGAAAATATTTTAAACTGGTTTGGTACCGGTATTCCTAATAGATAGTCTACGATGGTAAAATCTAACGGTAGACATTATGAGAAAAGAAGGAATGGATAACTTGGCAAAAGTGACTTTTGCTAAGACAAGTATGAAATTTCATGTATAAAACTCTATACGAGAGCAACTTTTGCTCTATATTATAAAATGAATGTATTATGTTAAATTGATAATATGTGAAAATGATGGCTATAGATTTTTATGAATGAATGGGTAACTTAAAACTTACCTTATAATAAGACGGGAAATAATGCAATTTCTCTATGTATAAGGGGAAAACTGTGAGAAATAACACAAATGAAGGGCAAATGCCAATGAAAAACCCATGTGTGAACAAGGAATAATAAAGACAAGTGATGGGTCTGTTAGACCAAGGCTAAAAATGCCACTAAGACAGAGTAGCGCAGTGGAAGCGTAGAGAGTCATTGGAATATTAGAAATGATAACAAGTTAGTAAGTTGTGTGAGCCTTACCCCCGATGTATGAAATGTAATAGGTTTCGGGATGAAACCTGTTATACGGGGGGAGGATTGTGAAATCCCAACCTAAGTAAGATTCAATGTATGCATTGAACATGTACATGTGACTTATATATGATTAAATGGAAATTTTGGGATGATTTTAGGATTTTATGATATGTTGCAATTAGGGTTTAATTAAGAAGGGTGATTAAAGATTTAATTGTCGGAGCCCATTATGAGTCAAGGTGACTAAAGGAGCATAATGAGGCATGAATGTTTAGTTAATTTCCATGATTTAATTAATGGAAATTAAAATGGAAATTATGGAATTATGTTGGAAAACACTAGAAAATTCATAACTCAACGCCTGTAAGGCGGATTCAAGTGAAATTTGAAATGGAAGTTGATGATGTTGGGCTTGGTATTATGGGATTATTGGATTATGAAAATCCTTGGTGAAATTGGATTAATGATTTATTAATCATATTTCAATTTCAACCGTTAACTTTAAACGGCTATAACGGGAGCTAGGAAACTTGGATTGAGATGAAATTTGAAACGGTTGAATGGAATTGTGAGATATTTATTTTGAATGGCTTGGATTAAGCATGAAATGTTGAGAAAATACCTGAATTGAAAAAGGTGCACATAGTTGAGTAATGCACCTCAAAAGTACCTTTCCATTAATGCTAGAGTACAATGCATAATGGTTTGGTTTTAATGGGAGATGAGGTGTCAAATGCAGCAAATTTCTAATTTATTTTATGCATTAATATAAAATGCAAATATCCAAATAAAATCCCAGCAATGAATGTCCATAATTGATGAAGCTATGAGTGCTCAAGTGAGCATAGGTGAGGTGTCCAAGGCAAGTACGTTCATGGGCTTGTTGCTGCATATTTTTTGAATTTTTTATTTTATAAAATATCCATGTTGGGATGTATAAATAAGCATTTAATTATGTGAAAAAAATTCAAGAAAATTCGTGAATAGTAGCTGCCATTGAAGGTACAAAAATGGATAGCTTGGTCTTATGCAAATGACGTGCAATGATATGCTAAGTTGCTGCAGTTTTTGTTAAAATTGTTGGAAATATGTGGAAAACAAGCTAAATCTATATTTTGATGATTAACAAATCAATTTGAGTAAGTCTTGGCTACTAACATGTTTGTGGAAATGTTTAAGGAATATTCATTTGAAGAAAATGAAGTATGGAAGGCCAAGTCGTTCTCCAAATCGACCCCAAGATCGACTTCAAGAAGCCAAATCTGTCCAGAGTTGAAAATGGGAGAAGATCAAGTGAAGTCTCAGGCCAAGTCGACTCCACTTGCGACTTGGGAAGCCAAGTCGCAAACGAAGTCGACTCCAGCATCGACTTCAGTCGGGAAAATCACTCCAGAGATGAATTTGGAATGGAAGAATGCCGAAGTCGCAAACGAAGTCGACTCCAGTTGCGACTTGGGCGAAGTCGCGGACGAAGTCGACCCCAAGTTCGACTTGATGCTCTCAAGCTCAAAGATGCAGTTTCAAGTTCATTTCAAGAATCAACTTGAGTGTTTTCAATACCTAATCAAAGGTGCAAGATCAACTTAAATCTCTCAAGTTCAAGGCCAAGCTCCAAACTTATCTCAAGATGAAGAAAGTCATGATATGACAACCAATCCAAGTTCAAGATACCAAGAAGATTCAAATCTCATGGATTCAAGGATTGCAAAACTCGGAGCAAATGAAAGCAAGAAGACTCAATGATCCAAGATATGAAAAATACAAAGGAATTGAAGGAATGGAGAAGCCTAAGCAAAACAAAGTAATCTCCAAAGTCTTCAAGTTCATCAAAGCCAACTGACAAGGTGAAGTCGCACCCGAAGTCGACTTCACCTGCGACTTGGGTCAAGTCGATGCCCAAGTCGACCCGATCTGAAACTTGAAGTCGCAAACCGAAGGCGAAGTCGCACCCGAAGTCGACTCCATCTGCGACTTGGGCGAAGTCGCATCCGAAGTCGACTCCGCCTGCGACTTGGGTCGCAACGGTCGGATAATTTTCGAACGTTGGCGCATTTAATGCGCGCCACCTACCTTCTAACGTTCGGATTCCCTCCAAAATTATAAAAGGCATTCATGGTGGACGAGGGAAGTAGCTGAGAATCATTAAGTGTGCTTAACTCCTATATCCAAGAGCTTAAAATAGATCAAACCATTCAAAGAAGAAGAACTCTGCTTCAAACTGCAAGAGCTATATCTCTGAATCTTCAAAGCCTACATTACAAGTTCTTCTCTGCGCCAAATCGCTTCTACACATCTGTAAAGTGTAGACTCCTTTTGTTATTTCGTTTAATTGTATTAAGATTGATTTAGCTTGGGTAGCTAAGATCAAGTGTATGCAAAGTAGTGTGTGATTGGAGTGAGACTCATCACCTACTTGTGCAGTGTGTTGTTTATGCCCCCTAGAGCTGGAATCTAGAAGAGAGCAATGACTCTAATTGTATTGGGAGAATACAATAGTGGAACCCAAGTCAGAAGGAGTGTGAGCTTGGAAGAGTGGAGTAGGGAGGTTGCCCGAACCACTATAAAATCTTGTCTTCTTGATTTTATTTCTGCTCTCTACATTACATTGCTTTCCATTTCGTTTCTTCATTAAGGGGACTAGATTAATCCGGAGTAAGGTTTCTGTTTAAGTTATAAATTTTTAAATACCCAATTCACCCCTCCCCTCTTGGGTAATTGCCATCAACTCGAGACCAACAAGTGGTATCAGAGCAGGTCTTTGAGTTAAACCAAAGAGATCCTATCACATGGCATCCCAATCTACTTCTGTTTCCGCTTTTGCAGAGGGCCAATCATTTACTAGGCCACCTTTGTTTGATGAGAATAATTTCGGTTATTGGAAGCTGCGTATGAAGCAACTCATCATGGCTACCGACATGGATTCTTGGATTGCAATCCAAGATGGTGTAACATTGCCTATAGATGAAAGAGCTTCCAAGTGGACCGAAGAGGAAGTAAGAACTGTAAAGAGCAATGCTAAGGCTATGAACTCACTATTTTGTGCTCTCACAGCTTCTGAGTATGATAGAGTATCTTCTTGTCTAACCGCTAAAGAAATATGGGATACTCTAACATCTATTTATGAAGGAACCTCCCAAGTCCAAGGGACTAGGAGAAATATTCTGATAGGAGAGTTGGAAAGCTTTAGAATGCTAGAAACAGAAAATATTTCTGAAATGTTTACTAGATTTTCTAAGATTACTAACGCTTTGAAAGGTCTTGGAAAGGCTATCTCTGAATCCGAACAGGTCATGAAGATACTAAGAGCTCTACCGGAATCTTGGACTCCAAAGATTACGGTGATTGAAGAAGCCAAAGACCTAAATACACTAAAGCTAGAAGATCTAATTAGCTCATTAATGTCACATGAGCTAATTAAGAGAAGAAACGAAGACAATCACAAAGGGAGGAAAGCCATTGCATTAAAAGTGGCACACAACTCAGAAGAGTCTACCTCCTCTTCTCAAAATGACAATGAAGATATTGCACTTCTCACTCGCAAATTCCGAAAATTTGTGAGAAAAGAAAGGAACTTTAAGGACTTCAAAGAAAGAACACGAAGAGAGCAGAAAAAGGAGCCAACAAAGTGTTACAAATGCGGCGGGATAGGACACATACAAGCTCAATGTCCTACGCCGGAAGAGAAATCAAAGGAGTATCAAGAGAGGAAGGAAGGACATGAAGGCAGAAAATACCAAAGGCCAAAGGGAAGAGGCATGTACGTCAATGAAGAAACCTCATCAACAAGCAGCTCCTCAACCGACGAATTCGAGGCGGCAAATTGTGCTAGAATATGCTGCATGGCACGGATCGAACAAGAAGAAGACTTGTTATGTTTGAACACAACTGAAGTTTTGGAAGAATAAACCATCTCAACAAAATGCACAAGCAATGAAGAGGTAACTTCCAAACCTTGCTATTCTCAATCAAGTTATTCTTCTTTTCAAGAATGCCTCAAATGTGCTGAGTTAGAAGAACTACAAATTGCTTATGATTCATTATATGAGGAAATCAAAAAGCTAGGAAACAAGTTGTCATTAAAGAGACAACAATGTAACTTCGTTATTATTGAAAATGGAAAACTAGCTGAAAAATCAACAAAACTGAAAGAAGAAAATGAATCATTGATAAATGAGATAGAAAAATTGAAAAAGGAGAACAAATCATTAAATGAATCATTAGCAAAGTTCTCTAATCCCGGAGAAAATGTGAAGATGTTTCTGAACACGACTGCTAAAACAAATAAAAGAGGCCTTGGATATTATACATTTGAGCAAAAAGAAAGTGGCAAATCAAATGTGCCAACACTTGGGAAATGTCAAACCAAAACTGCACCTATATACAAGCCACAAAGGAAAAATGTTTTGGACTAGAAGGCCAACATTTGAACCAAAATATACTTGGAAGCCTACTCCTAGATTACCAATGGCTTGCAATTTCTGCAACAAAATGGGTCATAAAGCCTATAAATGTAACTTTAAGAAACTACATGACCATAGTGCAAAATTAGTTTGGGTTCCAAGGAACACAAGATTTGGGCTTTCTAAGTTAGAGCAACAAAGATTGAATAATATTACTAACCCAAATGGACCCATAAAATGGGTACCAAAGAGATGAGATTTATTCCCTTATTTTTCAGATTTGTTTCAAGGCAAAGGCAAACAATGTATGGTTCATGGACAACGGTTGTTCAAGGCATATGACCGGAGAAAGAAGTTTATTTCATAAACTTAAGCCTTGCAACGACGGAACGGTTGCCTTTGGTAATAATGAGAAAGGTAAAATTAAAGGTAAAGGAAACATTTATAGTATTTCAAATGCATGCATGGAAGATGTTTTGTTTGTTGAAGGACTCAAGCATAACCTAATGAGTATTAGTCAATTATGTGATAAAGGATACAAGGTTGTGTTTGAATCATCTATATGTAATGTATTTGATGGAGAACATATCATGTTTAGTGGAAAAAGACATGGAAATGTATATTTGGTTTCACTTGATGAACTAGATGGTCAATGTCTAATGGCCATTGATAATGATCCATGGGTTTGGCATAAAAGGCTTGGACATATAAACATGAGAAATATAAAGACCCTATGGAAAAAGAGTTTGGTAGAAGGCTTGCCAAAGTTGAAATATGACAAAGACAAAATTTGCAAGGCATGTCAATTATCTAAACAACCTAAGATGCCTTTCTCTACCAAAAAGGAAATCTCCACCACTAGGCCACTTGAATTGCTACACATGGATCTATATGGGCCATCCGATATTTTAACCATTGGTGGAAAGAAATATGTATTTGTTATTGTTGACAATTTTTCAATATTCACATGGATAATTCTCTTAGCTAGCAAAGATGAAGTCTTCCCTATGTTTTCAACTTTTGTAAATTTGGTGCAAAATGAAAAACAAAGTACTATTATGACTATAAGAAGTGATCATGGTAGTGAATTTGAAAACAAACGATTCATAGAGTTATGTAATGAAAAAGGAATTCATCACACATTTTCTGCACCAAGAACTCCACAACAAAATGGAGTAGTTGAAAGGAAAAACAGAACTATACAAGAGATGTCTAGAACAATGCTAAATGAGAGCAAATTATCCAAGAAATTTTGGGGTGAAGCTGTGAGTACAGCTTGTCATGTTTTGAATCGAGTTACCATTAGAGCAATCTTGAAAAAGACCCCATATGAACTATGGAAAGGAAGGAAACCGAATATTTCTTATTTTCATGCTTTTGGATGCACATGCTATGTTTTGAACAATGGAAAAACCAACTTGGGAAAATTAGATGCTAAAAGTGATGAGGCAATATTCCTTGGGTACTCATCAAATAACAAAGCATATAGAGTATTCAATAAACGAAACCAAGTTGTAGAAGAGTCCATACATGTTGTTTTTGATGAAATTAACCCATGCTACAAAAGAAAAGATGATTTAAGTGATGCAGATGATGTAGCAAGCAATTTTGAAAAACTGCATGTGGAAAAGCAAAAAGATTCCATAAAGGAAAGGGTAAGTGAAGGTAATAATTCCTACAAACCTCCAACAGATTTGAAATTCAAACATGCCCATCCAATTGAACAAGTTATAGGGAATGTATATGAAGGTGTGAAAACTAGAAGATCAAAACAAAATGTTTGTGGACAATACGCCTTTGTATCCAAGATTGAGCCATCCAATATTGATCAAGCTCTCAATGATGAAAACTGGATTATAGCAATGCAAGAAGAGCTAAATCAATTTGAAAGAAACCAAGTTTGGCACCTTGTTCCTAGACCAAACGATTGTATTGTTATTGGCACCAAGTGGATCTTTAGGAACAAATTAGATGAAAGTGGACTTATAGTGATAAACAAAGCTAGACTTGTGGCAAAAGGATACTCACAAGAAGAAGGAATAGACTTAGAGGAATCCTATGCCCCGGTTGCTAGATTGGAATCAATTCGCATCTTATTAGCTTTTGCATCTCACATGAACTTTAAATTGTTTCAAATGGATGTTAAAAGTGCATTTCTGAATGGATATATAAATGAAGAGGTGTATGTAGAACAACCACCTGGATTTGAAGAAAAAGATCAATCTAAATTTGTGTACAAGTTAACCAAAGCATTATATGGATTAAAACAAGCTCCAAGGGCTTGGTATGATAGACTAAGCAAATTTCTGATTGATCATGATTTTCAAAAAGGAAAAGTAGACACCACTTTGTTTATCAAGTATAAAGAAAAGGATATTTTGATCATTCAAATTTATGTTGATGATATCATTTTCGGTGCTACTAATGAGGCTCTTTGTCAAGAATTTTCTGAGCTTATGCAGAAGGAATTGGAGATGAGCATGATGGGAGAACTAAACTTCTTCCTTGGACTGCAACTCAAGCAACTAAATGAAGGAATCTTCATCAACCAGGTCAAGTATATCAAAGAAATGCTGAAGAAGTTTGGTATGGAAAATAGCAAAGGAGCAAACACGCCAATGAGCTCAACAATCAAAATCGACAAAGATGAAAAAGGAAAAATAGTTGATTTAAAATTGTATAGAAGCATGATAGGTTCATTGTTGTATTTAACTGCTTCTAGGCCTGATATATTGTTTAGTGTGTGTATATGCTCTAGATTTCAATCATGTCCAAAAGAATCACACTTGGTAGCTGTGAAGAGAATTTTCAGATACCTAGTTGACACTACCAACATAGGACTTTGGTATCCAAAGGGCTCTAATTTTGATCTAATCGGCTACTCGGATGCGAATTTTGCCGGTTACAAAGTATATAGAAAAATCACTAGTGGAACATGTCAATTTCTTGGGAACATGTTGGTTTCATGGTTTTCAAGAAAACAAACTAGTGTTGCTCTATCTACGGCGGAAGCCGAATACATTGCCGCCGGGAGCTGTTGTGCCCAACTACTTTGGATGAAACAACAACTTAGGGACTATGGAATGGATTTTAAAGATATACCCATTAGATGTGATAATACTAGTGTCATATGTCTAACCAAGAATCCAGTCTTGCATTCTAGGACCAAACATATAGACCTTAGACACCATTTCATTAGAGAACATGTAGAAAATCATGACATATGTTTGATATATGTAAGAACAGAGGATCAAGTTGCAGACATATTTACAAAGCCCCTAGCAAAAGAAGCATTTTATAAGATCAAAAATGACATGGGAATGATTGAATTAACTTAGCATAAACTTAGGGGGAGCACCTGTTTAGGGGGAGCAAACCCACCTATTTCTTTACCCTCTAACTTTTTGATATATTGACAAAAAGGGAGAGAAGAGTAGGATTTGAGTCCCAATGACTCCAAAGGGGGAAAAGAGTAGGATATGGTTGGGGAGAAGAGTTTGAATGTTTTCAACTTGAAAGTTTGCATGAGCATATGTTTGTTGAATGTTTTTATGAGCATATGTATGATAACACTTCAAAAACAAACTTATCGTATTTTTAAGTAATTGAAAGGTATACACTCAAATCGGTTTTGTCAATCATCAAAAAGGAGGAGATTGTTGGAAATATGTGGAAAACAAGCTAAATCTATATTTTGATGATTAACAAATCAATTTGAGTAAGTCTTGGCTACTAACATGTTTGTGGAAATGTTTAAGGAATATTCATTTGAAGAAAATGAAGTATGGAAGGCCAAGTCGTTCTCCAAGTCGACCCCAAGATCGACTTCAAGAAGCCAAATCTGTCCAGAGTTGAAAATGGGAGAAGATCAAGTGAAGTCTCAGGCCAAGTCGACTCCACTTGCGACTTGGGAAGCCAAGTCGCAAACGAAGTCGACTCCAGCATCGACTTCAGTCGGGAAAATCACTCCAGAGATGAATTTGGAATGGAAGAATGCCGAAGTCGCAAACGAAGTCGACTCCAGTTGCGACTTGGGCGAAGTCGCGGACGAAGTCGACCCCAAGTTCGACTTGATGCTCTCAAGCTCAAAGATGCAGTTTCAAGTTCATTTCAAGAATCAACTTGAGTGTTTTCAATACCTAATCAAAGGTGCAAGATCAACTTAAATCTCTCAAGTTCAAGGCCAAGCTCCAAACTTATCTCAAGATGAAGAAAGTCATGATATGACAACCAATCCAAGTTCAAGATACCAAGAAGATTCAAATCTCATGGATTCAAGGATTGCAAAACTCGGAGCAAATGAAAGCAAGAAGACTCAATGATCCAAGATATGAAAAATACAAAGGAATTGAAGGAATGGAGAAGCCTAAGCAAAACAAAGTAATCTCCAAAGTCTTCAAGTTCATCAAAGCCAACTGACAAGGTGAAGTCGCACCCGAAGTCGACTTCACCTGCGACTTGGGTCAAGTCGATGCCCAAGTCGACCCGATCTGAAACTTGAAGTCGCAAACCGAAGGCGAAGTCGCACCCGAAGTCGACTCCATCTGCGACTTGGGCGAAGTCGCATCCGAAGTCGACTTCGCCTGCGACTTGGGTCGCAACGGTCGGATAATTTTCGAACGTTGGCGCATTTAATGCGCGCCACCTACCTTCTAACGTTCGGATTCCCTCCAAAATTATAAAAGGCATTCATGGTGGACGAGGGAAGTAGCTGAGAATCATTAAGTGTGCTTAACTCCTATATCCAAGAGCTTAAAAGAGATCAAACCATTCAAAGAAGAAGAACTCTGCTTCAAACTGCAAGAGCTATATCTCTGAATCTTCAAAGCCTACATTACAAGTTCTTCTCTGCGCCAAATCGCTTCTACACATCTGTAAAGTGTAGACTCCTTTTGTTATTTCGTTTAATTGTATTAAGATTGATTTAGCTTGGATAGCTAAGATCAAGTGTATCCAAAGTAGTGTGTGATTGGAGTGAGACTCATCACCTACTTGTGCAGTGTGTTGTTTATGCCCCCTAGAGCTGGAATCTAGAAGAGAGCAGTGACTCTAATTGTATTGAGAGAATACAATAGTGGAACCCAAGTCACAAGGAGTGTGAGCTTGGAAGAGTAGAGTAGGGAGGTTGCCCGAACCACTATAAAATCTTGTCTGCTTGATTTTATTTCTGCTCTCTACATTACATTGCTTTCCATTTCGTTTCTTCATTAAGGGGACTAGATTAATCTGGGGTAAGGTTTCTGTTTAAGTTATAAATTTTTAAATACCCAATTCACCCCTCCCCTCTTGGGTAATTGCCATCAACTCGGGACCAACAAAAATTATTTACACAAAATTAATATATGAATTAAGGGATAATTAGGTGTATAAATTACCCACATTTTGGGATTTTAAGAAAATGAAAATATTGCTTGAAAATTGGGCAGCAGCTGGACGGGAATAGGATGGGCAGGTGGACGGTCAAGATGTAAACAGATTTTTGGATTTTTGAAAATGAGTAAAATGCAATTTTACTTGGCTGTGAGTTCACCAGCACATAAGGGGGATAGACATGCATTTATGGCTATGGAAAATGCCCCAGCAAGTGGGGCCCACTGCTAGAAAATCCAGCACCACATAACCCATGCCCATTCACATGAAATGAGGTTTGGAAAATTTTCTTACGTGCTGGAAATTCTTCCCCAAGCAACAGAAGCTTTCACGTTCCTTTAGAGCAGCATAGGAAGAGGGAAAACCAAGGAAAAAGAAGGGGAATTTGAGGAGGAAAATCATCCCCAAGTGATGAGGGTTTGATCTCCATTAACCAAGTAAGTATATCGGTTGATTGAGCTTTTCATTTTGGGTTTTAAACCCTAAAATTTTGAATATGGAATGGATGCTTAAAGAATCTTTAAAGTGATGATTCAACATGCTTTTGGAATGAATATGGAATGGGTATTAGCTTGCATGTATGAAATTCCATGATCTAGATGATGAAAACTGAAGTTTTGAATGATATATGATGTTATAAATTAAATTATGGACGGAATAGTAAATTAATGAATTTTGGTTTGAAAATTTTTGGAAAGAATAATTATGGTGTTATTAAGGCACTACCAAATTTTAAGATTAAAAATATATTTATTTTGCAAATTAAAAATCCGAGAAGATTATACCAAACAGGGTAAAAAGGGTTACAGGTTCGGCTGCAGAAAATCCTTTTTAATAATTTTTATACAAGGATTTTTTGGCTAAAAATGTTACAAGATATATAAAAAATATTGAGGATCACCAAAAAAATTGAAAATTAGGTTTTTATGGGTATAAATATACCCCATAATTAACGTGACTCAGGCTATCTGAAAATGGATGTTGCTGTCCAGCAAGGTAAAAATACCAAAATAAATATAAATACTTAATTTTTTATTATTTAAATATTTATTTTTGTTAATTCATGTATATACTAAGGTATGGTATAAATTTTATATTAAAAATACTTGAATTGATATTAATTCAATATTTTGAGATTTCAGTACACCTGATTTCAGCATATGTGGATACTTTGAGAAAACAATCAAAAAGAAATATGAAACCTATGTAAAAATGACCCAAATTTATATATCTGTTAAATCCTTAAATATGGATTAATAAAAGTGAGATTATATGCTGAAATTTCGGATTTATATAATTGCCTAAGGTTATGTGTCAAAAGACACGTTAAACGGGTGAAAAATGGGTTCCAAACTGGCTGTTTTGGAAACCTATGGAAAGTGGAATTAAACCCCATAAAAGTACCCTAAATGCAGTGGTAATTAAGGGTAATTAAACTGCTGAAATAGGGATTAAACCTCTTCCTTAGAAAATTTTATGAAACATCTTATGTATATGTTGCTAAATGGGCATACGTGAAGCAATAGACTTGCATAAGTGATGAATGACATATAGAATATGGTTTTGTGCAAAAATGCATGAAAATATGATATATTTTGTGAATATATTGCTATTCAGGAAAATTTTCCATAACACATTTTATATGTGTCTTCAAGAGAGTTTAAGTGCAGGATATGAATGATGGAAAGGGGCAATGAGTTAATGTGATTTGCTAAAATGCAAAATGGATGGATTTTGTATGGTTAAAAGGATACCCTAATTATGGGGTTATATATGTTATGTGATTAGCCGATGGAATGTGTAAAAATGTGCACGTATATGCTAAATGTATGCATAGTGACTTGAGAAGTCGAATAAATGATATATGTGAATAAAATGGGTTGGAAAACTAAATGAAATGCAAGGAAAAGAAATATATGAAAAATAATATTATTTTCATGTAGACAAGGAAAAGAATGGGAGGAAAAAGGGATTATGGCGATCTCAGATAAGCAAGCGAACTTACTAAAATGTCATTTTCTTTCTATAGGGTGATATGATTGAAATGTTTGTGTTTGTGTGTGAGATGTTTATGTTTATGTTTTATTGAATGGGCAAGCACAAGTTTTGAATATGACGGCTTTAATGCAAAGCCATAAGTTTTGAAAACTGAGGACTTTAATAAAAAGTCTTAAGGTTTGTTTCATGGGAAGCAAGCGACACTTCTTAAGATAAATAATTTATCCTAAGTGTTAACAAGGATGGGAATGCTTCATGTTAATGAAATTGGGAAATTTTGCTTATGAGTAAGCAAGTTCTCAATGCTAATGTTTTCTAAGGATTTCATGTTTGATAACGATGGTTTTAAGAATTTGCTTTTAAGCAAGCAAGTTCTATATGATATTGTTCAACAACATTTTATAAGAAAAAGGGAATTTTACACTTTTTCACAAAATATTGTTTGTAAATGAGTTTTGAGTTATTTCTACAATAACTCGTGATAAACAATGATGAAAAAAAAAATTTTTGCTAGGTCAAGATAATTAAATAATAAATGATGTTTTGGATATAGTCCATATGTATTGAAATGATGTTCGAAAAGTTTTGATTTCCTTTAGACAAGGAAATATATGTTAAAAATGTTTACACAGATATGTTAAAAAGGGATTTATGGATGACCAACCTCCTATGATTGATTTCATAAAATAGTTTGATTTCAGGTTGCTTAATGGCATGCAAAAACGGTGCAATTTCCCTTTATGTAAAAATGATTGATATGTGGACAATTATTAAATTTTTAGGTTATTGACAAGGGAATAGCATAATTGCATAACTTTTGTAAACAAAAGGTCCTGAAATGGAAACCAAGCAAATATTATAGAAAAATATGATTTATTTATGGAAATCCACAAGTTTTGAAATTCTTTTATTAAAAGAATTTTAAGATGTATCGTTTCTCAAACATTTCAAATGTTTATCAAAATATTTTACTCAAAACGTTTCTAAAGGAACTTAAGGAAGGTCATCCTAAAACTAGACTTCAAATAACAACTTGTTAAAGTGGGTGCGCTCGCTTACAAGTTGACACGGACTACGGTCTGTGATGTGTTTTTGAAAATTATTCTTAAATATAGACTTCAGTCTAAGATTTTTGTGCATATGAATGCAGGTTTGTGAAACCCCGACCGTATGTGCGTCATTTCGACCGTATACGCGTCATTTCGATATTTGTAATTTTGTAATTATTTTATGAATAAATGAAAATTCATGAATTATATTGATGGATATATGACGTGAATAGTGACGTGAATAGTAACAGGAGACTAAGACACGTGATTAAGAGTTAATCACTTGGATTAACTTAATCACAAAAAGACAAAATGGAGATTTAATCACTACAAGACAAAATAGCAATTCTTATGGATATTTTAATTCAAATCTGGATTTTTGTGGAAAAATAGAAAAAAATTCATAAATTGCAATCCGGGCGTCGGAATTCGATGAAATTTTTTATGGATGGTTAAAAATTCATGATGGACATGATGAATGGGTTAAGATGTGATAAAAATCACAAATCAAAGGTCAAGATGAAACGTCAAAACAAGATAAAAAAAGTAGCTAACTTTTTAATAAAAGCTACTTTTGACTTTTTAAATAAAGTAAATAAATAAAAATTAAAAAAATTAAATGCAATGGCTGCTGCTGCAGGGATGTTGCAGGGGGAGCAGCTGAAAAATTTGACCAAAATCAATGGTCAAAATTTATCCTAATCAAAGATCAATGGCTAGGATTAATTTAGCTTAATTTAATTAATTTTAAAAATAAAAAAAATAGGTGGAAAATAGGTCTGCAATAGGGTTGCTGGAGCAGGCCTAGGGTGGGCAGCACAGGGCTCAAAGCATTTTTCAAAATTAAAAAGAAATACCAATTCATAATTAAATACCTCAAAACTAGGGGGTAAATTCCAAATTCTTGAAAAATACAACCCGATAAATAGAGCAGCAGGGGAGAACGTCCAAGGCATCCAAAACCAGCTCCATTTGAGCATTTTTCACCCCCACCACGTTTTAGCCTTGAAGAATAGAAGGTTGGAGAGAGAGTGTGAGAAAAGAGGCGTATCTCCACTTCGGGTAAGTGATTTCTACCCAAATTTATTTTGGATGTTAAGTATGGTAAAACCATGCTTAGATAATGCCCAAGCATGAGAAAATAAGTATAGATATAATGTTTAAATGGAATTATGCCAAAACATCAAAAATTTGGAGCAAAGATAGGGTAGGAAGATAGCATATGAAATGTGAAAATAATGCTCCAAAATTGATAAATGATGACTTGTGATGTATTATTATGATAAATATGATGTTGGAATAATGATATATTAATTTCATGATTTTTGGAATTAAGGATTATGCTTAAGTGAATTTATGTTGATTTTTAGTATATGGAGAAAATGATTTTTTTCACCAAGTAAATGATGATAAATTCAAAATGTATTGAATGTCCTATGATATACTAGACATAAGGTATGTCATGGTATTTTTTATTTTTGGAAAAAATATCAATTTTTGGAACCCATGAACAGTAACCACGTCTCTGTGAAAAGCAACTCGGATGAACAGTCATTTGCTAAGGATGAAAATTTTAAGAACCTATGGATAAAAATATCCACATAAAGAAATAATGCCCAAATAATATAGAGCATGCATGGGAAGCAGCTTGAATAGAAGAAATGAAAATATCATTTCTCCTTGAATAGCGAAAGGAAAAGAGAAGGTCGAAGACACCTCCTAAGAAGGTAAGCAAGTTATATGTTTTGCAAATTATTTCCAAAATACTTGAAATTGTTTGCAAGTTGCTTTATGAAATTTATTTAAGGTTGGTCATACCTATAACTTTTTTACATGAACTGAAGTTCGTTTTGTGAAATTATTTATTAAATGCTTTTTATGAAATTGTTTATGATTTGAAAATATCATGTCGGCATGTGTATGAGAATGAGCATGTGCACGAGGAATAGGCCTTAGTCGAGGTAGTAAGCGGACCGGATATCCCCCTCGCTATTGCCAAGTCGCTTAATAGGCCCAGGCCGGCGGCGACCTCCCTGAAATGGGAGCATGTATGGGATGGGCGCCTAGCTAGCGTCGCATCCAAAAGAATGTCATGAATGCTATGTATGCATTGCATTTGCATTTTATGAAATGTATGAAAATGATTGAAAAATTATGTATAGCTTGCTTACTGAGTATTATTACTCACCCATGCTTTTTCAACAACAAACAGGAAAAGATGATGAAGGCAGCATGTAAAATGACATGTAGTTTTGATGAAATATTGTATATGTAAATTTTATGTAAAGACAATGATGATAATTTTGAGATGGAAATGAATATCTTTGTTTTATGAAACAGTTTTGGTTTATAACTGTGATATGTATTTCATATTAGATGAATGATGGAAATTTTTCGTGTATTAATGAAAAAAAAATCATGCCGTGTGATCAGGGCAACAATCCTGAGTCACGTTTACCAATCAAAACGATCCCGGAGTAAGGCTTCTAGGCACCTCGGATCGGGGCGCCACAAGGTTGCGGTCTGTAATCCCGGTTTAAAAGGGCATGGGCTGCAGTCTATGGTTCTTCAAACCAAACGGACTACGGTCCGTCATAATAACGTACAGTGCACCAGTACAAGTAATAGGCAAGTTGTAGAGCACGGTTGGGATGACTGAGGCGCACTCTACATAAGGCCAAGTCACTAAGGGATGGCAGGAGTGCCAGCGGCGCCCTCCCTGAGATGAGAGTAGAATATATAAACAGCCGCTGGGCTAGCGTGTTGTTAAGGATTCTCTTCCAAAACGTAGCATGATCACTTGCTAAGTGTCACTACTGGATGGGGAGAAATGCATTTGCATACGTTTGACTTTTCAAAAGTCCAAAGATTGGGTTATGAAAGCATTTATAAAACAATTTATCATAAATTGGATTCTTATGAGCTAATATACCTAAGTTACTCTAAAAGAAAGAGTGTTTTACACAAAAGTGTAAATAATAGGAATTAAAGGAAATGTGTTTATGCAAATGCATTCTTAAAAATGGTTTAGGTATTTTTTTTGCCTTGTTTGCTATAAATAAGCCCCAAGACGGGGATTATGAAAAAGATTTACATGAAACTTGGATTGGATATAAGAATGTCCTTTTCTAAAGAGCCTAAATGATAAGGGTTTATGGACATGAGAATGTCCAATGTTATTGTGTTGGTAATAAAAAGTGTTTTAGGACATATGAATGTCCATTGCCAAAGGAAGCTATATAAAAAATATTTTGAGACATAAAATGTCTCTTGGCTAAAGGATTTTATGATGGCTTATGTGAATGATATTTTAGAACATGAGTATGTCCTCCGTTGCCTAAGGATTTATGTTATTTGGACGTAAAACGTCCACTGACAAACGATGATTTCATGTAATGTCTATGAACATTAAAAATGTTCATATAAGAATTAAAGGGATTTCATCATCAAAGGTAAAACGTGTATATTTTGCCTTAACAGGCCCACACGTGGCTTGTAAATGATTTGAAAAATGAATGCTTTATGAAAACATTCAGGGACATGGAATTGTCCTCATAAACAAAGGATTTCATGATGATATTTTAGGACATATACATGTCCTCTGGAAAAAGGTATTCCCGATGTTTATGAAAAAGGTTTTCAAAAAATTTTGCCCTAAAGATAAAATGCTTGCTTACTGAGTTGTCACTCATGTTTTGTTTTTCCAGCCCTTAGACAGGTACCGAGGAAACTCAGAAGGTTGCAAACCTAAGATGTGGAAGAAGGTACATGATGATAGCCTTGAAGGCTATGAGGAATGAAAAATAATTAAAATATGCTAAGGTAAGCTAATTGTGTATATGAACTTAGTTAGAATTCTAAGTTCCATGTTTATGTGTATATGAACTTAGTTAAAATTCTAAGTTTCGTGTGAGTCAATGACTGAATGTATGCAAGTATGATGTATACAATGATTGAGTGAATAATGACAGGCATGAAAGGATGTTATGAATGAAATGATGAATTTTATTATAAGTGAAATGTCACAATGTGTGATGATTGTCATGTCAAGTTATGAATGATGACAGATGAATAAACGAAAAAAAATTTGGACGTATTCCGAGTAAGAACCCGCCGTGTGATCTGGGCAACAATCCTAATTTACATTTACCAATCGATAGATCTTGAGGTAAGGAAGTGACATCTCGGTTTGGGGCGTTACATTAATATAAAATGAAAATATTCAAATAAAATCGCAGCAATGAATGTCCACAATTGATGAAGCTATGAGTGCTCAAGTGAGCATAGGTGAGGTGTCCAAGGCAAGCATGTTCATGGGCTGGTTGCTGCATATTTTTTGAATTTTTTATTTTATAAAATATGTTTATATGCAGCTGACTTGTTGGGATACATAAATAAGCATTTAATTATGTGAAAAAAATCCAAGGAAATTCGGGATTTGCAGCTGCCATGAAAGGCGGAAAAATGGATAGCTTGTGTATGCAAATGACGTCCCATGTTTGATGCTGTTGTAATGAGTTTTATTAATTTTTTTAACACCAAATTAATATATGAATTAAGGGATAATTAGGTGCATAAATTACCCACATTTTGGGATTTTTTTAAATTGGAAAAAAATATGAAAATAGGCAGCAATGGTGGACGTGATTTGGTGGACAGATGTAGGGCCTGGATTAATGTAGATTTGTGGATTTTTAAAAAATGATAAAATGAATTTTACTTGGCTGTGAGTTCACCAGAACATAAGGGGAGATAAGCATGCATTCAATGATGTGGAAAATGGGCAGCAACAAGTGGGGCCCACAGCTGGAAAATCCAGAACTACAAGAGCATGCACGTTCACATGGATTGGTTTTTGGAAATTATTCTAAGTGCTGAAATCCCATCTCCCCAAGGCAGTGCTCACGTCCCAGTGCTAGGCCACCAAGGAGGAAGAAAAGAGAAGGAAAGAAATGGGAAAAGGAGAGATCACCCATTTAATCAAGTAAGTATATGATTATTTTGATTTTATGCTTCAAATCTGGAAATTATATGATGTTGTAAACTAAAATATAAACGGAATAGTAAATGGATGAATTTTAGCATGAAATTTTTTTGGCAAGAATAATTATTTGGTGATTAAGGAACGAACAAATTTTCAGCTTAAAAAGATAAGTACTTTGCATATTAACAATCCGAAAATATTCACCTAAACAGGGTAAAACGGGTGACAGGATCAGCTGTAGAAAAGGATTTGTCAAAATTTTTATACATGGAATTTTGTACTGAAACGTTTATAGGATATATAATAAATATTGGGGATCACATAAAAAAATTAAAAATTAGTTTTCTAAGGTAATAAATATACGCCATAATTAACGTGATTCAGGCTATCTGAAAATGGATGTTGCTGTCCAGCAAGGTAAAAATGCAAAACTAAATATAAATTATTAATTTTTTATTATGAAAATATTTATTTTGGTTAATTCATGTAGTTATTAAGGTATTTGAGAAATTTCAGATCAAAAATACGTGATTTGATACTAATTCAAGATTTTGAGATTTCAGTACGCCTAATTTCAGCATATGTGGATAGTTTGAGAAAAAAATCAAAAAGAAATATGAAACCTATGTATAAATAATTTAAATTTATATATGTGTTAAATCCTTAAATATGGATTAATATAAGTGTGATTATATGCTGAAATTTCTGAATAATATAACTGCTTAAGGTTATGTGTCAAAAGACACGTTAAACAGGTGAAAACGGGTTCCAAACTTGTTGTTTTGGAAACCTATGAAAAGTGGAATTAAACCCCATAAAAATACCATAAATTCAGTGGTAATTAAGGGTAATTAACCCTCTGAAATATGGATTAAATCTCTGCCTTAGAAAATTTTATGAAACATATTATGTATATGTTGCTAAACGGGCATACGTGAAGCAATAGACTTGCATAAGTAATGAATGACATATAGAATATGGTTTTGTGCAAAAATTCATGAAAATATGATATATTTTGTGAATATATTGTTGTTCAGGAAAATTTTCCATAACACATTTTATATGTGTCTTCAAGAAGTTTAAGTGCAGGATATGAATGATGGAAAGGGGTAATGAGTTAATGTGATTTGCTAAAATGCAAAATGGATGGATTTTGTATGGTTAAATGGATACCCTAATTATGGGGTTATATATGTTATGTGATTAACCAATGGAATGTGTAAAAATGTGCACGTATATGCTAAATGTATGCATAGTGACTTGAGAAGTCGAATAAATGATATATATGAATAAAATGGGTTGGAAAACTAAATGAAATGCAAGGAAAAGAAATATATGAAAAATCATATTATTTTCATATAGACAAGGAAAAGAATGGAAGGAAAAAGGGATTATGGCGATCTCAGGTAAGCAAGCGAACTTTCTCAAATGCCATTTTCTTTCTATGGGATTGATATGATTGAAATGTTTGTGTTTGTGTGTGAGATGTTTATGGTTATGTTTTATTGAGTGGGCAAGCACAAGTTTTGAATATGACGGCTTTAATGCAAAGCCATAAGTTTTGAAAACTGACGACTTTAATGAAAAGTCTTAAGGTTTGCTTCATGGGAAGCAAGCGACACTTCTTAAGATAAATAATTTATCCTAAGTATTGCCAAGGATGGGAATGCTTCAAGTTAATGGAATTGAGAATTTTGCTTATTAGTAAGCAAGTTCTCCATGTTAATGTTCCCTAAGGATTTAATGTTTGATACTGATGGTTTTAAGAATTTGCTTTTAAGCAAGTTCTATATGATATTGTTTTAACAGCATTTTATAAGAAAAAAGAAATTTTACCCTTTTTCACAAAATATTGTTTGTAAATGAGTTTTGAGTTATTTCTACAATAACTCGCGATAAACAATGATGAAAAATATTTTTTTTGCTAGGTCAAGATAATTAAATAGTAAATGATGTTTTGGACATAGTCCATATGTTTTGAAATGATGTTTGAAAAGTTTTGATTTCCTTTAGGTAAGGAAATCTATGTTGAAAATGTTGGAAAAATGTTTATACGGATGTGTTAAAAAGGGATTTATGGATGACCAACCTCCTATGATTGATTTCACAAAATAGTTTGATTTTAGGTTGCTTAATGGCATGCAAAAGACTGTGCAATTTCCCTGTGGCGCCCCGAACAGAGACGTCACTTCCGTACCTCAAGATCTTATCGATTGGTAAATGTGAATTAGGATTGTTGCCCTGATCACGCGGCGGGTTCTTAATTGGAATACGTCCAAAAAAAAATTTCGTTTAATCATCTATCATCATTCATAACTTGACATGACAATCATCACACGTTGTGACATTTCACTTGTAATAAAATTCATCATTTCATTCATAACATCCTTTCATGTCTGTCATTACACACTCAATCATTGTATATATCATACTTGCATACATTCATTCATTGACTCACATGAAACTTAGAATTTTAACTAAGTTCATATACACATAAACATGGAACTTAGAATTCTAACTAAGTTCATATACATAATTAGCTTACCTTAGCATATTCATGCTTTTCCATTCCTCATAGCCTTCATGGCTATCATCACGTACCTTCTTCCATGTCTTAGGTTCGCAACCTTTTGAGTTTCCTCGGTACCTGTCTAAGGGTTGGGAAAACAAAACGTGAGTGACAACTCAGTAAGCAAGCATTTTATCTTTAGGGCAAGGCTTCCTTGAAAACCTTTTTCATAAACATCGGGAATACCTTTTCCTGAGGATGTGTATATGTCCTAAAATATCATCGTGAAATCCTTTGTTTATGAGGACAATTCCATGTCCTTGAATGTTTTCATAAAGCATTCATTCTTAAAATCATTTACAAGCCACGTGTGGGCTTATTAAGGCAAAACATACACGTTTTACCTTTGATGATGAAATCCCTTTAATTCTTATATGAACAATTTTAATGTTCATAGACATTATATGAAATCATCGTTTACCAGTGGACGTTTTACGTCCAAAACAACATAAATCCTTAGGCAATGGAGGACATACTCATGTCCTAAAACATCATTCACATAAGCCATCATAAAATCCTTTAGCCAAGAGACATTTTATGTCTCAAAACATTTTTCATATAGCTTCCTTTTGCAATGGACATTCATATGTCCTAAAACACTTTTTATTTCCAACGCATTAACACTGGACATTCTCATGTCCATAAACCCTTATCATTTAGTCTCTTTAGAAAAGGACATTCTTATGTCCAATCCAAGTTCCACATAAATCTTTTTCATAATCCCCGTCTTAGGGCTTGTTTATAGCAAACAAGGCAAATAAAATACATAATCCATTTTCATAACTGCATTTGCATAAAAACATTCCTTTTATTCCCGTTATTTATACTTTTGTCTAAAACACCCTCTCTTTTAGTGTAACTTATGCATATTAGCTCATACAAATCCTTTTTAGGATAACTTTTTGTATAGATCATATTAGCTCATAAAAATCCTTATTTACACTTTTGTGTAAAACACCCTATTTTAGGGTAGTCATTTCATAAAAATCCCTTTGGGATAGCTTTCATAAAAACATACTTTCATATCCCAATCTTTGGGCTTTTCAAAAGCAAAACATAAGCAAATGCATTTCTCTCCATCCAGTAGTGACACTTAGTAAGTGATCATGCTACCTTTTGGAATAGAATTCATACCAAATAGCACGCTATCCAAGCGGCTATTCTTTCATCTTGCTCCCATCTTAGGGAGGGCGCCGCTGGCCTCCTGCCATCCCGACCGTGCTCTACAACCAGCCTATTCCGTGTACTGGTGCACCATACATATTCTAACAGACTGCAGTCCGTTTGGTTTAAAATATCACAGACCGCAGCCCATGACCTTTTAAACTGGGGTCACAAACCGTAGCCTACAACCATACTCACAACACATCATAGATCGAAGTCTATATCTTTAAAAATTATTTTCAAAAACACATCACAGACCACAGTCTGTGTCAACTTGTAAAGCAAGTGCACTCACTTTAAACAAGTTGTCATTTGAAATTTAGTTTTAGGATGACCTTCATTAAATTCTTTTAAAACCATTTTAAGTAAAATATTTTGATAAATATTTGCAACGTTTGAGAAACAATACATCTTAAAAACCCTTATAATAAAAGAATTTCAAAACCTTTGGATTTCCAACAATAAACTGTATATCTCTCTAGTATTTTCTTAGTTTCCATTTCAGGGCCTTTTGCTTACAAAGTTATGCAATTATACCAATCCCTTCTCCACAACCTAAAAATTTAAATTATTGTCCTCATATCTATTATACTATTTTTACATAAAGGGGAATTGCACAGTCTTTTGCATTTGTAGCAACTTGAAATTAAACCATTTCATGAAATCCCTATTAGGTTGGTCATCCTTAAATCCCATTCGACAACATTCGTATAAACATTTTTGAAGACATTTTTATCATAGATTTCCTTATCTAAAGGAAATCAAAACTTTTCGAATATCATGTCAAACATATGGACCATGTCCAATTATCGTTTATGTTTAAACGTCACGTCATAAAAATCAAATCCCTTTTGAAATCAATATCATAAAGAACTTGTTTGCTTAAAATCCATTGGCATAAAGCATGAAATCCTTAAAAATAACATCATGAAGAATTTGCCTACTTGTAAGAAATTCCTAAATTTGTCAACATAAAGCATTCCCAAACCTTGGCAACACTTGTGATAAAATACTCATCTTAAAAAGTGTTGCTTGCTTCCCATGAAGCAAACCTTGAGGCTTTTCATTAAAGCCATCATTTTCCAAAACATGTGGATTTGCATTAAAGCTGTCATTTTCAAAACTTGTGCTTGCCCGTTCGTCAAAACATAATCATAAACATTTCATTCACATATCATCATATAGAAAGAAAACAACATTTTAGATAGTTCGCTTGCTTACCTGAGATCGCCATAATCCCTTTCTTTCATTCTTTTCCTTGTCTTTGCCTAGATAAATGAAAATAATATTTTATTTATTCACATCACTTCAAATGTTTACATTCCTTAGATTTTTCAACCTACATAAATCCATTTGGACTTACATTACACTAGCTTAGTCCACTTGTCTTTCAAGTCGGGTGTTCATACGTATCATAACCTATATACATCACATTATTCATTCATTCATTTTTTTTTAATACCCTTATGTAGGGTAAACTTACATACATATAATAATCCTTCATTAAATCATTATTTGGAGGTTCATTACCTCAATTTATCATTTTTAACATATTTTTCATTTTTCATACAACGGTGCTCATTTTAAGCACTTAGTTGCTAATTTAGACATCATATAATAATATCAAAATTTGAGATTATCATTATTTACTTAAACAGTAACCTAATCCATGTTTTCCGTCACTTCTTCATGCATTTTTTTATTTTAAAAACTCACATGAATCATTCCTCATTTATTCAAGCTTATCTCTCCATACGTGTCCATTTCTCAACACATAAACCATGTGTTTCTTAAACTTTTTCAACACAGAAACTTATGTCCTTAATCAGAATGATTAAACCCATTCATTAACATATAATTTATGATTTAATTTTTATATTTTAATCTATTCATCATAGGGTTCCAAAACAACAACTTTGGGACCCGTTTTACACACTTTCAACATCTCTTTTGATACTTAAATCAAAACAAATTTTTAATCCATATATTCCAACAATTAATCATGCTTTTCTTAACCCTAATTTAGTTTAATATCATTTTTTTAAAATCCATATATTAGTTGCTTCCCAAAATAGCAACTTCTACACATGTTTTGGGTACCTTTTGCACCCCTCTTTGGACACCTTTTTGCATACCCTTAAGAATCAGATTTAGGGCATACCTTCCCAACCTATTTTGGTTGTCCAAAGTATCCTAATCCTAGGGTATTTTACCCTCTAAAATATTCATAAACTCATCAACATAATTCATGTTTCATACATATCATAAAAAGATGAAAATTGGGTCATATACATAACCCTAAGTTCCATCCTTTATAAAATCCACCTCTAATAGGTTAAATCCTCATAATCACTTATGATACTTGTTTATATCCCATTATAAGTTAAATTTCATCCCAAAAATCTGGAATTTAACATTTATTTTGATTTATTCCTAAATCTGTCCATAATGTTGAAATCATACATGTTGAACTCTCAAAATCTTGGATTATTATCAAATAAATTATTTTTGATCTGAAATTTTTATAATACCTTAATATATTTATTAATTAACCAAAATAAATATTTTCAGCACAAAAAATCAAGTATCTATATTTATTTTGGTATTTGTACACTGCTGGACAGCAGCAGCTATTTTCAGAAAGTTCAAATCATGTTAATAATTAGGTGTATTTATACACTTCAAAAATAATTTTTTATTTTTTTCGTGGGATCTTAAGGATGTATTACATATCATATAAACTTTTCAGATCAAAATCCCCAGTATAAAAATTATTAAAAATCATTTGGTGCAGCTGATCCTGACACCCGTGCAACCCTTTTCAGGTTGATTTTCTCGGATTTTTAATTTAAAACCTGATTACCCTTTTGAGATGAAAATTTTCGTATTACTTAATCACCCTATAATGAGTTCTTAAAAAAATTATTATGCTAAAATTCATCCATTTACAGTCCCGTTCATATTTTAGATTTCTACCTCATTTCTTATAGGTTTTGCTCCCATATTTGCATCTCCTTTCAATACATATGCAAAACCCTTAATCAATGCTCAATTCCAGAATGTTATTAATATTTTTCTAGAGGTTTATTATGAATCCTATTCATGATCCATAAATAAAGTTAGAGAACTTGGATTTTAATGAATCAAATTCCAAGAAATACTTACTTGATTTGAGCTAAACTTGAGTTTCAATCTTTCTAACTTGGATTCCTCTCTTTGCTCCTCTTCCTCTTCCTCTTTTTCTTCTTTCTTTCTTCCTTTCCTCCTTTCCTTGGACGTCCATGATGCTGGTTGGGGTCGTTCAAGGGTTGCCTTGCTTGAGAGAAAAGTCTCTCTCTTTCTCTCTCTCTCTCCTTCTCTCTCCTTCTCTCTCTCCTTTCCCCCCTGCTGGAACGTCCCTTGCTCTCCCCTTTTTTTGCCTCTTTTATAAGGGTGCTTGCTTAACCCTTAAGTAACCTACTTTACTTAGCTCTTAAGTAGCTCACTTTACTTGCTCTCCAAGAAAACAACTTTCCATGATAATTAGCTTCATCCAATCCATTCATATCATAGATTTCATAATTTTATTCAATCATTTCAAGTTTCATCTCAAACCGACTTTTCTATGTCAAGTTATGACCCTTTGAAATATCCTTAGAGTGTGAGATTAAAATAAATATTTATCATCTTAATCTCATCACATTTACCTTAATCCAATATACACATTAGGTCAAGCCCATAATCGTGAGCTTATATTTAAAATTTCACCTCAATCCGCCTTATAGGCGTCAAGTTATGAATTTTTTACATTTTCCAACATAATTCCATAATTATCATTTTAATTTTCATAAATTGAATCATGAAAATTAAAATAATTATTTATGCCACATTAGTATCTTCTAATCCTCATTAAGCCCTTTTAGTCATCTTGACTCTCATTGGCCTATGACGATTAATCTTAGTCACCATTCTTAATCATAACCTTAATTGTAAAATATCATTAAATCATAAAATCATCCATAAATCATCCAAATCATACATAATTCATATTAATATGCCAAATTCATATATATATGAGCCCTACTTGGGTCTGGGTATCACATTTATTACTTGATTTAATCATGAATTTTGTCATTTTAAATAATTCATAAAATCCATGTGTAAATGATCTCCTTTTGACACCTCATTTACGCCATTAATTATTTAATTAATTACTTTAACTTTAACATAAATACAAGCTTACTTTATGGTGCACAAAAGTCAAAGGTATACACCTTTTTTCGTGCAACTATAATCCCACCATCATTAGCTTGATCAAATCCTTTCATAGCATTGATATCATAATTTTAACCGTTCATTTCAAATTTCGTCTCAATCCGACTTTTCTAGCTCAAGTTATGATCACTTGAAGTCATCCTTGAATTTTGGATGGTAATAATCGATTTTCATACTAATCTCATCCAAATTTTCATAATCTAACTTTTTCATAAGATTAAGCAAAAAATTATGTGCTTATCTTTCAATTTTCAACTTAATCCGCCTTACCGGCAGCGAGTTATGAATTTTCTAGCATTTGCTACCTTAAATCCATAATTATCAACATAATCTCCTTTAGTTAAACCATAATATATGAGGTAATTATCCTCGATATATTCGCATTCCCTAATCCTCATTAGGTCTTTTTAATCATATTGACCCATATCGGCTTATATTCATCATTTGTAATCATTAGCCCTAATTGCAATAAATCATCAATATTGCAAAGAAAATCATTCATAATTCCACTAAATCATACATGATTCATATTTATATGCCAAATGCATATAAATAAGCCTTACTTGGGTCTGGATATCACACTTCCATCCTATGATGTCATGATGTATTGCATTGTCATGATACACCCATGATGGGTATAAAGAGCATGTTTTCATGATATACCCTCAAGAGGGTATAAGGTTTGCTTTCCATGATGTTTTAAATAAAATATATTGCCTGCAAATGAGTTGCCTGAAAAATATACAGCTTGCTTATTGAGTTTCGACTCACGTTTTGTTTTCCAAACCCATAGACAGGTGAAAGAATAGAGGTGACAAAGGAGCAAAAATTGGGAATGAAGAATGTAAAACTTTATGATTACTTATATGTGACACTTATGGTGAATGATTGTAAAATGACTTGATATTTGCTATCTTGATGATCATATGTGATCTATGTTATAACTTTTGCTTTATGGACAAGTGTAAATGAATGTTGAGCATGTCATAAATCTCTATGATTATATATGATATAAAATATGTGTATTAGAACAAAGATGACCTAAATGGGCACTTAATAGAAAATAGCGTAAAACTAACTCCTAAGGAGTAAGGGTTAAATAGATAAATATCTAATAAATTCCGTTGTGTGACAGGGAAACAATCCTGATCACGTTTACCAGTCAATAACGATCCCGGAGTAAGGCTCAAGATGTGACGCTCGGGTTGGGGGCGTCATAGTAATCTTAGTTAGTGGTTCATTTTCTTCATTCCATTCATATATTTCAATAACATAGGCATATATATGCCATAGTGTTTTCAACTTACATTTAATCTCCTTTTTATTATTCAAAACACTTGGGTAACCCTCACTTGAGACTTTAACAATCAAGTTTAAGCAAGGTTTCTCAACTTCATATTTCTTAAGTCATATGTATATCCCTTATGGTTTCTATTAGCTTACATAACCCACTTGTATTTCAAGTTGGGTATTCATACATAGCAACATAGCTTATATAGTATATCATCCATTCATTCATTTTTAATACCCCTATGTAGGATAAAATTTTATACACATCATAATGTTTTATTAAATCATCATATGGAGGTTCGTTACCTCTCATTTCTCCTTTTTCACATACTTTTCATATTTCATACATCAGTACTCATTTTAGGCACATATTTAACGTCTTAGGCCTCATATATTAATCTTAAAATTTGAGATTATACTTAATCATCAAAATAGCAACATAATCATGCACTTCATTATAATTTCATACATTTTTTGCATTTTAGCAAATCACATAAGTCATTTATCCTCTTAGCCATACATACCCTTTTATGTATACCCTTCTTACTACACATATGTTATGCGCTTTCTAATCATTTTCAAAACAGAAACTTGTCCTCCCTTGTGGCTTAATTAAATCACTTAATTAGCACATAATTTAGGGTATTTAAGTGGATTAAAATCCCTTAATCACATGGTTCAAAACAGCAACTTTGTTACCGTTCTTTACCACTTTCATCAACCTCATGGACACATATTTCAAAACAGATTTTTACCTTCTAAATTTCAGCCCTTAATCATACTTTTCTTATCACAAATTTAGGGTAATTTCACATATTCAAAGTCCATAAATTATTTTCTCCAAAACAGCAACTTCCCTTGCACATCTTGGCCACCCTTGGACGTCCATACCATATGGTCCAAAAAATCAGATTTTTACATTTTCTCTCATCCTCATGTTGGACATCCTTCTACCTTAGATGTAGGGTATTTTACCCTTTAAATCAGCCACACATTAGTTGGTTTAATTCATGCCTCATATCCATCTCAAAAGAGAGGAATTTCCATCATATAGTTAACCTTAGGTTTAGCCCTTCTTGAGGTTCTTAAATTTAGCCCAAATCAACATATATAAATCATAGATTCATTAATCATAATCCAAACATAGAATATGCTTAAAAAAACAACATATTTGGGAATTTTCCAAAAATTCCAGCTAAGTATTCCTTGGGTAATTAACCCTAACATCATGTATACCTCTCTTGAACCCTTGAATTGAATCCTTTCATTCATGTAGCATTTAGGACCCTAATTAAGGGCTTCATAACTCATCATTTAGAGTTAATTATGGATCAAATTTATGACCCATAAATGAAGCTAGATCACTTAGAATTCATCAAACCAAAACTTGGAACATCCACTTACTTGAAGTCACAGATTCGCCTCCTCTTTGCTCAAGTTGGTTTCCTCCTTTCTTCCCTTCCTTCTTCTCCTCTTTTCTTCTTCTTTTCTTCTCTTTTCCTTCCCCCTTTTCCCCTTGCTTGGACGTTCAACCTACTGCCCTTGTTGTTTTCTCTCTTTTTTCTTTATTTTCTCTCTCCAACCATGCCAAAAAATGTCCCAAGGGCTGCCCACTTTGCCCACTTATATTGGGCTGTTAAATGGTTGTAATTTAACCTTATTTGGTCTTATTTTAACCATGGTTACATGCATTTAAATTCCCATATGTGCTGCTGAAATATGGACCATCCAAGTGTCCCTACATGTGCCCATAGGTTGCCATATCACCTCTCTTAGCTATGCCACATTATTACCTCATTTCTATTTTTCGAAAAATCAAAAAATCACTTAATATTGCTTCCCAATCACGTCCACATGCAGCTAGATTTTATTTTTATTTTTTCCAAAATTTTCTTTTCATAAAATCATCCCAATTCACCTCATCTTGCCACCTTAGCCTTGAAGTATTAATTACCACCATAAAAGATCAACTTGCATTAATTAGTTGACCTTATCCTCTTTCAAATGCATCCTACAATGACACAAGTCCACATTATCCATGCATTTTTTCATTTTTTTAAAAATTAAAATCCACCCATTTCACCATAAGTTGACATGTGTCCACTTCATATAAATTCATTAACTCTAACGTTAATTGAGTTGACTTTAACCTTGCTCAAATTAATCCTATGATTACACATGTCCATTTGCTTTTTCAAAAGTCAAATTTTCATTTAATTAGTTGACTTTAAATATTGCTCAACAAATCCCATGTTGACACGTGTCACTTGTCACTTTCGGTTCGTTAATGGTATGTCGCTTTTCATAAGCAAAAGTCAAACACTTTCGTCCTTTTGTGATTAAGCAATTTCTCATAGTAAGTAGCTTAATCAAACTCATTCATATGATTCACCATATCATTTTAACCGTTTATGATAAATTTCATACCAAAATGACCTTTCTTACATAAGTTATGGCCATTTGAAATTGTCTTTTTGATTTGGATGAAAATAAATAATGATCATCCTAATCTCATCATAATTTTCATAATCCAATCCATTCATGAGGTTAAGCATATCATCATATGCTTACCTTTCGAATTTCACTTCATTCCGCCTAGTAGGCTTTAAGTTATAAATTTTCTATCATTTATCACCTTAAATCCTTAATTATCAACATAATCTCCATTAGTTAAACCATAATATATGAGGTAATTATCCTCAATATATTCACATTTCCTAATCCTCATTAGGCCTCTTTAGTCATATTGACCCACCTTGAGCTATGGTGATTACTTTAATCACCTTTCTTAGTCAATAGCATTAAAATCAATCAATCAATTGAATCATGCATGTATCACATATACATGCCTAATTTCATGTAAATATCCTACTTGGGTCTGGGTATCATAGCCTTAATCCCATTCTTCCATGTAAATATGCATCTCTTAGGGTTTTCCAATCTACATAAATCCACATCAACTTACCTCAACTAGCTTAACTCACTTGTCTTTGAAGTTGGGTGTTAATCTTCCAATTCACACATTGGTGTGACATGTGATTTAATTGTAACCATTCTTTTTATTTTGCCCATTCCCTTCATTTTGGATACCCTTAATTAGGGTAAGTTTTCAAACTTATCATAACCTTTAAGGTTAACTCAACATATGGAAGTTTAATACTTCTCATTTATCATTTAACATTCATTCTTTACATTTTTCACATTGGTGTTCAGTCAAGGCACCTATTTATGAGTTAGGGCTAATAGTTTCAATCTCAAATTTTTGAGATTTTATAATTTTCTTAAAAAAATCCTATATTTCCTCATTTACCATGTTTTCCTTTCATTTTTGCACCTTAACTAATCATACATGGTCATTCTCCCTTCTTGTCATCCATACTTTCCATGTACACTCCTTTAAACACACATATATTATGTGTAATTCAACTTCATATAAAACAAAAATTTTCTTCTCCTTTTTGGCTTAACCTAAGCACCTTTTTGCACATTAGTTAAGATATAATCGTGAAATTAAAATCCATCAATTGGACTGCCCAAGACAGCAACTTTTCTCACTCTTTTCTCCACCTTGGACGTCCGCATCAACATGCCTTGTAAAATAGATTTTTAAATTTTTTTTCCTCCATTTGGACGTCTCATCTTGCTCCATATATAGGGTATTTTACCCTTATGATTATCCATATAACTTGTTGTTCAAGTCATGCATCTTTTCCACCCTATTTGAATGGAAATTTTCACCTAGTTGTTAAACCGAAGTTCCACCCATCTAAGGTCCATCAAACATGCTTATTTTAACATATGTTAATCATGAAAATAATTCAGATAATCAACATATAATAAAGGGTTAAAACAACAACTTAAATCTGAAATTAAATCAAAATTTCAGCATGGTTATCATGTGGATATCAATCCTAAATCGTACATGTCCATCCTTGAAAGCTTAATGTAAATCTCCTAGTTCATTTATCCTTTAATAACCCTATCAAGGGCTTCTTGAATCATCATTTAGGGTTCATAATAAATCAATTTTATGAACCATTCATTGAGCTAGAAAACTAAGAATTTATCAAACCAAAACTTTGTTCAAACACTTACTTGATGAGCTAAGTTTGCTTTGTCTTTGCTAAAGTTGGTTTCTCCCCCTTTCTTCCCTTCCTTCTTCTCCTCTTTTCTTCTTCTTTTCTTCTCCTTTTTCTTCATTGCTTGGCCGTCCACCCTGCTGCCCCTTTTTTTCTTTTTTCTTTTTATTTTCTGCCCATAAGTGGATGTCCAAGCTTTCCACTATGGGGCATCCCAAGGGCTGCTCATTTTGAGAGATTTTTTTCTCACTTTGATGCTTCTTGAAAACGTCCAAGGGCTGCCCCCTTTATCCCCTTATATAAGGCTGAAATTTAACCTTGGTTTGTCCCATTTTAACCATGGTTAAATGCATTTAAGTGCCCATATATGCTACTGAAATATGGACCATCCAAGTGTCCATTAATCCCGCTTTTCATTTAATTTTGCTGCATCAGTCTAAGCCATCCATTTGTGTTGAAATTTTGTCATTCAATCTCTTCCATACATGTGCACATAGGTTGCCAAATCACCTCTCTAGCAATGCCACATTATCACCTCATTTGCATTTTGCAAAAATAAAAAATTTGACCCAATTTTGCTGCCCTAATCACGTCCACATGTAGCTGGATTTATTTGTGATTTTTCACACCCTACATTGACATGTGTCCACTTGATGAAAATTTATCAACTCTAGCATTAATTGAGTTGACTTTAATTTTTTTCAAATGAATCCTACAATGACACATGTCTAAGGTTGCCACATTATCCATGCATTTTTATATTTTTTAAAAATCACAAAATTGCTCGAAATTCCCATCTCATAACACCTCAAGCAAGGCATTAAACACATTGACTTTTCATTCCTCTCAACGAATCTTTGTTTGACACAAGCCCCATTTGCTTTTTAAAAGTCAACTTTTCATTTATTTAGTTGACTTTAAATCTTGCTCAACGAATCCCTTGTTGACACATGTCACTTGTCCCTTTTGGTTCATTAATGACATGTCACTTTTCATGAGAAAAGTCAAACACTTTTGTACTTATTTGATTAAGCAATTTTTCATCATATTTAACTTGACCAAATCCATCCATATGATAGAACACCTTGTTTTAACCGTTCATGAAAATTTTCATCTCAAAATGATCATCCTGGATCAAGATATAAGCATTTGAAAATATCATATGGAACTTGATAAAATTAAATCATTATCATCATAATTCAATCATGATTAACATAATCCATACCATTCATGAGGTGGATCACGTCAACTTGTGCTTACCTTTCAAATTTCACTTTAATCCGCCTTATATGCATCAAGTTATGAATTTTTTAACAATAGCCACATCAATCCCATAATTATCATCAACTTAACCATAATTAATGGAATTAAAGATCATGCCAAATCATCATTTTTTTACCTCATTTTTTCCTTTTTGAGCACATTAACTCATATTGGGCTAAGGTGATTAACTTAGTAGCATTACTTAATCATTTGCCGTAATATCATCCATCCACTTCAATCATTTAATTAACACTAATTACATGCCTAGATTGCACGTATGAGTCACATTTGTCTTAGGTATAACAAATCCCATCTCATAATACCTCAAGCAACTCATTAAACACATTAACTTTCATTAAATAAAAAGCTACTATTTAAAGGCAAAAGTCAAAGGGTTTTTTCCATATATGATTAAAAAAATTTCCATGATAATTAGCTCAATCAAATCCAATCATATGATAGGTCATCTCATTTTAGTCATCCATAAAAAATTTGATCTCAAAATTACCTTTCTAGTGTAAGTTATGGTCATTTGAAAATATCTTTTGAATTTGGATGAAATTAAATAATTATTACCCTAATTTAATCATGATTAACATAATCCATTCCATTTATGAGGTATAGTATGCCAGCATGTGCTTACCTTTCAAATTTCGCGTCCATCTGCCTTATAGACGTCAAGTTATGAATTTTCTAACAATAGCCACATTTATCTCATAATTATCATCAATTTAATCATAATTAATGGAATAATTAACCATGCCATATCATCATTTCTTATACCTCATTTGGTCTCTTTGTACACATAATACCACATTGAGCTAAGGTGGTTAATTTAATCGCCTTACTTAATCAATTGCTTCAATCTCAATCATTCAATTGAATTATACAATTAACAATATTTAATTATCTAAATTATATGTATGGGTCTCAATTGCTCTTGGTATCACAATCTTGCCCCCCTTATAAAAGGTTTCGTCCCAAAACCATCTACTTTTCAAACAATTTGGGATATTTACTTTCAACTCCGTCTCGTAATTTCCAGGTGGCTTTGCTTTCGGAATATTGGTTCCATTGAATCTTAACATACTCGATTCTTGATTCCAATGTTTTTGCACTTTATTATCCAAGATCTTGATCGGTCTTTCCTCATCAAATGATCTTGGATTGGCAAATTTTCTACTATTAGAATATGGGTGGGGTTTGAGATATATTTCCTAAGCATGAAAATATGAAACACGTTGTGTACTAAGGCTAAGGCTGAGGGTAAGGCTATCCTATATGCCAATTTTTCAATCTTCTCCAGTACTGCAAATGACCCAATATATCTGGGATTCATTTTACTCTTTTGTCCAAACCTTGTAACTCCTTTGAATGATATTACCTTTATAAACACATGTTCACCAACTTGAATATTCAAATCCCTTCTTTTGCAATCGATGTAACTCTTCTGTCAACTCTAGGCTATGAGTATACACTGGTGAATCACTTGTACTTTGTTTGCCTTTTTTTTGAACAAGTTTGGGGCTAACTTTCTTTCTCCAATTTCATCTGAGTTCAATGGGGTTTGAGATCTTCGCCCTTATAATGCTTCAAAAGGGGCCATATGAATACTGTCTTGATAGCTGTTGTTATAAGCAAACTCAGCTATAAATATATATTCATCCATGATCCTCCGAACTCTAATATGCACATCTAAAGTATATGGTCGATAATTTGATTTACTCGCTCAGTTTGCCCATCAGTCTGGGGATGAAATGCAGTGCTAAACTTAAGCCATGTGCCTAGGATTTGGTGCAAACATTTCTAAAATTGAGATGTCAAAGTCGTATCTCGATTGGATACTATTGACTTTGGCACTCCATGGAGACGTACAATCTCCTTATAATACACCTTGGCTAGCCTTTCTACAGAATAATTTCTCTTTATAAGTAAAAAATGTGCAACTTTTGATAATCGATCCACTATTACCATATAGAGTCATTTTCAGCCTGTGTTTTAGGTAATCCTTTAATCTATTATAATAACATACTATTTTCACTTAGGAACTTCAAAGAATTGCAGTTTTCTAGGTGTTTACTAATGATCTGCTTTCACCTTTTGACATATTAAACACTTGGCTACATATTGAGAAATTTCCCTTTTCATATTGTTCCACCAATATCCCTTAAGAGCCTGATACATCTTAGTACTTCCTGGGTGTATAAAAAATGGAGAAAAGTGCGCTTCTTTAAGTATCTGCTCTTTCAATTCAACTAAATTAGGTATGCAAAGGCGACTCTTGTACCAATACATACCCTGTTCATCAATAGCAAATTCGTTTAGGCCTTTCCGCCTCATTTTCTCCTCATGCTCCTGTGGTTTTGAATCATTTTGTTGCGCAGTCTTAGTTTGCTGAAATAAGGAGGATTGTATCTGCATTTGTGATAATTTTGCCTGCATTGAAGGTGGACATATAATCAACGCCGATTGTCTAATTTCTTGAAGCAACCCTTCTTCCTTCGTGATGAGATATGTTATGCTGGCATTTCGGCTCAATTCATTGGCTATCACGTTTTCCTTACCTGAATGGTATAGTATATTCAGATTATAGTCCTTTAATAACTCAAGTTATCTCCTTTGCCTCATATTAGCTCCTTTTGAGTGAAAATATACTTGAGGCTTTTATGATCCGTGTAGATTTCACACTTAGCACCATATGTGATGTCTCTAAATTTTTAAGGCAAACACCACTACCGTCAATTCTAAATCATAAGTGGGGTAGCTTACTTCATTGGGCTTCAGTTGTCGAGATGCGTAGGCTATTACCTTTTCATTTTGCATTAGTACAAATCCCAATCCTTCCTTTAAGGCATCGCTATAAATAATAAAACCTTCATTTTCTTAAGGTAGGGTTAAAATAGGTGCCTCTCTCAGTTTATGGCGCCCCCAAACCCGAGACATCACAACCTAAGCTTTACATTTTCAAAGTATTTCAATTTTCAAGAGACTTAGGACATTTCAATAGTTCATTTCAATGCATCTAGATAAACCATTTAAAGACTTTTAATTGAACCATTTCAAAAGCCTTATTTATTTAGAAATATCATTATATGAAGAATCATATATTTTTTATCACAAAACTCCTTAGGAATAGAATTCTCAAAGTTTGTTTTCAAATATCATCTTGTAAAAGAGTCGAAACTCTATCATAATAAAATGCTTTTGAAATAGCATTTCTAAGAACTTGCTTAATATGAAACCATCTTGAAACATGTCAATAGTAAGGAGTAAAATCATACTTTCAAGAATTGAGCATGCTTACAATGAAGCAATGCTGAGGCTTTTCATTAAAGCCATATTTTCAAGAATTGAATTTTTCTTACTTTGTAAGCAATTCTAAAATCATCAATATAACTATTTGAAACAAAATCAACATTTGTGACGGTTCGCTTGCCTACCTTGTAAGCAATCTTGTAAACATCTTGACAAAGAAAGTTCATATCATTTCAATAATTGCCAATAAATAACATTTGGAAATGCTTAGTCGAGCATCATTATGAAGCCTTGTAATCATTTCAACATTTGGAATGAAATTAATATTTTCAAAAAGTTGCTTGCTTAACTGAATCAACATTGTATTCATAAACGTAATTCCATATGTTTGCACATCATATAGTTTTCCAACCCACATGATTTCCATCAACTTACTTAGCTCACTTGTTTTTCAAGTGAGGTGTCTATTTACCAATTCACACATTGGTATAACTTGTCCTTACATAGCACTCATTCCTTTCAAAATTTACCCCTAGTAAGTTAAACCCTCATAATCACTTATGATACTTGTTTATATCCTATTATAAGTTAAGTTTTGTTCAAAAAATCTGGATTTTAACATTTATTTTGGTTTATTCCTCAATTTGTCCATATTGCTAAAATCAAATACACTGATTTCTCAAATTTTTTAATTATAACCAAATCAAGGAGTTTAAATCTGAAATTTCTATAATACCTTAATAACTACATGAGTTAATCAAAATAAATAATTCCATATCAAAATATTGAGTATTGATATTTATTTAGATATTTTTACTCTGCTGGACAGCCGCATCAATTTTCAGACGGGTCAAATCATGTTAATTATTAGGCATATTTGCAACCTCCAAAAATTAATTTTTATTTTGGTCGAGTGATATCCAGATTGTCTTCTATATCATATAAAATTTTTAGCTTAAAATTCCTTGCATAAAACTTATTAAAAATCATTTGGTGGAGCTAATTGAAACAACAGTTCAACCATGTTCAGGTTGATTTTCTCAGATTTTTAATTACAACTGTTTATCTGCGAAACCCCGATCTTGGAGGCATGTATGAAACTCTAGGGTTATAAACCCTAAGTAATGTATTGATCCTTATATAAAATATATGGATGATATTTTGCAATATATGGAATTGGAAGATTAAATAATGAATTATGAAATATAAATTCGGATGAATAGTGAAATGTGAATAGTAAACATGGGATTAAGGAATATGTTAAGTTAATCACCTTAGATTAACTTAATCATAAAAGACGAAAAAGGAAGCTTCTCACTAAAGGACAAAAGAGGAGTAGAGATTGCTTTTGGATTTTCTTAATGATTTTCGGATTTTAATGGATTTTTGAGGAGAAAACAAAGAAAAATTCATATCTTGCAATTCGGAAGTCGGATGAAGGTGAAATTTTGTATGAATGGCTACAATATTATGCTGAATATGATGGAAGGATTGGATTAAGCCAAATATTATGAAAAATGTGTTTCTTGGGGAGAAAGTAAGTGAGGCTTAACTTTTCCAAAGTAAGTCATTAATTCTACTTTTTACTTTTTGAAAAAGTAGCTTAAGATATGATATTTTAATGAAATAAAAAATGCAAAAATTCTCCAAAGTCCACCATGGAAAAATGTGAGCTAGCATGGGGATTTGTGCCAAACATACAATGGTAGAGATCGAATGATGATCATATGATAAATGGCTAAGATTAATCACATCTTTTGAAGAAAATCAAGCAATTAATGGATGGATCAGCTATGGAAACTTGTGGCCAGCAATTTGCCACCCAGGATAATTAGAAATTGCTTGGAAATGAGGAGGAAATGACCCAAGCAAAAATATTTGCAATTTGGCCCAATTTCAAGTGGATTTAATTGCAATTTCATGAAATTTGGAGGACTATAAATAGGGGGCCATGCCTTGAACGAATTCACATTCATCCCAAGCTCAAAAATCACTTGGGAAACTTAATTTCTCATCCCCCATACGTTCCAAGCCAAAAGGAGAGAAGGAGAGAAGGAAAGAGAGAGAAAGCGAGAAGGAGAGGAGGAATTCTCCACTTGAGGTAAGGGAATTCTTCCCAATTTTTTTTGGATGTAAGTAGGGTAAAACCATGCTTAGATAATGCCTAACGATGAAAAAATAAGTGTATTTACCATGCCAAATTGAAATTATGCCTAAACATCAAATATTTGGAGCGAAGATAGAGCATTCGGGAAAATAACATATAATATGAGTAAATAATGCTCCAATATTGCTAAATGATGATTTGGGATGAATTTTTATGATATTTATGATATTGGAATGATGATATATGGATATCATGATTTTTGGATTTAAGGATTATGCTTAAGTGAAATTATGTTGATTTTTAGTATATTGAGAAAATGATTTAATTAGCTAAGTTAATGATGATAAATTCAAAATTCATGAATTTTTCCATGATATACTAACTGAGAACTATGTCATGATATTTTTTATTTTTGGAAAAAATGTCAATTTTTGAAACCCATGAACAGTAATCAACACGCTGCGAATAATAACCTCGGATGAACAGTAACCTGCTACAGTAAACGTGAACAGTGAACAGCGTGATTTCGAAAAAAATTGAGATTTATTTTTATATTTTATGAAGATATATTGATGAAATTTTTAAAGGATTTATGGATAAAAATCCATATAAATAAGTAATGACCAAGTATCTTTATAAGATTAACCTCTATGGGAATGAGGTAATGAATGGTTATAAAACAAGCATGGAAAACAACTTAAGACATGGAATGGATGGATAAAATATTCATTTTTCTTGTATAGGGAAAAAGGAAGGAGAAGGTTGAGGACACTGACTGAGAAGGTAAGCAAGCAAACTTTTTGAAAATAATTTTATATGTTTTTATATTGTAACCATGGAATATGTCGGAACTGCTTTATCATAAGCAAATCCTTATGGTAGTAAGGAAAAATGTTGAGATATGTGGGAATTGCTTTATCATAAGCAAATCCTTATGAAAATGAGGAGAGATGTGGAAATGGTTGCATTACGAATGAGAAAGGAAAATCTTGATTTCCAAATAATATTTGATTTTATCAAATGAATTTAAAACGATTTATTAAAATATTTTGAAGCGGAATTAAGGAAGGCCAACCGATAATCGATTTGAATGAAGATTTTTAAAGTAATGACCAAAGGATCATACAAGCTTACCTTCATATAAAAGTAACCCATGTGTCATGTGGACAAAGAATATGATATCGTTTGAAAAATGAATTATGTGTTTGTATATCCTTTGTTCATGGAAAACCCAGAAATGGGAAGGAAAATGTTTACAAAGTCTTTTGTTTTAAAATATTAAAATGTTTTTCGAAATTCTTTTACCACTCAAAAATTATTTAAAAACATTCTAGCAAAATTTTGAAATTACTATTTCTCAAACATTTCCTTCAAATATTTTAAATGATTTAGAAATGTGTTATTTAAATATTTTGAAAATTATTTAAGGTTGGTCATCCTTACAAAATATTTTTATTAACTTGTTAACTTACGCTGTGCCAAGTTTTCTAGTTAGAAAAGGAAATACATGTCAAGGTCTGTACTATTTTGAAATGACATGCTAACATCAAGTTTTGAAAAGAAAAAGTCACAGACTAGGGTTTGTTGAGTTTTATAAAAAGTATGCTAGCATAAGAATGTGGAGAAAGAAATGTGCACATGAGTTATGTACTAGGTCTACTATAGAGGATATGCAGACCGGACGCAGTTGCAAGATGGGCCCCCTCTACATAGGCCAAGTCGCTTGAAAAGGCGAAATGCCGGCGGCGCCCTCCTTGAAATGGGAGAAGGAACGGATAGCCGCCCAGCTAGCAGGCTATCTAATGAAAGGGTTTCTCTCCTAAGGAGGAAAGGGTGATCACTTGGTAAGTGTCACCTACCAGACGAACAGAAACGAAAATGCATGATGCATATGCTTGTTTTGAAAATTTTTTATGGAAAATGTTTTATTTCTCGCCTAAGGAGGAAAGGGTGAACACTTGGTAAGTGTCACCTACCAGACAGACAGAAACGTAATGCATGATGCATATGCTTGTTTTGAAAAGGTTTTATGGAAAATGTTTTAAGGACATGAGAATGTCCTTGGAGAAAGGAAGTTATATGAAAAATATTTTTATGTCCATGAAAAAGAGGTTTACATGTTATGTTTGCAAGCATATGTTTTATGAAAGGTTTTATGGAAAGGTTTCCAAGAATGGTACGAAAAAGTTTCTATTACATTGGTAGTTGATCACTTGGTAAGTGTCTTCTATCGAATGGAGAGAAATGTATTTAAATGAAAGAAAAATGTTTGCTTATTGAGTTTGGACTCATGTTTTGTTTTCCCAACCTCAGACAGGTGTAGGGAAAGCTAAGAGATGAAAGGCATGTATTACTAAAGGAAAAGAGGAATCTACAAAGGTTAGTAGATTTTTGTATGAATAGATGCCTTAATGGGATATGATGAAAAAGGACATAGGTTGTATGAAATTATGAAGTTATAAATAATATGAGAAGTTGATGATTTATGATGATATGGATAAGTCCATTATGAATGATGATGAGTATATGTTTATTGATGAAAGGAAAGAAAAAGAAAGAAATGAAAAAAATTTGGACGAGATCCAATTAAGAACCCGCCGCGTGATTAGGGCAACAATCCTGATTCACATATAGCAATCGATAAGATCCCGGAGTAAGGCCTCTAGGCACTAGTTCGGGGTGCCACATTATCCTTTTAAGCTGAAAATTGGGTCATTCCTTAATCATCATATCATGAGTTCTCACACAAACGTTCATGCTAAAACTTTTTCATTTACTGCTTTTTTTAAATTTTACTTTCCTATTCCAGATTCACTACATATGAGTATAGGTTAGATAGCATGGGCTGATTAATAACTAAATAAAAATTTATAAATGAACTTGTTTAATTGGATATATTTTAAACTTGGAACATGTTAATAAACCACTACATACTTGAATTTTGAGAGAGGAATTACCACCCTTAGCAATCTTCAAGTTACCCTTCTTTCTCTTCTCTCCTTTCCCTTCTCTCTCTCTCTCTCTCTCTCTCCCCTTGTGGCGCCCCCGACCCGAGGTTCCACATAGTCCTTACTCTGGGGTCGAAAAGGGTTGGTAAACGTGACTCAGGATTGTTGCCCTGATCACATGGCAGATGTTTTTTATATACGTGTATATCATCTATACATATATGTACGACATCAATGCATAAATAAACATTTTTATTCATCCAACTTAGAAAAATTTTTCCACATCAATACAGATAACATTTTCATTCATCCAACTTGGACAACATTTTTCATATCATAGTCTTAACTATTGTCTTTACATTATCAGAGTCATAATGATTGTCTTTACAGAAAAATCATCATATACACCATTTACATATAATTCTGTATTTTCTCACATATTTTATACAGGTTGTACTACCTCAACTTAATTGTTTCCATCAACATTCAACATAAAATTGATCATACTATAAATTCATCTTCTTCTTTTCACACATGCAAAGGAATGTAAACATCTTGACATTCTTTTTATACCCGTCCTTCTCCATGGGTCATCTCCATTTACCTAACTAAATTTTGGAAAATAACACATGAGTACTAATACTCAGTAAGCAAGTCATTTCCTTTTGTAAGTAAACATTTTCCAATTCCTTTTTGTGCATAATATGAAAATGCAAATGCATTCAAAGCATACATGACATTTTTGGAAATGGATCACTAGCTAGGCGTCCACTATTTGATCCTGCTCCCATTTCAAGGAGGGCGCCGCCAGCCCCTGCCTGTATTAGTGACTCGGTCACGCTGGAGGAGGACATCTGGTCCAATTACACCTCTCTCGTAACCTAATCCTCGTGCACCATGATCATTGACATTCACATGCTGACATAACATTTATAAATCATAAACTTTTCATAAAAGCAGTTAATAAGTAGTTAGCAACCATTTCATGTAAAGCATTATAGGAATGGCCATCCTTAAATATATTTCATAAATCATGTGAGCAAATAATTTGCAAACATTTAGAAATATTTTAGAAAGTATGTAACTTGTTTACCTGTAATAGTCAATTTGTACTTTCCACCTTTTCTTTTTCTTTTCCTAAACAAATGAAAAAGACCATTTCTTTACAATATTCCATGCTTGCATATCTTATTTATTTGAACTTATTTTTCTAACCCATGTGTGTTTCGTATCAACTTTGACCCATTTGTACCTTTAGTTCAATATTGTCATCACCCTGTTCCAATTCACTTATGTTTACCATCTCTCACTTATCAATTCCATCTTTAACACTTGTTTTCTTTCCTTTAATCAACTTCTCAAGGCAATTACTTATGAACTTCCTAAGTCATTTGATGTCACCAATTCAAATAAGTCGTTTATCTTCCTTTTTCCATAAATTCAATATAATTATATTCTAACCACATTTTCATATTTGGCTAATACCAACCACTCTTATCCTCATTTAGTTGAACTTGTTTCAAGGTCTAACCATTCCATTTATTTTGACATCATTATTTAAGAGTTAATTTTCCAAATCCTACTTAGGATTTGTAATACTTAGCTAAATCCAACATCTTGGATTTTAGCATTTTATACTTAGCATATATTTCCTATAATTGACATATTATTTGAGAAAATCTCTCAAGATATTTTCTTAAGGGTAAGGGCTTATAATTTGGGTCTAAACTTTTTATAATTTTTGTAATTTCCCTCAAACAGCCCTATATATTACATTTAACCCTCATCTATATCTTCTAAAATCACATCTTAGGTACTTAATCACTTACTTAGTGATCATAAATTTGTACCTTTTTTGTAAACCTTGTTTACACATTATAATGAAAATAAATTTTATTTAAGATTTCTGGAACTTATTATTAAATTCTAAAACAGCCTTTGTTTTCTTATTTTCACTAAGTTTCATATTCTTATTTACCCATTAATTCCATATACATATTATAACATCAATTATTAATCATTATTGCTATCCTAAATCTTTTATTACACTATTTAATAACATATATATCAATTCAGGTCATTTAAACTTAGGTTTCATATTTCTTTTTGATTATTTCTCAAACTGTCCACATTTGCTGAAATCAGGCGTACTGATTTCTTTAAATCTTAATTTATAATCAAATCAAGGTATTTAACTCTGAAGTATCTATCATACATCATTAACTATATTAATTAACCCTCATAAAAATTTCAACAAGAAATATTAATATTATATATTTATTTTGGCATTTTTACTGTGCTAGACATTGTTGTGAAATTAGGAATAGCCCTAATAACGTTAATTTTAATCCATATTTATGTCATCCAAAAATACTTTTTGACTTTTTTCGAGTGATAACCATGATGTATTTTATATCATATCAAACTTTAAGATCAAAAATCCATCTAAAACAAATATTAAAAATCATTTACTACAGCTGATCCTGTCACCCGTTTTACCCTGTTTAAGTTAATCTTCGCGGATTTTTAATTTACAACCTACTTAATATTTTACGTTATAAATTTTTTATTTCCTTAATGATAATATAATGAGCTTGTACAAAAATTTTCATGGAAAAAATCGTTTATTTACTATCTCGTTCATATTTTTGTTTCTAACATCACATAACCTCCAGATTTGAAGCAATAAATCAAAATTAACTTAGACTTATCAAATTAATCATGAAAATATCCCTAAATTAGTTTAAATCTGAATTAGTTTAATGACATTAATCCTTACCCACCTTTTCATTATTCATAAATCATATTTTAAACATGATTATAAAAATCTGTTTGGAATGGTACATCCATTCCAGAATTAAATATATAATTCAATTAGAAATGAAAGAAAAGGATTAAACAGCACCTGGCCTCGTTGAAACATTCAGCAATGTATCTCCATATCTTTCAGCAATGTACAACATCTGCCCTTTTTAAAATGCCCAGCAGCTGCCCCCTTTTACATACTCCATTAACGGTTCACCATGGTTAAAATTTAATTTAACCCATGGTCACCGTTTAACAAAATCCACCAGTTGCATTTTCAGAAATCCAGCATTTACGGCTGCTTCTGTATTTTATATCTTATTTGTATAAGCTGTCCACGCAATTATCTCATGTGTACGGGCAACCATCTTGCTGCCATCTATACTTGCATGCGCCGTCCTTTGCCAGCATTTTTTTTTAAACGGAAATTCCATTATTAACAAATTAAATCATAACTTCCTATATTCACATTCATATACTATGAAAATTTTTCTTATTAATATATATATAATTAATCACAAAATTCACCTTTTAGAATTTTGAAAAAAAAAATCTTTTTTATTTTAATTAATTAATTCATATTTGGATAAAAATCTCTTTTTTAAAATTTTGGAGATACGTGTTCCAAAATTTCATTCGTTCATTAAATTTGGCATATTAAAATAGGTTTACTCATAAAATTTCACATCAATTGGAGCGAAGTACATATTTTAACTTAATTAAAATCATATTTTGGTATAAAATTTTATTTTAAAAATTTGTAGACATGTTTTTCAAAATTTAATCCATTCATTATGTAGGGTATATTAAAATAGGCTTGTTCCAAAAGTTTCATCTCAAACAATCTTATATATATCAAGATATTAATTAAATAATTAATTATACAAAATAATAAATATCCACTAGGCGTAAATTATTTTTCATAATCTATTCCATCAACATTAAAGAGCACATAATTTAATATTTTTTATTAAATTATCTTGTCCATATGAGTTATACATGCTTAGATCTAATGAAAATAGTATGGATGAATATAAGCCCTTAGTTAGGACCCCTAAAAAAAAATTTTATTTATTTTTATTTTTCCATAAGGTCCGTAAATTTAAACAATTTTACTTGGTATAATTCGGAATTTTGAAATTCCTTCCCGAAAAATTTGTAACAATTTATTTTCATATTCAATCTTTATGAAATCATAAATTACCCTTCATTTTCTTATAAATCCCAAATATAACCTTTGTAAACTTTAATTAAGTTCCCTTTTTGTCTCTACTCCTATTTTGTCCTATTGTGAGAAGCTTCCTTTTTCGTCTTTTGTGATTAAGTTAATCCAAAGGGATAACTTATCACTTTATCTTAATCACATGATTACTATTCATGTTTACTATTTATTAAATTAATTATTTGATCCTTCAACTCCATATATTACAAAATCATATATTTAAAAAAATCAATACATTACCTAGGATTCATGACCTTAGGGTTTCATACATGGTCCTAAAATTTGGAGTTCCACACCTCTGCTGGAACGTTCTGCTACTGTTGCCCCTTTTTCCTTTTTTCTTTCCTTTCTTGCTGTCCAAGAAACCCCCTTGAATTTCTCTTTTTTTCATAATTTTAAATGCTAAAAATATGCCCAAAGTCAATCCCCTTAGTCATGTTCACAAGATGCCCATTTTTGGCTTTTTGGGAGCTTCAGATGCTGCCCATTTGCTGGCCATTGCATGTCCTTCCAATCCAACCCTTTATCATTCATTTTTCGGATTTTTTAAATTGCTCAAAATTCTCTCCCTTTAACACCTCATTTGCACCGATAATTGCCTTATTTTTTGCATTAATGAAAAATCATTTTTTGAAGCAAAAAGTCAAAGGGTTTTAACCATAAGAGATTAGACATTTTTCTATGAGATTTAGCTTAATCAAATCCATCCATGTGATAGAGCACTTTGTTTTAGCCATTCATAAAAAATTTCATCCCAAAATAACCTTTCTAGCGTAAGTTATGGTCATTTGAAAATGTCTCCTGAATTTAGATGAAATTAAATAATTATCACCTAATTACATCATGATTAGCATAATCCATTCTATTCATGAGATAAATCATGTCAACATGTGTTTACCTTTCAAATTTCACTTCAATCCGCCTTATGGGCATCAAGTTATGAATTTTACAAATAATGACCCAATTATCCCATCATTATCATCAACTTAATTATAATTAACGGGATTAAAAATCATGCCGACTCATCATTTACATACTCCATTTTGTCTTTTTGGAGCACATTAACTTATATTGAGCTAAGGTGATTAACTTAACTATTTCACTTGATTAGTAGCCCTAATCTCATCCATCTACATAAATCATACCATTAATAACTCTTGAATACCTAGATTACATTTATGGGTCTCAAAATGTTCTAGATATCACGATCCTCCCCCCTTATAATAGTTTCGTCCCGGAACCATCTACTTTTCAACAATTGGGGTAAGACTTGCATAAAATAGTCAGCTTATCATCTTTTTCCAATACTTCCAATGGCTCATCATGCTTTCCCTGTGCTACTCTGTTTTGGTGGTGCTCTTGGCCTTAGTCAGTTAAACCTATTACTCATCTCTACTATTTTCCATTCACTTATGGATTTCTCATTGGCAATTTCCCTTCTTCTTTTTTACATAGAGAAATTATATATATATATATAATCTTTTATCTTATCATAAGATAACTCATATCATACCCATTCGGCCATATCAAGTAGAGATCAATAGTAATCAATTTCTTTTCCACATATACTATTCATATAACATAAATACCTTCATTTCTATAGCAAAGAGCATAGATGCTCTTATATAAAGTTTCATACATATCTTATTAAAAATAAAAGACACTTTTGATAACTCATCTATTCATTCTCACTTTATAATGTCTACAATTAGGTTATACAAGTGTAGATTGCTTAGCGAGAATGCTGGTGCTAAACCAGTCTAAAACATTTCATTTCTTATCTTCATTTCAATTTTCTATAAACTAGTGAAGGATACTCGTCATCCTCTTAATCTCATTTCCCATAAGCTCATCATTATTATGGAGAGAAAATCCTCTCTCTTTCAAACACATCGGGATTGAAGAAAATCCTGAACAATCTTTCTTGTCTTCACTTTTCTACACTTATTTACCATTTTTTGCTATGATATTACTCTCCATGGTATCATACCTATAACCTTCTTTTTCTTCCATTCATAATAATTGACGTGGTTTAATACACACATCTGCAATAAATTTGCAGAGATTCTCTATCAGTTAATAACTACAAGTAGCTTTTGTTGGCTAATCTTCCGTGTCTTGTTGCTCCTTATGTCTTGATTGGGCATTTTGAGGCAATATGACCCACTTGATCACAATTGAAGCACTTAAGCTCACTTACCTCAATAACGTGACAATTTCTTGCCACTTCGCCTGCTTGTCTATATTTATAACATTGGTTTGAACCACTTAAACATTCTCCAAAGTGACATTTGTGGCAATTTTAACAAATTGGGGCACCTGTTATATTAAAACTTGATTTACTTTCTCTTGTCACTACTTTCTTACTTTTTCCCTTTCTCGCATCCCGCTCCTTGGTGCTAGGATTAAATAGTTCATACTCTTGTTGTAATTTTCGAGTCCTTAATGTTTCTATCTTATTGTCATGAACTTTTATAGGAACTTTTATAGGTTTTATAGGTTTTTCCTTCCTATCCTCTTGACCGGTCCTGTTGAGAAAAAGCCCAAAGATCTTGAATTATTTCTACCGTTTGGGCTGCCCAATCCCGAGTAGCTTACTACACAGCTTCCTTTATAGTTGTAGCTACCTTTTCTACTATTAATTCTAATTGGGTGGTGTCACCTGCAGCGGTTCCACCTTTAACATTCCACTCAGGGTTTTCATTTGTTCGTCGCTGACGAGTCCTTGGGTTTAGTTGCTTTCCTCATATTGGACGCTTATATCTACTACTGATTTCACTTTCTTTTCGTTGACTCGTTGGTTCTTTATTTTGTAGAGCTTTTTCTTTGTTTAGCCTAGCTCTTGCTCTTATGATGGGCATAATTCCCTTCTATACACATAAAAAGTCTATTAGTATACTTTCTCATTTCATCATAACATATATTATTACATGTATAATTAATCACTTTAAGTAGAATGGTTAGTAATAACTACCTCCATTCCACATGCATACTGAGTATAGTTAAAAATAATTTCATATCTTCATTGAGTAACACTTTCTTATCAACATATTATATTCAATCAATTATATTCAATAGAAATGATCGGTAATAATCCTTTCCTTTTCATATACATTTATTATACAAGTGCAACTCAGTTCCACCTGTATGTCACAAGTACCTTTATATCAAAACATAATATATTCATTTATCATTTAAAAGTATATTAGTCTCTTTCGACTTTTGCTAGCTTCATCTATCCTTTTCTTTCTAGATAGTGCCTACCTCTAGGTTGTACCAGTGTAAACTTCATAGTGAGTGTATTTGTGCTAAATCAATCTAGCGCATTTTCATTCTCTATGGACCCTGCACTGGGGTCTTCTATCATCATTTTTGCCTTCCCTATATTCTTTTTCTCATGGCTCGTTGTCATTCATAATTTGTTATACCCATACCCAAGCAGGACATTTACATGTAAATTAGGCATGTATATGTGATTTATGCATGATTCAATTGATTGATTAATTTTAATGCTATTGATTAAGAAAGGTGATTAAATTAATCGCTATAGCTCAATGTGAGTTAATATGATTGAAGTAACCCTCATTAGATTAGAAAATGTGAATATATTGGAGATAATTACCTTATATATTATGGTTTAATTAATGGAGATTATATTGATAATTATAAAATTGAGGTGATAAATGTTAGAAAATTCATAACGTGATGTCTATAAGGCAAAATGGGATGAAATTTGAAAGATAAGCACATGATGATGTGCTCAACCTTATGAATGGATTGGATTATGAAAATTATGATGAGATTAGGGTGATAATTATTTATTTTCATCCAAATCCGCTAGGCAATTTCAAATGACTGTAACTCATGCTAAAAAGGTCATTTTGAGATGAAATTTGTTATGAACGGTTAAAATGATATACTGAATCTTATGGATAAGTTTGATTAAGCAAATTATCATAGAAAATTGAGTAATCACAAAAGGATGAAAGTCGTTGACTTTTAAAGTGACATGCCATTAATGAACCGAAAGTGACAAGCGACACGTGTCGATATGAGATTCATTAAGAAAGATTTAAAATCAACTAAATTAATGAAGAATTGACTTTTGAAAAGTATATGGGACATGTGTCATCATAGGATTTACTTAGAATCAACTCAATTAATGCTAAAGATGATGAATTTAATTCAAGTGGACACATGTCATCGTAGGGTTAATTTAGAATCCATTCAATTAATGGAAAATCAACCTCTTAAATGAGGCAAGTAAGGGATAAGATGAGGTGTCATGTAAGGGATGTTCAAGGGAGCTTTCTTAAGTGTTTTTTGATATTTAAAAATAAGAAATTTAGAGAGCAAGTAAAGGAGGAAACTTCGGGAGTAAGTAAAGGAAAAGACTTAAGGAGCAAGAAAGGAGCAGAATTAAAAGAGAAAAGGGGCAGCAAGGCAAGGGCTGGTCATTCAAGCCAAGGAAGAGAGAGAGAGAGAGAGAGAGAGAGAGAGAGAGAGAAGAGAAGAGAAGAAGAAGACAGAAGAAAAAGAACGCATCGTGAAGATTTCTTAGGGGGTTAATTCCTCTCGTAAAATTCAGGCATATAGTGATTTATTAACATGTCTCAAGTTTAAAATATTTCTAATTAAACAAGTTTATTTATAAATTTTTATTTGGTTGTTAATTAGTCCATGCTATCTAACCTATGCTTATATGTAGTGAATCTGGAATAGGAAAGAAAAATATGGAAGAAATAGTAAATGAACAAATTTTTACATGAAAATTTCTGTGAGAAACTCATGATAGGGTGATTCAGGAATGAACTTATTTCTAGATTAAAAGGATAAGTAGGTTGTAAATTAAAAATTCGGGAAAATCAATTTGAACAAGGTTGAACGGGTGTTAGGATCAGCTGCACCAAATTATTTTTAATAATTTTTGTGCAAAGAATTTTGAGCTAAAAATTTTATATAATAGAATACATGTTGAATAACACTCAAACAAAATAAAAATTTATTTTTGAAGGGTATAAATATACCTAATAATTAACGTGATTTGAACTGTTTGAAAATTGATGCTGTTGTCTAGTAGAGTAAAAATATCAAAATAAATATAAATACTTATTGTTTTGTGCTAAAAATATTTATTTTGGTTAATTCATGTAGTTATTAAGGTACGATATAATTTTCAAATTTAAAGTCCTTTATTTGATTATGATTCAAAAATTAGAGAGATCAGTGTGTATGATGTCAGCATTATGGACAGATTGAGGAATAAATCAAAATAAATGTTAAATTCCAGATTTTTGGGATGTAATTTAACTTATAATGGGAAATAAACAAGTATCATAAGTGATTATGAGGGTTTAACCTATTAAAGGTGGATATTAAAAGGAATGGGTGCTATGGAAGCACAAGTTATACTAATGAAGGAATTGGAAAATAGACACCCAACTTGAAAGACAAGTGGGTTAAGTTAGTTTAAAGAAAATCCGAATGGATTTATGTAGGTTGGAAAACCCTAAGGGATGCAAATATTTGAATTTGATTCATATAAATGAAATATCATTTTCATTTATCTAGGCAAAGGCAAGGAAAAGTATGGAGGAAGGATATTAAGGCTATCTCGGGTAAGCAAGCGAACTTTCCAAAATATTATTTTCCTTCTATGTGTTGACATGATTGAATATGTTTATGATGATGTTTTTACAAAGAGCAAGCACAAGTTTTGAAAGTGATGACTTTAATGAAAAGCCACAAGTTTTGGAAAAGGATGACTTCAATGAAAAGCCTCAAGGTTTGTTTCATGGGAAACAAGCAACACTTCTTAAAATAATTATTTTATCACAAATGTTGCAAGGATTATGAATGCTTTACGTTGATGGATTTAAGAATTTGCTTACAAATAACCAAGTTCTTCATTATGCTATTTTCAAAGGGTCTCACGCTTTGTACTGATGGTTTTAAAGAATTTGCTTACAAGCAAGGAAGTTCTTTATGATGCTATTTTCAAAAGGGATTTGTTTATAGAAAAAGATTGGTTTTTCTATGCTATGACCCTAAAAAATAAACGATGGTTTGGACATAGTCCATATGTTTGAAATAGTGTTAGAAAAACTTTGATTTTCTTAAAGAGGAAAATATTTCGAAAATGCTTCAAAAATGTTTATATGGATTTTTCTAAAGGGATTTAAGGATGGCCAACCTGATAAGTTGATTTCATAAAATGATTTGATTTTAGGTTGCTAAATGACATACAAAAGGCTATGCAAGCCCCTTTTTATATAAGAATAACAAGAAGGATTTGTGGACAAAGATATGATATCAAGATGGACAAAAAGGGAATGATGCAATTGCATAACTTTTGTGGGCAAAAGGCCCCGAAATGGAAACAAAGAAAATGTTAGGAAAATATGTGGTTTATTCTTGAAAATTCAAAAGCTTTGAAGTTTTCTTATCATGAGGATTTTAAGATCTATTGTTTTCTCAAACATCTCAAAAGCTTATCAAAATGTTTTACTAAATTATTGCAAAAGAATTTAAGGGAGGTAATCCTAAAACTAGATTTCAAATGATAACTTATTTAAAGTGGGTGCGCTCACTTTACAAGTTGACACGGACTACTGTCTGTGATGTATTTCAAGATAGATGCGGGCTGCAGTCTGTGATCCCACCTTTTCAAGATGGTTTAAAAGGACACGGGCTACGGTCTGTGATACTTTAAATCACACAGATTGTGGTCTGTGATGTTTCAAGAGATCATATCTATGATGATGTGGTACTCAGACCCAAGTAGGACTCATGTATATGTATTTGGCATATAAACATGAACCATGTATGATTTAGTTGAATTATGAATTATTTTCTTTGCAATTTTGATGATTTAGTGCAATTAGGGCAAATGGTTATGAATGATGATTATAAACCGATATGGGTCAATATGATTAAAGTGGCCTAATGAGATACCCACACCCAAGTAATGCTTATGTATATGCATTTGGCATATACATATGAATCATGTATGATTTAGATGAATTATGAATGACTTTCCTAAGCAATATTGATGATTTATTGCAATTAGGGCAAATGATTATGAATGATGATTATAAGCCGATATGGGTCAATGGGATTAAAGAGGCTTAATGAGGATTAGGGAATGTTAGTATGTTGAGGATAATTTTCTTATATATTATGATTTAATTAATGGAGATTATGTTGATAGTTATGGATTTAAGATAGCAAATGCTAGAAAATGCGTAACTCGACGCTGGGAAGGCGGATTAAGATGAAAATTGAAAGGTAAGTACATAATTTTGTGCTTAATCTTATGAAAATGATGGATTATGAAAATATTGATGAAATTAGGGTAAAAATAGATCATCACCATTAAAATTCAAGGATGACTTCAAATGGTCATAACTTGAGCTAGAAAAGTTGGATTGAGATGAAACTTGAAATGAACGGTTAAAATTATGAGATCAAGGAAATGAGAGGCTTGGATTAATATAATAATGATGGGATATTGTTTGCACCAAAATGGGTGTATATTATTGATTTTTGTGCACCAAAAAGTAAGTTTGTGTTTATGTTAAAGTAAGGTGAATAACTATATAATTAATGTCATAAATGAGCTAATTACACATGGATTTTATGAATTTCTTTAATTGACAAAATCCATGATAAATTCAAGTGATTAATGAATTAATTTAAGGAGCTAAATGGCTAGCTCATTGGGTAATGGAGGTGGCCCACACATGGACATTCAAGGGGCTGTTTACATGGAATTTTTAATTTTTAAAAAATGCAAAATGTATATTTAAATGATCTAGGCAGCTAGGGTGAGATGTGGACGTGATTTGGGGTTGATTTTGTGGCAAGAAAATGCAACAAAGTCAATGATAAGTGTACCCGACCAAAGTGGACAACAACATGTAGCTAAGGAGTGATGCTCGATCAAGTTGCTTTTTATGATTTTTAATGATTTTTTTATAGCTAATTTGACCCCTAAATGAGCTCCTAATTAGGGTAATTAAATACCCATTAATTAAAGTAGAAATTAGGTGTGGAAAATGGCACAAAAGCTGCTGCATTTGACGTTGAATTGCATGGACATCAAGCGGACAACAGGAGATCTGGACGTGCAAGGGCTGATATGTGATTTTTATAATTTTTTTAATAAAGTAAATGGTCCCCTAAGTAGCCTATTACCTAGGGTGATTAATTACCCATAAATTAAAGTCAAATTCGTTGTGGAAAAAATGGTAAAGCTACTGCAAAGTAGACGTGAATGGGGGACAGATTTGTAGTTCCTTAATGACATGGATTTTGTTGGATTTTTAATGGATAATTATGTAATTTAAATGGACCATATCTTTCCATGTAATTAAAGGGGATAAATATGTATTTAATTACATGCCAAATGATGTGGCAAATGGGGCCCACAAGGCTGGAAAAATCCAGCTTAAACAGATATGGACGTCCATATGTGTAAGAGAGAGAGAGAGAGAGAGAGAGAGAGAGAGAGAGAGAGAGAAATGACAAGGGCTAAACCCCTTTTCCAGCAGCTATGCACGTACCCTTATTCCAGCAGCTTGAGGGGGAGAAAAAGAGGAGAAAAAGAGAAGGAAAAATGGGAAGAAAGAAGAGGAACCAAGCTAGCAAAGTTGTGTTCAAAGTTGATTCAATTTCATGTAAGTATACCCTGTGATTTGAGCTCTTTGATTATATGTTTTTCACCTCAATTTACGAGTCAAAATTTTATTCATATTGAACCCTTAAAGCATGATTCATGATGGCCTTGATTAGGGTATTGATTAAGGATTGAATGAAAAGAATGAAATCATGGGTTCAAGAGGTTGAAAATGGGTGGATTAACTTAGCTGAAATTTTATTAAACCCCATTGTAACGTTTCTGTTTTGATGATTAATCAAATTACATGATGATTCATTATTTAATGAATTACATATGTTGATTTGGGCTTAAGCTAAGAAATTTAGAAAGGATATGAATTAGGGTTACACGTATGACCCGATTTTCATTTTTTGTGTTAAAAATGATATATGAATGAGCCCAAATAATTTATGGATGATTAAGAGGGTAAAATACCCTAAATTTAGAGTATGTTGGACGTTCAAAGTGGGTTGAGATGACTGCCCTAAATCTATTTTTTAGAGGCATACATGTGGACGTCCAAAATGATGCAAAAGGGTACCGAAAATGTGTATAGAAGTTGCTGTTATGCAAGCCAACGAATTTTGAAATTTAAGTATATTTTAATACCCTAAATTTGAGTTAATAAAATCATGATTAATTTCTAGAATTTATGGATTAAAATTCTGTTTTGATTTAAGTGTCAAAAAAGGCGTTGAAATAATGAAAAACGGGTTCTAATGTTGCTGTTTTGGAACCCTAAGATGAATGGATTAAAATTCAAAAATTAAATCCTAAATTATATTTTAATTAAGGGGTTTAATAATGCTGATTAATGACTCAAGTTTCTGTGTTGAAAAATTTTAAGAAACACATGATCTATGTATTGAGAAATGGACATGTATGGAGAGATATGCATGAGAAAATGATATATGGATTATGTAAATTGTTAAAATGAAAAAATGCATGAAAATATGATGGAAAACGTGTAATAGGTTACTTTTTTTGATAAATAATGATAATCTCAATTTTGGAGATTATTATATGATGTCTAAGTTATTAACTAAGTGCTTAAAATGAGCACCGATGTATGAAAAATGAAAAATATGTTAAAAATAATAAATGGAGGTAATGAACCTCCAAATGATGATTTAATAAAGGTTTATTACATGTATGTAAGTTTACCCTACGTAAGGGTATTAAAATGAATGAATGAATGATGTGATGTATAGGCTATGTTTCTAAGTATGAATACTCGACTTGAAAGACAAGTGGGTTAAGCTAGAAGAATTTAGGTAGGTTGGAAAACCTAAGGAATATATGCATTTAAGGTTGATACAAATAAATAAAATGTTATTTTCATTTATTTAGGCAAAGGTAAGGAAAAGAATGGAAGAAAGGGAATAAGGAGATCTCAGGTAAGCAAGTGAACTTTCTAAAATGATGTTTTTTTTCTATGTGATGATATGTGATTAAAAATATTTATGATTATGTTTAAGCGAATAGGAAAGCACAAGTTTTGAAAATGACGGCTTTAATGCAAAGCCACAAGTTTTGGAAAATGATGACTTTAAGGAAAAACCTCAAGGTTTGCTTCATGGAAAGCAAACAACATGTTTTTAAGATAAAGAATTTATCACAAGTGTTGCCATGGTTGGCAATGCTTTATGTTAGTGGAAGTAAGAAATTTGCTTATGAGTAAGCAAGTTCTCCATGATGATAATTTTAAAAAATTTTATGTTTTATGCCGATGGTTTTCAAGAATTTGCTTATAAGCAAGCAAGTTTTTTATGATATTGTTTCAAAAGTATTTTATACGAAAAAAGGAATTTTACCCTTTTTCACAAAGAATTGTTTGTCAATAAGTTTTGAATTTACACTTATGATATGTTATTATAAATACTTATATTTCGAAAGAAATGGAAAATGGGATTTGACTTACAAAAAAAGATTGGTTTTGCTTTGTCATGATAATTAAATATAAACAATGATTTGGACATAGTCCATATATTTTGAAATGATATTCGAAAAGTTTTTGATTTCCTTTAGATAAGGAAATCTATGATGAAAGTGTCTTCAAAAATGTTTATATGAATGATGTTGAATGAGATTTAAGGATGACCAATCTAATAAGTTGATTTTATAAATGGTTTGATTTTGGGTTGCTAAATGGCATGCAAAAGATTATGCAATTCCCCTTTATGTAAAAATTGTGTAATAGATATGTGGATAATAATTTAATCATCAGGGCGGTTAAAAAGGGGATAGCACAATTGCATAACTTTTGTAAGCAAAAGGCCCTGAAATGGAAACCAAGAAAATGTTAGAAAATATATGGTTTAATTTTGAAAATTCAAAGGTTTTGAAATTCTTTTATAAGGATTTTAAGATGTATTGTTTTGCAAATATTTCAAATGTTTATCAAAATATTTTACTCAAAATTCTTCTAAAAGAATTTAAGGAAGGTCATCCTAAAACTAGATTTCAAATGACAACTTGTTAAAGTGGGTGTGCTCGCTTACAAGTTGACATGGATTGCGGTCTATGATATGTTTGTTTTCAAAATGATTTATTTTAAAAAGACACAGACTTCGGTCTATGATGGTTTTCAAGTTATGGATGTAGATTGAGGTCTGTGATCCCGGTTTAAAAGGACAGGAGCTGTGGTCTGTGATACTTTAAACCAAACGGACTGCGGTTTGTCAAGATGATGTATGGTGCAACAGTACAAGGAATAGGCCGGTTGTAGAGCACAATCGGGATGACCGGGGCTCACTCTACATAAGGCCAAGTCGCTAAAGGATGGCAGGAGCGTCAGCGGCGCCCTCCCTGAGATGAGAGCAGGATGAATGAACAGCCGCCTGGCTAGCGTGCTATTAAGGATTCTCTTCCAAAAGGTAGCATGATCACTTGCTAAGTGTCACTACTGGATGGAGAGAAATGCATTTGCTTCTGTTTTGCTTTTGAAAAGCCCAAAGATTGGGACATGAAAGTATGTTTTTATGAAAGTTATCCTAAAGAAATTTTTATGAAATGATTACCCTAAAAATAGGGTGTTTTACACGAAAGTGTAAATAACAGGCATGAAAGAAAATGTTTTTATGCAAATGCATTTATAAAAATGGATTATGTATTTTATATGCCTTGTTTGTTATAAACAAGCCCCAAGACGGAGATTATGAAAAGGATTTATGTGAAACTTGGTTTTGGACATAGGAATGTCCATTTCTAAAGAGCCTAAATGAAAAGTGTTTATGGACATGAGAATGTCCAATGTTAAAGTATTTAAATGAAAAGTGTTTTAGGACATATGGATGTCCATCGCTAAAAGGAACTATGTTAAAAATATTTTGAGACATCAAATGTCTCTAGGCTATAGGATTATATGATGACAAATGTTTTTGGATATAAAAATGTCCTTTGCCGAGAAAGGCTTATGTGAATGATGTTTTAAGACATGAAAATGTCCTTCATTGCAAAAGGATTTATGAGAAAAATGTTTTAGACATAAAAGGTCCACTGGCAAAAGATGATTTTATGTAAATGTCTTGGAACAATGGAAATGTCCACTCAAGACAAAAAGGGAATTAATTATAGAGCGTAAAACATGTATGTTTTACCTTAACAAGCTCAGACGTGGCTTGTAAATGATTTTAAGAATGAATATTTTATAGAAATGTTCAAGGACAGAGAATTGTCCTCATGAACAAAGGATTTCATGATAATATTTGAGGACATATAAATGTCCTCAGGAAAAAAGTGTTCAAGATGTTTATGAAAAAGGTTTTCAAGGAAGTCTTGCCCTAATGATAAAATATTTGCTTACTGAGTTGTCACTCATGTTTTATTTTTCCAAACCTTAGATAGGTACCGGGAAACTCAGAAGGTCGCGAACCTAAGAAATGAAGGAAGGTACGTGATGATAGCCATGTGGGCTATAAGGAATGAGATAGCATGATTAAGAAGCTAAGATATGTTGATTAAAGTATTAAATTTTATATGATTCAATGATTGAATGTATGTATGTATAAATGTAAAATGATATGATTAAGTCGAGAAGACTTTCATTGTAGAAAAGCAGGATGAGATGCTATGAAATAGAATATGAAATTTTATTATAAGTGTAATGTCTCTTGTATGATGAATGATGTAGAATGTAAAGAAATGAATGGAGATAGATAAAAAAAAATGGAAGATTTCCAATTAAGAACCCGTCGCGTGATCAGGGCAACAATCCTAATTCACATTTACCAATCAATAAGGTCTAGAGGTAAAGAAGTGACGTCTCAGTTTGGGGCACCACACCTAATGAGGATTGGAAAGTATTAGCGTGTCATAAATAATTAATTGAATTCTCATGATTTGATTAATGGAAATTAGAAGGCTAATTATAGAGTTAAGTTGGAAAATGCAAGGAAATTCATAACTTGACGCCTGTAAGGCGGATTAAGATGAAATTTGAAAGGGAAGTACATAATTTTGTGCCCAATCGTATGGAAAGGTTGGATTATGAAAATTTTTATGGGATTAGAGTGATAATTGATCATTTTTATCCAAAATCCAAAGATGATTTCAAACGATCATAACTTGAGATAGGAAAGTCAGATCGAGATGAAATTTGAAACGGATGGTTAAAATTATGAGATCAAGGCTATGAAAGGATTGGATTAAGCTATGTATTTTAGGATTATGCCTACACAAAAAAAGGTGTATACCTTTGACTCTTGTGCACCGTAAAGTAGTTTGCATTTATGTTAAAGTTAAAGTAATTAATTATTTAATTAATGGCATAAATGAGGTGTCGAAAGGAGGTAATTATAAGTGCATTTTGTGAATTTCTTAAAATGAAAAAATTCATGAAAATATCAAGTGATTAATGAGATGATTTAATGGCTAATAGGCTAACTCAAGGGAGGCACATGGAGGTGGCATCCCATTGACGATCAAAGGGTTGTTTAGTTGATTTTTTTGATTTTTTTTAAAAAATGAAATATGCGTTTAAATGACCTATGCTGCTAGGATGAGTTATGGACGTGATATGGGTTGATTTTTGTGGCAAGAAAATGCCAAAAGGTCCATGACAAATGGACATCTCCAAGTGGACAGCAAGGTGGAGGCTAGGAGAGGTGGACGTTCAAGCTGCTGTCTGGATTATTTTGTGATTTTTTTAAATGCTAAATAGACCCCTAAGTAAGCTATTAGCTAGGGTAATTAAATATCCATAAATTAAAACTACATTTTGTGAAAAAAAATTACAAAAGGAGCAGCTACATGGGACGTCAATGTGTAGACAGCTAGGGGGCAAAATTTAGCCATGATTTGATGAATTTTACTTTAGATAATTACATGAATTTACTTGGTTATAAAAATATCATGTCATCAAGGGATAAGGTAGAGATTAATTACCCTCATGACATGCGGCACCCCAGCCCGAGCATCACAACCTTACTCCAAGATTTCATCGATTGGTAAATGTGAATCAGGAATGTTGCCCTGATCACGCGGCGAGTTCTTAATTGGATCTCATCTAAAAAAATTTCATTTCTTTTATCCATCATCATTTCATTTCTTTGCATTTCACTTCATTCATCTTAACTTGCTCTTCTACGTTAAAGGTCCTCTTGACCTAATCATGTCCTTATCATTTCATACATACATACATCCATCAGTTCTTAGCACATAAGCATTATCATTTAAGGCATTCCTTATCTCAGTCATATCATATCTATACAAGGCATTTTAAATCTTTTACCTTCTCAATCATATAATACCTATGTAAGGTATCCTGAGCATATGTACTAACAGTACCATATGTGGCGCCCCCGACCCGAGGCCTCCACAAGCCTTATTCCAAGACCGTTTTCGATTGGTAAATGTGATCAGAATTGTTGCCCTGATCACGTGATGAGTTCTTAATTTGATCTCTTTCTAATTTTTTTTCTTTCCTTTCATCATATAAGCATATACTTGTCATCATTCATAGTGGACTCATCCATATCCTCATAAAATTTATCGTACAAGTATCTTTACATTCATATTGTAGGCAACATATATATTCATAAATAAAAATTCACGTAGAATTTTATACATAATCACTTATCTATTTACACCATACATAATCAAACCCATTTCATTATAAGCAATACATTCATCCATTCATTCTTCAAACATACTAATACCTTTTATCTTTGCTCCTTTCCTCGAGCCTTAAACCTGTCTAAGGTTGGGAAAACAAAACGTGAGTGATAAACTCAGTAAGCAAGCATCTTTTTTTCATTTAAATGCATCCCTTGCCCACTCGGTAGGAGACACTTATCAAGTGATCAACTACCAATAGGAAGAAACCTTTTATAGAAATCTTCCTTATAATATACCCATAAAACTTTGTGCATGTCCCCATTTCGAGGTTTTTTAAAGGTGATGTCTATGCATCTAAACCATTTTTCATGGGGACAATTGTTTGTCCCAAAATATTTTTCATCTACCATGAGGACATGTCTATGTCCAAAAATATTTTTCATATGGCATGAGAACAATTGTATGTCCTAAAACATCTTTCTTATAACCTTTTTTCCCATGAGGACATTTACATGTCCCAAAACACCATTCATTTAAATTTCTTTATAACCCAACTTGGGGTTATTCAAAAGCAATGCATGTGCATAGAAATCTTTTATCTATGCGGACATTCTCACGTCCAAAAATATTTTTCCATATAAACCTCTTTTAATCCGTATATAAGATACCAAACCTTTTTTAAACCAACATGGCAGACATATTCATGTCCTAAAATATTTTTTTGGTATCTTTTGCAAACTAAACATAAATCCATTTAAAATCAACACAAATCCATTTAAAACCAAACAGAGTAGGTGCCCATTTTGGGACTTTTAAAACATAGAGAACATAACTATGTCCCAAAAATATATGGACCTGTGTCTCTGACCCTTAGGTAGGTGACACTTAACAAGTGACCATCCTCCCCTAGGAAAGAAAACCTTTCATGAGACAGCACGCGAGCCAGACGTCTGCTCATGAGCTTCCTCCCATTTCAGAGAGGGCCCCGCCGGCCTCCGGCCTTCCCTGAGCGACTCGGCTACAGGTAGAGGTGAGCTCTGGTTTACGACCATTTTGGTCCGTAACCACCTCCACCATGAGCCTAATACATCATTTTTCACACACTCGTATGCTAGTAATGATTTTAACAAAACTTAGCTCAGTTATTTGATTGTGCCCTTTTTCAAGCCTCAGCTTGATATGTATAAAGTCAATTCAGTCCGCAGACTATGCCCTTCTCAAATTGAGAAGTGGGCATGATTGTTTTGAAATTAAAATATTTTAAACCACTTAGTCCGTAGACTATGCCCTTCTCGAATTGAGAACTGGCGTGGTTGTTTTGAAAATAAAATATTTTTGTAAACTATTTCCAAATCCTAGTGTTAGGATGACCACCCTTAATGAGTTTAGCAATATTTTAATAAATCCATTTTACCAAACATTTGAAATATTTGAGAAGACAATATTTTACAAAACTTTAATGATTTGCTAAAGAACTTTTGAAATTATCATTTTAAGAAGCTTTTGAACTAATTCAAAACTCGTGGAGACAAAACATTTAATAATATTTTTATGAGCAAAACATATGCAACTCATTTCCATCCACTGTAATGGCATTATCTGTCTTGTCCACGTCACTTCCTTGTTACTCTTATATATAGAGGAGTTTGCATAATCTTTTGATCATTATTTAAATATAAAACCCACCAAATCATTTTGTAGGACTGGTCACCCTTAAATATTTTTGGAACATCAGAGTAAAGCATCTTCAAAGTGTTACAACTCTAAGAGTTGTAAAGCACCTTGATAGATTATTTCAAAACACCTACATAAATCTCGAAACATGTACATAAATTCAATTTATGACATTTAATGGAAACCATTTCAAAACATCTATTTATTTCTAGAAACCATTTTGTAAAGAATTACATTTTTCAATAAAACTCCTTGGAAATAGAATTTCCATGGTTTGTTTTTGAATATCATTTTATGAAAGAGTCAAACTCTTTCAAGACAAAACTCTTCGTAAACCACACTTGTATGAACTTGCTTATATTAAAATCATCTTAAAACCCACATCATATTTTCAAGAACTGAGCTTGCTTACTCTATAAGCAATTCTCCACATCATTAATATAAACATGATCAAGTAATTTTAATACTTGAATATAAACATTATGCTTGAAAATTCACTTGCTTATCTTGTAAGCAACTATGAAACCAACTTATTAAAGCAAGTTCATAAATTTCATAAAATTCCTTTGAAACAATATTTCGAAGGGCTTGCTTACCTGTAAGCAAACTCTTAAAATCATTAATATAAAATATTTCTAATCTTGGCAACACTTGTGATAAAGTAATTATTTTAAGAAGTATTGCTTGCTTCCTATGAAGCAATTCTTAAGGCATTTTATTTAAGCTATCATTTTCAAAATTTGTGCTTGCCCACTTGTAAGAAACTCATAAAAACATCAACATAAATATTTTTTTAATCATTTCAACACATAGGAGGAAATCAATATTTTGGAAAGTTCTCTTGCTTATCTTGTGACGATCAACTCTTTTCCTCAACTTTCCTCGTTGCCTTTCCCTAGACAAGTAAACATGATTTTTGATCATATACAATTCACAATGACTTGCATACCTAAAGTTTTCCAACTTAGGCGGTTTCATATGGAGTTAACTCTAAACTACTTATTCTTTGAATTGGGTGTTTTTTCCACCTCTACATCCATGTATCATTTAGCGTTTTTCATGGTTTACCCATTCCTTCCTTATTTAAGGGTTGATTTTCCAAATCCTACTTAGGATTTGTAACATATACTTAATACCCAACATTTTGGATTTTAGCATTTTATACTTAGCATATAATTCCTATAATTGACATATTATTTGAGAAAATCTCTCAAGACATTTGTCTAAGGGTAAGGGCTATAATTTGGTTCTAAAAATTTTTGCAATTTTGCAATTTTCCCCGAACAGCCCTATATACTACATTTTACCCTTATCTATGTTTTTAAAAATCACATCATAGGTACTTAATCCTTCACTCAGTGATCACAAATTTGTACCTCTTTTGTAAACCTTGTTTACACATTATAATGAAAATAAATTCCATTAAAAATTTTGGAACTTATTATTAAATTACAAAATAGCCCTTGTCTTCTTATTTTCACTAAGTTCCATCTTCTTATTTACCCATTAATTCCATATACATATAATAACATCAATTATCAATCACCTTTGCTGTCCTTAATCCTTTATTACACTCTTTACTAACATATATATCAATTTGGATAATTTCTACATAGGTTTCATATTTCTTTTTGATTGTTTTCTCAAACTATCCACATATGCTGAAATCAGGCGTATTGATATCTCTAAATCTTGATTTATAATCAAATAAAGGTATTTAATTCTGAAATTTCTATCATACATCTATAAATACATTAATTAATCGTCATAAATATTTCATCACGAAATATTAACATTATATATTTATTTTGGCATTTTCACTGTGCTGGACAATGTTGTGAGTTCAGGGTCAGCCCTAATCACGTGAATTATAACCCATACTAATATCACCCAAAAATAAATTTTGATTTTTTTTGAGTTATCTTCATGATGGCATATACATCATATAAAAATTCCATTTAAAAAATCCTTCAAAAAAATTATTAAAAATAATTTACTACAGCTGATCGTGTCACCCGTTCTACCTTGTTTAGGTTGATCTTTTCGGATTTTCAATTTGAAACCTACTTAATATTTCAATCTGAAAATTTGGTCGTCCCTTAATGATCATATAATGAGATTGTATACAAATGTTCATGGTGAAAATCCTTCGTTTACTACTTCGTTCATATTTTGGTTTATAACATCATATAACTTCCAGATTTGAAGTGTAAAATCAAAATTAACATATACTTACTTGATTAATTGGTAATCCCTCCTTTGAGAACTTGAAATTCCCTTCTCTTTCTTGATTTTTCTCCCCTTGGATTGTTCCAGCCACTGCCCCTATTGCCCACTCTAGGTAACCCCCTAATGGTCCCTTGGAGAAAGTCAAGGTCACTTGACTTTTGTTAATTTTTAATTATTTTATGAATAATTAAAATTAACCATTAATTAACCACATGTAAGTAAGAATAATGCACTAGGTTTTGATAATCTTAAATGTGCTATATTATAAAACATATTATCATAATCATCCATAAAAATTTTGGGCTTAAAATAATCACTATAGATTGAGTTATTGAATTTTGAAGTTAATTCATCAATTAATTATAATAAAATAATTTTATTCAAAAATTTTAAAATTTCCACCATTGATCATATAAGTTACCTCATGATTAAGTTACCCTTAAAATTACATCTTAATCGAACTTCAACATTGCCTGATATGAATTTCCTAAGAATTTTTCGATTTAATAATATTTTTGAATTTCCAAAATGAAATGGAAATTAATAATTTTTTTGCCATGTCAACATTCTCTACCCACTTTCTATTTAGAATTTAACCCTAATTTCACTTCTTACTTAACCATCCTTAATAATACTTAAATTTATAATTTTAATCCTCCCATTGGGTAGAATATATTAAAATAAACCTACCCTCCAAATTTCACGTTAATCCGACTTGTATTTTACAAGTTACGAATTTTTTTAAAATAAATTTTCAACCACTTAGGGTTAATTATTCATATTAGGGTTTGTATAACCTTAATTAATTCATTTAATGAGATTGTTTAAATCTCCAAATTTTTGGGTTCCACACCATATCCCTTAGGGCATTCGTTCATGCTTCCACATACAAAGGATTACAAACCTTTGGAAATTCCTTTTTCCTTTCTCAGCGAGAACATGCCTTTCATCACTTGAATTTTCCCTGCACCTATCTAAGAGGGGAAAACAAAACATGAGTCGAAACTCAATAAGCAAGCATCTTTTATTTTCGATTAAATACATTTCTCTCCATTCGATAGGAGACACTTAGCAAGTGATCAACTACCAATGGAATAGAAATCTTTTAATAAACCATTCATGAAAATCTTTCATAAACCATTCATGTAAACTATTCGTAAATGAATTTCTCTCCATTCGATAGGAGACACTTAGCAAGTGATCAACTACCAATGGAATAAAAACTTTTTCATAAAACCTTTCATAAAACATATGCTTGCAAACTTAACATGTAAACCTCTTTTTCATGGACATAAAAATATTTTTTATAAAACTTTCTTTCTCCAAGGACATTCTCATGTCCTTAAAACATTTTCCATAAAAACTTTTCAAAACAAGCATATGCATCATGCATTACGTTTCCGTCCGTCTGGTAGGTGACACTTACGAAGTGATCACCCTTTCCTCCTTAGGAGAGAAACTCTTTCATTAGATAGCCCGCTAGTTGGGTGGCTATCCGTTCCTTCTCTCGTTTCAAGGAGGGCGCCGCCGGCATTTCGCCTTTTCAAGCGACTTGGCCTATGTAGAGGGGGCCCATCTTGCAACCGCGTTCGGTCTGCATATCCTCTACAGTAAACCTAGTACATAACTCATGTGCACATTCCTTTCTTCACATTCCTATGCTAGCATGCTTTTATAAAACTCCACAGACCCTAGTTTGTGACTTTTTCTTTTCAAAACTTAATGCTAGCATGTCATTCCAAAATAGTACAGACCTTGGCCTATATTTCCTTTTATAACTTGAAAACTTGGCACAACCCAAGTTAACAAGTTAATAAAAATATTTTGTAAGGATGACCAACCTTAAATAATTTTATAAACATTTAAATAACACATTTCTAAATCATTTAAAATATTTGAAGGAAACGTTTGGGAAATAGAAAATTCGAAACATTGCTAAAATGTTTATAAATAATTTTTTATCAGTAAAATAATTTTGAAAAACATTTTAATATTTGAAAACAAAAGACTTTGTAAATATTTTTCTTCCCATTTCTGGGTTTTCCATGAACAAAAGATATACAAACACATAATTCATTTTTCATACGTTGTCATATTCTTTGTCCACATGCCACATGGGTTACTTCTATATGAAGGTAAGCTTGTATGATCCTTTGGTCATTACTTTTTCAAAAAAGTCGTCATTCAAATCAATTATCGGTTGGCCTTCCTAAAATCCCTTTCAAAACATTTTAATAAATCATTTCAAATTCTTTCGATAAAACCAAATATTATTTTGAAAATCAAAATTTTCCTTTCTCCTTCATAATGTAACCATTTCTACATTTCTTCTCATTTTCGGAAGGATTTGCTTATGATAAAGCAATTTTGACATTTTTCATGGTTGGAATATAAAAATATATAAAATCATTTTCAAAAAGTTTATTTTCTTACCTTGTTTCTTTTGTAATGCCCCAAACCGAGACGTCACTTCCTTACCTCAAGATTTTATCGATTGGTAAATGTGAATTCAGGATTGTTGCCTTGATCACACGGCGGGATTTTAATTGGAACTCGTCCAAATTTTTTTTCGTTTCTTCATTCATCATCATTTCATTTATAATATAAGCAATGGTACACTTGTACATATCCTTTAAACCATTTCAACATGTTGTTATACATTATAGGCCCTCTTGACCTAATCATATCATTGCCATTCCAGACATACATTCATCCATTCATTCATTAGTTCTCCTAGAACTTAGAACTTCAAATAAATTCATATACATTAGCATACCTGAATACTTTCATCCATATCATTCCACTCACCATGGCTAATCCTTTTAGCCTACATGGTACTATCTCGTACCTTTTCTCCATTTCTAATTCCTCTACCGCTTGAGTCTCCCAGTACCTGTCTAAAGTTTAGAAAACAAAATGTGAGTGATAACTCAGTAAGCAAGCATCTTGGGGCAAGACTTTCCTTGAAAATCATTTCATAAACATTTTGAACACCTTTTTCCTAAGGACATTTATATGTCCCAAAACATTAACATGAAATCCTTTGTTCATGAGGACAATTCTATGTCCTTGAACATTATCATAAAGAATTCATTTCTTAAAATCATTTACAAGCCACCTCTGGCTTGTTAAGGCAAAACATCCCTGTTTTACCCTTTTTAATTAATTTCCTTTTGTCTTGAGTGAACATTTCCAATGTTCCAAGACATTTACATAAAACCATCTTTTGCCAGTGGACGTTTTACGTCCAAAACATTTTTCTCATAAATCCTTTGGAAAGGGAGGACATTCTCATGTCCTAAAACATTTTTCACATAAACACTTTGATAATGGACATTTTTATGTCCAAAATACATTTTTCGTTAGCCATTTTGGCAATGAACATTCATATGTCCACAAATACTTTTATCCCTTAAACTCTTTTTAGAAACGGATATTTTTATGTCTACACATGTTCCAACCTAAATCACTTTAGGAAATGGACATTCTCATGTCCAACCATTTTTTCCACATGGACATTCTTATGTCCAAAATATTTTCCAACTTAAACCTTTTTTCTTAATCCCCATCTTGGGGCTTGTTTATAGCAAACAAGTCATGAATCCTTTTCATGAAAACTTTTGCATAAAAATCATTTTTTATTCTTAATATTTACATATTTTGTGTAAAACACCCTGCTTTGAGGGTAACTTATGCATAATGGCTCATAAAAATCCAATTTAGGATAATTTTTCATATAAACGCTTTTATATCCCAATCTTTGGGCTTTTGAAAAGAAAAACGTATGCAAACACATTTCTCCCTATCTAGTAGTGACACTGTGACGCCCCGAACCGAGGTGCCTAGAAGCCTTACTCCGGGATCGTTTTGATTGGTAAACGTGACTCAGGATTGTTGCCCTGATCACACGGCAGGATTTTTTTTTATCAATACATGGAAAATTCCCATCATTCATCCAATTTGAAATATATTTCACATAACACAGTTATGAGCAAAAACTATTTCATAAAAATTTCCATTGGAATAAAAATATTCCTTTCCATCTCAAAATTATCATCGTTGATTTTACATAAAGTTTACATAAACATCATTTATATCAAAACTACATAACACTTGGCATGCTGCCTTCATCATCATTTCCTGTCTCTTGTTGAAAAAGCATGGGTGAGTAATAATACTCAGTAAGCAAGCTATACATAAATTTTCAATCATTTTCATGCATTTCATAAAATGCAAATGCAATGCATACATAACATTCATGACATTCCTTTGGATACGACGCTAGCTAGGCGCCCATCCCATACATGCTCCCATTTCAGGGAGGTCGCCGCCGGCCTGGGCCTATTAAGCGACTTGGCAATAGCGAGGGGGACATCCGGTCCGCTTATTACCTCGACTAAGGCCTATTCCTCGTGCACATGCTCATTCTCATACACATGCCGGCATGATATTTGCAAATCATAAACAATTTCATAAAAAGCATTTAATAAATAATTTCACAAAATGAACTTCAGTTCATGTAAAGCAGTTATAGGTATGGCCAACCTTAAATAAATTTCATAAAGCAACTTGCAAACAATTTCAAGCATTTTGGAAATAATTTGCAAAACATATAACTTGCTTACCTTTTTAGGAGGTGTCTTCGACCTTCTCTTTTCCTTTTCCTATTCAAGGAGAAATGTTATTTTCATTTCTTCTATTCAAGCTGCTTCCCATGCATGTTCTATATTATTTGGGCATTATTTCTTTATGTGGATATTTTTATCCATAGGTTCTTCAAAATTTTCATCATCATATTTAAATATTAATCTCAAATTTTCTTCAAAATCACGCTGTTCACTGTAGCAAATTACTATAGTAGATCACTGTTCCTCCGAGTTACTGTTCACAGAGACGTGGTTACTGTTCTTGGGTTCCAAAAATTGATATTGTTTACAAAAATAAAAAATACCATGACATTCCTTATGCCTAGTATATCATTGGACATTTCATATATTTTGAATTTATCATCATTTACTTGGCCAAAAAAATTATTTTCTCCATATACTAAAAATCATCATAAATTTACTTAAGCATAATCTTTAATTCCAAAAATTATGAAATTAATATATCATTATTCTAACATCATATTTATCATAATCATACATCCCAAATCATCGTTTATCAATTTTGGAGCATTATTTTCACATATCATATGCTATCTTGCCGAATACCCTATATTCGCTCCAAATTTTTGATGTTTTGGCATAATTCCATTTAAACATTATATCTATACTTATTTTCTCATGCTTGGGAATTATCTAAGCATGGTTTTACTTCATCTAACATTCAAAATAAGTTCGAGGGGAATCCACTTACCTCAAGCGAAGTTATGCCTATTCAACTCGCCTTTTCTCACTCCAACCTTCGATTCTCCTCTTTCCTTAAGGCTAAAACGTGTGGGGATGGGAAATGAAGTTTCTCAAGTGATTTTTAAGCTGGGATGGTTGTGAATTTCGTCCATGGCCTGCTCCTCTATTTATAGGGGTCCATTTTTCATGAATTTGCAAGTTACCCCCTCTAGCTTAGGGTGTAAAATTGCAAAGGTGTTTTTTTCTAATTTCCTAAAGGTTCTTAGAGCCTTGTGTAGCCTCCCTACCCTGCTCCATCTGCCCTATTTTGCAGACCTATTTTTCCTATTTTTTATTTTTTTATTTAATTAATTTTAAGCTAATTAAATCTAAACCCTTGATTTGTGATTTGGATGAATTCGAACCATTGATCAAAGTCAAATGGCCATCAATACCCCTGCTCATGCCCCCTTCTATTGCTTCATTTCATTTAATTTTTTTATTTTTTATTATTTAATTTTTGTAAAAAGTCAAAAGTAGCATTTAATTAAAGTAATGCTACTTTTTGATTTTTCATTTGACGTTTAATCTTGACCTTTGATTTGTGATTTTCATCATGTCCATTATGAATTTTTAACCATCCATAAAAAAATTTCATCGAATTCCGACTTTCGGATTGCAACTTATAAATTTTTTTCTATTTTTCCATATAAATCTGAATTTTGATTAAAATATCCAAAAGAATTTCTATTTTGTCTTGTAGTGATTAAATCTCTATTTTGTCTTTTATGATTAAGTTAATCCAAGTGATTAACTCTTAATCATATATCTTAACCCCTGTTTATTATTCATGTTTACTATTCACGTGCACTATTTACGGGGTTAAATTCCCAATTGCATTATTTCAACATCAAATACACATGTCCATTAATAAGGTTCATGAATATTTATTTATTCATAAAATAATCTTCAAAATTACAAGTGTCGAAATGACGCGTATACGGTCAGGGTTCCACAGACACTTAGGAAGTGATCACGCTACCTTTTGGAAGAGAATCCATAACAGCACGCTAGCCAAGCGGCTGTTTATTTATCCTGCTCCCATCTCAGGGAGGGCGCCGCTAACACTCCTGTCATCCCTTAGCGACTTGGCCTTATGTAGAGTGGGCCCTGGTCATCCCAACCGTGCTCTACAACCTGCCTGTTACTTGTACTGGTGCACCGTACATTATTATGACGGACTGCAGTCCGTTTGGTTTGAAGAACCACAGACCGCAGCCCATGTCCATTTAAACCGGGATCATAGACCTCTGTCTGCATCCATAACACACAAAAAATCTTAGACCGAAGGCTATATCTCAAAAAAATTATTTTCAAAAATACGTCACAGACCGCAGTCTGTGTCAACTTGTAAGCGAGCACACCCACTTTAACAAGTTGTTATTTGAAATCTAATTTTAGGATGACCTTCCTTAAATTCTGTTAGAAACATTTTGAGTAAAATATTTTGATAAATATTTGAAATGTTTGAGAAACAACACACCTTAAAACCCTTTTTAATAAAACAACATAGGAGGTTGGTCATCCTTAAATCCCTTTCAACACATCCGTATAAACATTTTTCAAGATATTTTCAACATAGATTTCCTTATTGAAAGGAAATCAAAACTTTTCGAATATCATTTCAAAACATATGAACTATGTCCAAATCATCATTTATTATTTAATTATCATGACCTAGCAAAATAAATCTTTTTCATAAATCAAATCCCCTTTTTCATTTTTCTTTTACAAACATAATTATTTATCATAAAACATCATAAAAGAAATTCAAAACTTATTTATGTTTGTTGCTTTGTGAAAAAGGAAAAAAATCCCTTTTTCTTATAAAATACTTTTGAAACGACATCATAAAGAACTTGTTTACTTAAAAGAAAATTCTTAAAAAAATATCGACATAAAACGTGAAATCCTTTGAAAATGTTATCGTGGAGAACTTGCTTACTCATAAGCAAAATTCTCAATTCCATTAGCATAAAGCATTGCCAACCTTTGGCAATACTGATGATAAAATCCTTATCTTAAAACGTATTGCTTGCTTCCCATGAAGCAAACCATGAGGTTTTTCCTTAAAGCCATTCTTCTCCAAAACTTAAGGCTTTTCATTAAAGCCGTCATTTTCAAAAGTTATGGCTTTTCATTAAAGCCGTCATTTTCAAAACTTGTGGCTTTTTATTAAAGTCGTCATGTTCAAAACTTGTGGATTTTCATTAAAGCTATCATTTTCAAAACTTGTGCTTGCCTATTCGTTTAAACATGATCATAAACAATTTCAATCACACATCATCACATAGAAAGAAAACATCATTTTAGAAAGTTTGCTTGTTTACCTGAGATCGCCACAATCCTTTTCTTCCATACTCGTCTTTGCCTTTGCCTAGATAAATGAAAATAACATTTCATTTATTTGCATCGTCTTCAAATACTTATATTCCTTAGGTTTTTTAACCTACATAAGTTCATCTAATTTAACTCACTTGTCCTTTAAGTCGGATGTTCATACTTATCTCTTCATATACGTCCATTTTTCAACATATACTTATGTGTTTCTTAAACTTTTTCAAAATAGCAACTTGTCTCTAATTCCAGCATGATTAAACCTATTAATTACCACTATACTTATAGTATTTTTATAAAATTTAAATCCACTAATCATAGGTTTCCAAAATAGCAACTTTGGAACCCATTTTTCACCCGTTTAACGTGTCTTTTGACACATAACCCAAAGCAGATTTATAAATCCGAATTTTCAGAAAATAATCCTACTTTTCTTAATCCAAATTTAGGGTATTAATATATCAATTTGGATCATTTATACATAGGTTTCATATTTATTTTTGATTTTTTTCTCCAACTATACACATATGCTGAAATCAGGCGTACTGAATTCTAGAAAACTTGAATTAATATCAAATCAAGTATTTTTGATATAAAATTTCTACCATACCTTAATAACTACATGAATTAACCAAAATAAATATTTTCAGCACAAAAAATTAAGCATTTATATTTATTTTGATATTTTTACCTTGCTGGACAGCAGAATCCCTTTTCAGACAGCCTGAATCACGTTAATTATGGGGTATATTTATACCCATCAAAATATAATTTTTATTTTTTTTAGCATGATCCTCAATATGTCTTATATATCATGTAAAAGGTTCAGTTCCTTGTATAAAAATTATTAAAAATCCTTTGGTGCAGCTGATCCTGCCACCCGTACAACCTTGTTCAAGTTGATCTTCTCGGATTTTTAATTTGCAACTGGCTTATCTTTTTAAGCTGAAAATTGGGTTGTTACTTAATAACCCCATAATTATTCTTCCCAATAATTTTCATGCTAAAATTCATTCCATTTACAGTTCCGTTCATATTTTAGTTTATACATCATATAACTTCCAGATTTGAGGCATAAAATCAAGATTAACATATACTTACTTGATTAATTGATAATCCCTCCATTGAGCACTTGAAATTCACTTCTTTTCCTCTCTTCCTTGCTGGGTTTGACGTGCCCTAGCTGCTGCCCTTGGAGAAAATTTCTATTTTTCTCTTATTTTTCCTCTCTTCTTCTCTCTCTTTCTCTACCCTTTTCTCTCTCCTTCTCTCTCTCCTCTTCCTTGCTGCTGGAAACAGTAGCCATGCTCCCCCATTTGCTCATTTTATTTGCTACTTTTCTTGGTTCCCAAGTAACCCTATAGGCATTTTAGTAAATTCCATTTTCACTTTCCACACTGCCCTTCTTTACTTAGCTCTTAAGCAACTTGTTACTTGCTCTCCAAGAAACCAACTTTTCATGATAATTAGCTTAATCCATTCCATTCATCTCATAGATTTCCTAATTTTATTCCATCGTTTCAAATTTCATCTCAATCCGACGTTTCTATATCAAGTTATGACCACTTGAATTTATCTTTTGGATTTGGGATAAAAATAATTAATTATCACTTTAATCCCATCATGATTTCCTTAATCCAATCCATTCATAAGATTGGGTCCACCGTCATGAGCTTACATTTCAAATTTCATCGAAATCTACCTTGTAGGCGTCAAGTTATGAATTTTCTATCATTTTTCATCTTAATTCTATAATTACACTTTAATCTCCATAAATTAAATCATCATAATTAACATAATTATTCATGACACCTTGTCACCCTTAAGTCCTCATTAAGCCCCTCGGGTCATACCGACTAACTTTGGGCTCCGGCGATTAAATTTTTAATCACCATCGTAATTAAACCCTAATTGCAAAATATCATCAAATCATAAAATTATCCATAAATCTTTCAAAATTCATTTAAATCACATATAAATCATGTATATATGTGTAAGGACCAGGTATTTTATTTTATTTTCATTATAACCTTTCTCTATTTTATGAGGTAACTTATGAACATGCTACTAGAAATTTATGATGTTAATGGATGCATAACATATATGAATTTGGCATATAGGGGACGTATAACGCATATATGCATGTATTATGATCTTAGCACATTGAGTATAAATTTAAAAGTGTATGATTAGCGTGTCATTGTTGAGCACTACGACTATTTTTCACTTCTCACAGTAGCAAGATATGATAGCATTTGGGTTATTGTGGATAAATTGACTAAGGTAGCACATTTTATCGCTGTTAAAACCACTTTTTACGGTTGAAAAGTTAGCATGGATATATCAGAAGGAGATCATGAGACTCCATGGGGTGCCAATGTCTATCATCTTAGATCGGGGATCAGTGTTCACATCAAGGTTCTGGAAGGCTCTACATAGAGCAATGGGCACAGAATTGGATTTTAGCACTTCCTTCCATCCTCAGTCCGATGGCCAAACAGAACGAGTGAACCAGCAATTAGAAGACATGTTGAGAGCTTGTGTCTTAAAATGGGGTAGCACTTGGAGTGACCATCTGGCTTTGGCAGAATTTGCATACAACAATACTTATCATTCCAACATCCAAATGGCTCCTTTTGAGGCATTGTATGGACGGAAATGTAGATCGCCACTTTGTTGGGATGAAGTGGGGGAGAGTACTATAGTTGGCCTTCAGATGATAGTAGACACAGTGGAGAAGGTATCACGAATTCAGGAACAGATCCGCTTTGCCCAATCTCGTCAAAAGAGTTATGCAGACACTAGGAGGTGAGAGTTAGAGTTCCAAGTGGGAGATAAGGTATTTTTAAAGGATCTCCAATGAAGGGTGTGGTTCAGTTTGGTACAAAAGGCAAATTAAGCCCAAGATACATCAGTCCCTATGAAATCTTGGAACGAATTGGAAAGGTGGCGTATCGCATTGCTTTGCCACCTTTCTTAGTTGGGGTGCATGACGTATTCCATGTCTCATCATTAAGGAAATATGAGCCAGATCCATCATATGTGCTCAGGCCTGAGGAAATATGAGTAGAAAAGAATTTGCAATATGTAGAGAGGCCAGTTCGAGTCTTAGATAGTAAGGAGAAACAATTGAGAAACAAGATTATCAAGCTGCTTAAAATCTAGTGGAGTAACCATATAGAAGATGAAGCAACTTGGGAGTTGGAGAAGACAATGAGGGAGAAATACCCTTATTTATGGGAATGATTGCAAGTTTCGAGGACAAAACTTTTCTAATGAGGGTAGTCTGTAAGGACCAAGTATTTTATTTAATTTTCATTATAACCTTTCTCTATTTTATGAGGTAACTTATGAATATGCTACTAGGAATTTATGATGTTAATGGATGCATAACATATATGAATTTGGCATATAGGGGACGTATAGTGCATATATGCATGTATTATGATCTTAGCACATTGAGTATAAATTTAAAAGTGTATGATTAGCGTGTCATTGTTGAGCACTATGACTATTTTTCCCTTCGTAGAGTAAGTACGGGGTCGACTTGCCCTGTCAGGTTGCGGGGGTGAAGGGGGCAGCGCCCCCGGAGAAATTTTTAATTATTAAGTCGTAGGAATGAGAAAGTAATTACTAATTACGATTAGACCCGACCCATGCCCCGGCCCTGCCCGACTCGATGGGGTTAGTTAACATGGTTAGCCCGGGCTCTAGGGCTTCATTTCCATTTTGCGCCCAACTGTTCTTCCTTCCTTCTTCTTCTTTTCTCGTTCTCTGTTTCTTCTCTTCTTCCCTTCCACTCAGTTCGATCTAGCCGTAAATCTCTTAAAGAAAACTCTACCGACTGCCTTGAAGATCATAGATTCTAATCCAGGAAGCTCCGAAGCTCCGAATCTCTACAATCCAAATCTAGGGTCGCTGTTTTTGGGAGAAATTACGATCGAGGTAAGTAGATGTTGCCCCTTCTTGATTTAGTGATGGAATTTCATGCTAAACGTGATGTGAGACTGGTGGGAATGTGTAGCGCCTGACAACTTCATGGTATGAGGCGTAGGGTTTGTAACAGTTAGGGTTCATGGGGAATTTGCTTTAATTGTGCGATTTCTATGATGTAATAGACTTCTTAGCAGTTTTCATATTGTTGAAATGTGACGTTAATTGATTCGCCTCAAGCAGGAGTATGAATTGAAGGTTCTCTTATTTCGCACCTATCATGTGTTTGATAAAATGCTTGTGTGACAGATTTATATGTTGAATTTAAACTTTGTCGATGTTGTATGTGCTGTTTGTGGCATTTATCCTTGTCTGTTATGTATGATGTGTTATTTAAAATGGTTGGTTGAAAAAGGGTTGTTCATAGCCCCTGATTGACATGAGGAGAGGGTCGTTCATGGCCCTTGATATACATGAGTAGAGGATTGTTTGTGTCCTCCTATTTATACGTGATTATATGCATACGATCTTCGGAGTGGGTATTGGACCCATATGTGTTATCTTGATCACTACATGTGCATCCATCATTTTACTTATTTCCACTTTGTGCTAACCATTATCTACTTGCTGAGTCTATTTAGACTCATATGGTTTGTTATTTTGCCTTTAGATCACAGGCCAAGTGGGGAACCTCAAGATGGGGCAAGTTGAAGATCAAGTCTTGGAGACCATTCGTGTAATATCTTAAATTACAGTTCTTTTAGAATTTGTGCTCTTTTGATATTTGTGCATGTGGATGATCACTGAGACAGATTCACTTGATAAACATATTGTATTTGGTATTTTGAATTGGATTATAATCCCGTGGATGCATATATATAATCATTTAGTTGCTTGTTGTGTAAGGATAGCATTCAATGATTTTCCTTCTACATGAATGTCCTTATTATATGAATATACAAGTGTATAAATATAGGATTGAATGTTACATTTTGAAATGAAATTGAAATGTCTATGAATATCAGGTTGTGTATTCCATACCACCCCTTATATATTATGGGGAGATGCTGTCGAATTTTTCTTAGGTTGTATAGTACCCATTGACTAGTTATTAAGTATATCTAGAAATGGGGCGTTACAATATGTTCAATGCATCCCATTGAGTCCTACATAGGTTAGGGTTTCACAACTTTGCTTTCAGTCTCGCTTATCTCTTTGCCTTTACCTATACATATAAGAATGACATAGCATTCATATACTTTCTTTTGGTTGCATTCAACTCAGATTTCCAACCCTTTTCCATTATCATTCACGACCCACTTGAATTCCAAGTCGGGTGTTCATGCACATCATAACTTATGCATTATACCATTCATTTCACCATATTTTTAATACCCATTTTTAAGGTATCATTTCCATATACCATAACACATTCGTTAGTCATTCATTTGACATTATATCGAAGTTTATTACTTTTACTTATCATTTTTCACATATTTTCCACATTTCGCACGTTGTGCTCATTCTTAAGCACTTAGTTGATATCTTAATCCTCAAATATTAATCTCAATTTTTCTTCAAAATCACGTTGTTCAGTATTCATATTTACTATTCAAATTACTGTTCATGATTACTGTAGCAAAATTACTGTTCACGTACTGTAGCAAGTTACTATTCAAAGTGTTGAAAGTTACTGTTCATGGGTTCCAAAATCTGACATTTTCTTCAAAGATAAAAAATACCTTGGCATAGTTTATGTTTAGTATATCATGAAAAAATTCATGAATTTCAAATTTATCATCATTAACTTGGCCAATTAAATATTTTTCTCAATATACTAAAATTCATCACAATTTCACTTAAGCATAATCCTTAAATCCAACAATCATGAGATCAATATATCATCATTCCAACATCATAACTATCATAAAAATTCATCCCAAATCATCATTTAGCAATATTGGAGCATTATTTACTCATTTTATACATGATCTTCCCGAATGCTTTATCCTTGCTCCAAATTTTTTATGTTTTGGCATAATTCCAGTTAAGCAGCATAACTATACTTGTTTTCTTATGCTTATGCATTATCTACATAAAGTGTTACCCTACTTAATACTCAAAATAAATTTGGAAAGAATCCCCTTACCTGAAGTGAAGATATCCTTCATCCTTTCTCACTTTCTCTCTCTAACTTCCTTTCCTTCCTCTCTAAGGCTAAAAGACAAATTTGGGAGGTGGGAGTGCTTGCATTTTTAAATCTTGAGCTTGGTTGGGTGTGCCTTGGATGTTCCCATGCACCCCTATTTATAGTTTTGCATTTTTCATAAAATTATAATTTACCCCCTTGCTTGAGGTACTTAATTCTAAATATTTTTTCCAATTTCCATGATTTGTCTGGAGCAATGTGCAGCCCCCCTAGCTACTGTTCACGCCACCCTAGCTAGCCAATTTAATTAATAATTTTTGATTTATTAAAAATCATATTTTTAAGCTAATTAAATCTCAACCGTTGATTCTTGATGAGGATGATTTTAGGCCATTGAATTTTGGCCCAAAAACTCCTCCCCCTTGCACGCCCCTGCGCTCCTTGGCATTTGTGCTGATTCTGCATTAATTATTTTGATTTTTAATTAATTAAATTTAATCAAAAGTCAATCCTTTCATTAATGAAAAAGCAAAGATGCTTTTTGATCCTCAAATGACGTTTAATCTTGACCCTTGATTTATGATTTTCGATCAATCTTAGACCACTCATCATGTTCATCATAATACTTTGGCCATCTATAAAAAAATTTCACATTGATCCGATGTTCGGATTGCAAAATATGAATCTTTCTATGTTTTCTATACAAAAATCCATAAAAATCCAAAAATTAATATTTTAATCCAAAAAGCACTTTTGTCATTTAGTGGGAAGCTTCCTTTTTTGTCTTTTATGATTAAGTTAATCCAAAGTGATTAACTTAACATATTCCTTAATCCCATATTTACTATTCACGTTTCACACATTTACTATTCATCCAAATTAACATTCCATAATTAGCTATTTAATCCTCCAATGCCATATATTGCAAAATATCATTAATATATATTTCATATAAATATCATTACATTACCTAGGGTTTATAACTTTAGGGTTTCATATACGTTCCTAAAATCGGAGTTTCACATGACATGTGGCAAATGAGCCCCATAAGATGAAAAAAATATAAAAAGGGGAGCTTGACTTTTGGGAACGTGCACATGAGAGGGGGAGAGAATAATCCCTCAAAAATTTTCTAAGTGAGCAGCCTTTGCACGATCCAAAATAGCAAGGAAAAGAGGAGAAAAAGAGGAGGAAAGAAAGGGATTCAAGCTAGGAAAGTTTGGATTCAAGTTTAATTCAATTCAAGTAAGTATATTTCAAGTTTTGGATGCTTTAATCCTAAGTTTCTTCTCTCAAATTATGAGCCATGAATATGGTTCATAAAGAACTCTTAAAGGATGAGTTATGATACCTTGATAAGGGTATTGAATGATTTTTGAAAGATTTAAATGAGATTAAGAATTCAAGAGAGTGAAAATGGAAGTTTAGGTTGAATTTTGAGATGACAGTTAACTTGGAAAATCTCAAAACCCTAAACCAAGTTGTTGTATGATTTAAGCATGATGATTTGGATATAATTCATGTTCTTTTGAATAACATATGTTGATTTGATCATTTGTTAAGGATTTTAGCAAAAATGGAACCTAGGGTTTCAAGTAATACTCGATTTTTTTATTTTTGAGAAAAATGATACAAGGAAGCACTCAAGTTATTTTTTAATGAATTTTAGGATAAATTACCCTAAATTAAGGACCTTTGGATGGCCTAAGTGGGCTAGATGAGTTTGTCCTAAATCTGATTTTTTAAGGTATGCATATGGGACGTCCAAACGGGGGCCAAAACAGGTGCTTTCCATATGATTTTTGTTTCTAATTGTAATGAAATGATTTGTGGATGTTATGGAGGGTAAAATATCCCATGTTTAAGGTAATTTGAGTTTCCAAAAGGGCCTGAAAATATTAGCCCTAAATCTGATTTTATGGACATATGTTTGGACACGTCAAAATGGGTCAAATGGATACCCAATATGTGTAAAGATATTGCTGTTATGGAAGCAAACGAATTATGGATTTTAAATATGTGATAATACCCTAAATTTGGGTTAAAAAAAGTATGATTATTTTCTGGAATTTATGGATTAGAAATCTGTTTTGATTTAAATATCAAAAGAGGTGTTGAAAGGATGAAAAATGGGTCCTAACATATCTGTTTTGGAACCCAATGATGAATGGATTAAAATTCTGAAATTAAGCCCTAAATTATATGTTAATCAAGGAGTTTAATCATGCTGAAATAAGAAACAAGCTGCTGTGTTGAAAGATTTTAAGAAACACATAAATTATGTGTTGTAAATTGAGTGTATGTGGAAGGCAAAGCATGGACAAGTGATGAATAAATGTGAATTCCTAAAAAGAAAAAATGCATGAAAATGTGAGGGAATACATGATTAAGGTAATGTTTTAGTAATTAATTATAATCTCAAATTTTGAGATTAATATATGATGCCTAAGTTATCAACTAAGTACTTAAAATAAGCACCGGCGTATGAAAAGTGAAAAATAAGTTAAAATTGATAAATGGAGGTAATGAACCTCCAAATAATGATTTAATGAATGGTTATTATATATATGAAATTTTACCCTATATAAGTGTATTAAAAATGAAAGGAATGAATGGATAATGTAATGATAGACTATGTTGATATGTATGAACACCCGACTTGAAAGACAAGAGGGTTAAGCTAGTATAATGTAAATCCAAATGGATTTATGTAGGATGGAAAACCCTAAGAGATTCAAGCATTTAAAGTTGATGCATATAAATGAAATGTTATTTTTATTTTTCTAGGCAAAGGCAAGGAAAAGAATGGAAGAAAGGGATTAAGGTTATCTCAGGTAAGCAAGCGAACTTTCCAAATTATTGATTTCTCCCTATGTGTTGAAATGATTTAAGATGTTATGTCAATGCTTTTATGAATGTTTTATAAGCGGGCAAGCACAAGTTTTGAAAATGATGGATTTAATGAAAAGTCTCAAGTTTTAGAAAAGAATGACTTTAATGAAAAGTCTCAAGGTTTGCTTCATGGGAAGCAAGCAACACTTTTTAAGATAATTATTTTATTACAAGTGTTGCCAAAGATTGGGAATGCTTTATGCTAATGGATTTAGGAATTTGCTTATAAGTGAGCAAGTTCTTCATGATGATATTTTTAAACGATTTCATGCTTTATGCCGATAGTTTTAAGAATTTGCTTACAAGCAAGCAAGTTCTTTATGATGTTGTTTTCAAAAGGATTTTATAAGAAGAAGAGAATTTTGCCCTTTTTCACAAAGCAATATTTTCAAATAAGTTTTGAGTTACTCTTACAATATTTTGTGATAAACAACTCTGTTTATGAAAGAAAAAGAAAAAGGAATTTGATTTATGGAAAAAGATTAGTTTTTCTATGCCATGACACTTGAATATAAACGATGATATGGATATAGCCCATATGTTTTGAAATAATGTTAGAAAAGTTTAGATTCCCCTAAAGTGGAAAATATTTTGAAAATATTTCGAAAATGTTTACGTGGATATTTTCTAAAGGGATTTAAGGATGATTGACCAGATAAGTTGATTTCATAAAATGGTTTGATTTCGGATTGCTAAAATGGCATGCAAAAGACTATGCAAGCCCCTCTCTATGTAAAAATGGAAAGATAGATATATGAATAATAATTTGACTTTAGGGTGGTTGAGAAGGGGATGGTATAATTTCATTACTTTTGTGAGCAAAAAGGCCCCAAAATGGAAACAAGAAAATACTAGGAAAATATATGATTTATTTTTGAAAATCCAAAATTTTTGAAGTTTCTTTATTATGAGTATTTCAAGATTTATTGTTTTCTCAAGCATTTCAAACGTTTATCAAAATGTCTTACTCAAAATATTTTTAAAAGAATTTAAGGAAGGTCATCCTAAAACTAGATTTCAAATGAAACTTGTTTAAAGTGGGTGCGCTCACTTTACAAGTTGACACGGATTGTGGTCAATGATTTTTTTTTAAAATAATTTAAAAAGACACAGACCTCGGTCTGTGATTTTTTTCAAGAATGGATGTGGACTACAGTCTGTGATCCCACTTTTTCAAGATGGTTTAAAAGGACACAGGCTGTGGTATGTGATACTTTAAACCATACAGACTGTGGTAGGTGAGGATGATGTATGGTGCACCAATACAAGGAATAGGTCGGTTGTAGAGCACGATCGGAGATGGACCACGGCCCACTCTACATATGGCCAAGTCACTAAGGGATAGTAGGAGGCCAGCGGCGCCCTCCCTGAGATGGGAGAAGATGAAAGAATAGTCGCCTGATCAACGTGTTGTTAATGTTGGATTCTCTTCCAAAAGGTAGAATGATCACTTGCTAAGTGTCACTACTAGATGGGGAGAAATACATTTGCAAATGTTTTTCTTTTGAAAAGCCCAAAGATTGGGACATAAAAGCATTTTTATAAAAAGTTATCCTAAATAGGATTCTATGAGCCATTATAAACATGATACCCTAAAAGCAGGGTGTTTTACACAAAAAGTGTAAAAGATAAGATAAAATATTTTCTATGCAAATGCTTTTATAAAAATGGATTATGTGTTTTATACCTTGTTTGTTATAAACAAGCCTCAAGATGGGGATTATGAAAAGGATTTATGTCAAACTTATTTTGGGACATAAGAATGTCCATTGCCAAAGGGCTTAAATGAAAAGTGTTTATGGACATGAGAATGTCCAATGCTAAAGTATTTAAATGAAAAGTGTTTTTGGACATGAGAATGTCCTTTGCCAAAGAGTTTATGAGAAAAGTATTTCAAGACATATGAATGTCGGTTTTCAAAAAGAATTATGTCAAAAATATTTTGGGACATCAGATATCCCTTGGCTAAAGGAATTTATGATGAAAAATGTTTTGGACGTAAAAATGTCCGTTGGCAAAAGAAGGTTTATTACAAATGTCTTGGAACATTATAAATGTTCACACAAGACCAAAGAAAATTACTTAAAGAGGGTAAAACGCATATGTTTTGCCATAACAAGCCCAGACGTGGCTTGTAAATGGTTTTAAGAACATATTTTTATGAAAATGTTCTAGGACATTGAATTGTCCTCATGAACAAAGGATTTCATGACAATATTTTAGGACATACAAATATCCTCAGGTAAAAAAGGTGTTCAAGATATTTACAAAAATATTTTAAAGGAAGTCTTGCCCTAAAAGATAAAATGCTTTCTTGCTGAGTTATCACTCACGTTTTATTTTTCCCAAATCTTAGACAGGTACCAAGAAACTCAGGAGGTTGCGAACCTAAGCAATGAACAAAAGGTACGAGATAGTAGCCATGTGGGCTATAATGAATGGGATAATATGATTAAAGTTCTAAGGTATGTTAACATATATGTGAACTTATTTAGAGCTATAAGTTCTATATGAACCAATGATTGAATGTATGTATGTATGGGAATGAAAATGTCATGATTAAGTCAAGAAGACTCTTATTGTAGAATAACATGATGAGATACTATGAATGATATATGAAATTTATTACAAGTGTATCATCGCTTGTAAGATGAATAGTGTGGAATGCAATGAAATAAATGATGATAGATAAAAGAAATGAAACGAAAAAAAAAAATGGACGAGATTCAATTAAGAACCCGCCGCGTGATCAGGGCAACAATCCTGATGCACATTAACCAATCGATAAAGTCTTGGAGTAAGGATGTGTGATACCCAGACCTAAGTAACACTTATGTATATGCAATCGGCATATAAATATGCATCATGTATGAGTTAGTTGAATTATGAATGATTTTCTTTGCAATATTGATGATTTATTGCAATTAGGGAAAATGGTTATGAATGATGAATATAAGCCGATATAGGTCAATATGATTAAAGAGGCTTAATGAGGATTAGGAAATGTGATTATATTGAGGATAATTACCTCATATATTATGGGTTAACTAATGGAGATTATGATGTTAATTATGAATTAAAGGAGACAATTGCTAGAAAATCCATAATTCGACGTCGGGAAGGCGGATTAAGATGAAAATTGAAAGGTAAGCACATAATTTTGTGCTTAATCATATGGAAATATTGTATTATGAAAATATTGACAAAATTAAGGTGGAAAATCGATCATCGCCATCAAAATCCAAAGATGGTTTCAAATGATCATAACTTGAGCTAGAAAAGCGGATTGAGATGAAATATGAAATGGACGGTTAAAATTATGAGCTCTATGCAATGAGAGGCTTGGATCAAGCTAATGATGATGGAATTATGGTTGCACAAAAAAGGGATGAGAACCATTGACTTTTGTGCACCAAAAAGTAAGTTCGCATTTATGTTAAAGTCAAAGTCATTAATTAAATAAGTAATGGCATAAGTAAGGTGTCAAAAGGAGATATTGACACATAAATTTTATGAATTATCTAAAATGACAAAATCCATGAAAATATCCCCTGCATTAATGTGGAAATTAAGGAGCTAATGACTAGCTTAAGGGAGAAGCATAGAGGAGGCATAGAGTGGACAGCTATGAGCTCCAAAAAGTGGATTTTTTATTTTTTTAATTATAAAATCCACACCTAAGTCAACTAGAGAATCAAGGTAAATAAATGATTAATTAAATAGAGCTGAAAATTTGGACCAAATATGTTAAAATCAAGGCATAAGGATATGATCATCAAGTGGACAAATTTGGAGCAAGGGAGAGATGTGGACGGTCAAGGCAGCTTTTGGATTTCTTTCTGATTTTTTTAAATGCCAAATGGACAGCTAAGAAATATAATTACTAGTTTAATTAAATGGATATCAAATAAAGCTGCATTTTTGTGGAAAAAAAATGCAAAAGACAGCAGCATATGGACGTTGAATGCATGGACAACAAAGGGAGCAAGGATGGCATGCACATTCAAGGGTTGAGATTTGATTTTTTGTGAATTTTTTTATTTATGCTAAGTTGAACCCTAATTAGTCTATTATCTAGGGTGATTAAATACCCATTAATTAAAGTGAAAATTAGGTGGAAAAATCGTGCAAAAGCTGCTGCAAGTAGACCCCATCCATGTGGACAGCTTTATTTAAAAGCCGGATGTAGTTGTGGAAAAAATCCGAAAATAATATTAAATGATTAAATATGTGGCTGAAACTTTTTGAGTAAAATATAGGGTAAATTTTCAAAACTTTATCCTCTATTTTGGGTCGAAATTGTAAAGGAAAAATTGAAAAATAAATGCCTATATAAGTAGTCAGTGCGGACGTTCCAGACTTCTGTTTGAGAGAAAAAATAATAAAAATCAAAGGGGCAGTGGCTGGAACGATCCAATGGAAGAAACCATGAAGAGAAGAAGGGAATTTCAAGTTCTCAAATTAGTTATTACCAATTAATCAAGTAAGTATATGTTAATTTTGATTTTATACTTCAAATTTGGAAGTTATGTGATGTTATAAATCAAAATATGAATGAAATAGTAAAAGAAGTACTTTCACCATGAAATATTTTTTACAAGCTCATTATATGATTATTTAGGAACGAGCAAATTTTCAGCTCAACAGGGTAAGCATGTTGGAAATTAACAATCTGAGAAAATCAACCTGAACAGGGTTGAACGAGTGTCAGGATCAGTTGCACCAAATGATTTTAAATACTTTTTAGAATAGGAATTTTGGATTAAAAATTTTACAGGATATATAATAAATATTTATAATAACAAAAAAAAATAAAAATTAGGTTTTGATGGGTATAAATATACCCCATAATTTATGTGATTCAAGCTGTCTGAAAAGGGATGCTACTGTCCAGCAGAGTAAAAATACCAAAATAAATATAAATACTAAATATTTCATGCTGAAAATATTTATTTTGATTAATTTATGTATCTATTAAGGTATGGTAGAAATTTCAGAACACAAATACTTGATTTGATATTAATTCAAGATTTTGAGAATTCAGTGTGCTTGAATTCAGCATTATGGACAACTTGAGGAATAAATCAAGATAAATGTTAAATTCCAGGTTTTGTGATGGAATTTAACTTACAATGGGATATAAATAAGTATCATAAGTGATTATGAGGATTTAACCTATTAGAGATGGATTTTAGAAAGGATGGAACTTAGGGTTACGTACAAGACCCGATTTCCATGTTTTAATGTTGAAAATGATAAATGCATTATGTGAAGTGTTAAAATGAAAAAATGCATAAAAAATGATTGGAACACATGGATTTGGTTGCTGTTTTAGTAAATAGTGATAATCTCAAATTTTGCCATTAGTATATGATACATAAGTTAGAAACTAAACGCTTAAAATGAGCACCGATGTGTGAAAAATGAAAACTATGTTAAAAATGATAAAGGGAGGTAATAAACCTCCAAATAATGATTTAATGAGTGATTATTATATTTATGTAAGGTTACCGTACATAAGGATTAAAATAAATGACTGAATGATCCGATATGTATAGGCTATGTTGATACGTATGAGTTCCCGACTTGAAAGACAAGTGGGTTAAGCTAGATAGATTTATATAGGTTGAAAATCTAAGAAATGTAAGTATTTGAAGATGATGCAAATAAATGAAATATTATTTTCATCTATTTAGGCAAAGGCAAGGAAAAGAATAGAATAAAGAGATTATGGCGATCTCAGGTAAGCAAGCGAACTTTTCAAATTATGGATTTCTCTCTATATGTTGAAATGATGATTATGTAAATGCTTTTATGATTATGTTTTGATGACTGGGCAAGCACAAGTTTTGAAAATGACGGCTTTAATAAAAACCTTAAGTTTTGGAAAAGGATGACTTTAAGGAAAAGCCTCAAAGTTTGCTTCATGGGAAGCAAGCAATGATTTTAAAATAAAGAATTTATCACAAGTGTTGCCATTGATTGGCAATGCTTTATGTTAATGGATTGAGAAATTTGCTTATGAGTAAGCAAGTTCTCCATGATAATATTTTCAAAGGATTTCACGTTTTATGTTGATGGTTTTTAAGAATTTGCTTATAAGCAAGCAAGTTTTTTATGATGTTGTTTCAAAAGTATTTTATAAGAAAAAGGGAATTTTACCCTTTTTCACAAAGTATTGTTTGTAAATAAGTTTTGAGTTAGTTTTACAATAATTTATGATAAACAATTATGTTTATGAAAGAAAAAGGAAAAGGGAAATTGATTTATGAAAAAGATTTGTTTTGCTACGTCATGATAATTAAATAATAAATGATGGTTTGGACATAGTCCATATATTTTAAAATGATATTCGAAAAGTTTTGATTTCCTTTAGATAAGGAAATCTATGATGAAAATGTCTTGAAAAATGTTTATACGGATGTGTTGAAGGGGATTTAAGGATGACCAACATCCTATATTGATTTCATAAAATGGTTTGATTTTGAGTTGCTAAGTGGTATGCAAAAGATTATGCAAGCCCCCTTATGTAAAAATGGTATAATAGATAGGTGGATAATAATTTGATTATTAGGGTGGTTGAGAAGGGATAGCATAATTGCACAACTTTTCTGAGCACAAGGCCCCAAAATGGAAACCAAGAAAATGTTTGAAAATATATGGTGTAATTTTGAAGATTCAAAGGTTTTGAAATTCTTTTATAAGAATTTTAAGTTGTATTATTTTTGAAACATTTCAAATGTTTATCAAAATATTTTACTCAAAATATTTTCGAAAGAATTTAAGGAAGGTCATCTTAAAATTAGATTTCAAATGACAACTTGTTTAAAGTGGGTGCGCTCGCTTTACAAGTTGACACGGACTGCGGTCTATTATGTTTTTTGAAAATAATTTTTTAAAGATATAGACTTCGGTCTAAGTTGTTTTGTGATTATGGATGCAGGCTGCGGTCTGTGATCCCGGTTTAAAAGGACATGAGTTGCGGTCTGTGGTTCTTTTAACTAAACGGACTGCGGTCCGTCAGGATAATGTATGGTGCACCAGTACAAGGAATAGGCCAATTGTAGAGCACGGTTGGGATGACCGGGGCCCACTCTACATAAGGCCAAGTTGCTAAGGGATGACAGGAGTGTCAGTGGCGCCCTCCCTGAGATGAGAGCAGGATAAAGGAACAGCCGCCTGGCTAGCGTGCTGTTAAGGATTCTCTTCCAAAAGGTAGCATGATCACTTACTAAGTGTCGCTACTGGATGGAGAGCAATGCATTTGCTTATGTTTTGCTTTCGAAAAGCCCAAAGATTGGGACATGAAAGCATTTTTAAGAAAAGTTATCCTAAAAGGATTTTTATGAAATGGTTACCCTAAAAGAAAGGGTGTTTTACACAAAAGTGTAAATAACAGGAATAAAAGGAAATATTTTTATGCAAATGCATTTATGGGAATAGTTTATGTATCTTATATGCCTTGTTTGTTATAAACAAGCCCCAAGACGAGGATTATGAAAACGATTTATGTCAAACTTGTTTTTGAACATAAGAATGTCCATTATTAAAGAACCTACATGAAAAGTGTTTATGGACATGAGAATGTCCAATGCCAAAGTGTTTTAATGAAAGGTGTTTTAGACATATGAATGTCCATTGCCAAAGGAAGCTATGTGAAAAATGTTTTGAGACATTAAATGTCTCTTGGCTAAAGGATTTTATGATGAAAAATATTTTTGGACATAAAAATGTCCTTTGCCAAGAAAGGCTTATGTAAATAATGTTTTAGGACATGAGAATGTCCTCCCTTGCCAAAGGATTTATGAGAAAAAAATTTTGGACGTAAAACGTCCACCGGCAAAAGATGATTTTATGTAAATGTCTTGGAACATTGGAAATGTTCACTCAAGACAAAAGAGAATTAATTAAAGAGGGTAAAACATGTATGTTTTGCCTTAACAAGCCCAGACGTGGCTTGTAAATGATTTTAAGAATGAATGTTTTATGATAATGTTCAAGGACATAGAATTGTCCTTATGAACACAGGATTTTATGATAATGTTTTAGGACATATAAATGTCCTCAAGAAAAAGGTGTTCAAGATGTTTAATGAAATGATTTTCAAGGAAGACTTTCCCTAAAAGATAAAATGCTTGCTTACTGAGTTGTCACTTACGTTTTGTTTTTCCAAACCTTAGACAGATACTGGGAAACTCAAGGAGATGCAAATCTAAGCAATGAAGTAAGGCATGATATGATGGCTAGGTAGGCTATAAGGAATGGGAAAGCATGAATATGCTGAGGTATGTAAATGTGTATGTGAACTTAATTAGAATTTTAAGTTCTATATGATTCAATGATTGAATGTATGGATGTATGGATGTAAAATGTGATGATTTAGTCAAGAAAACTTTCATTGTAGAAAAGCAGGATGAGATGCTATGAAATAGAATTTGAAATTTTACTACAAGTGTATTGCCACTTGTTTGATGAATGATGTGAAATGTAAAGATATGAACGATGATGAACAAAAAAAAAATTAGATGAGATCCAATTAAGAACCCGCCGCGTGATCAGGGCAACAATCCTGAATCACATTTACCAATCGATAATGTCTTGATGTAAGGAAGTGACGTCTCGGTTTGGGGCGCCACAGGATTGTTGGCCCCGAGTTGATGACAATTATCCAACAGGGGAGGGGTGAATTGGGTATTTAAAATTTTTCAACTTAAATAGAAACTTTACCCCGGATTAATCTAGTCCCCTTTATGAAGAAACAAAATGGAAAGCAATATAGTGCAGAGTGCAGAAATAAAAATCAACAAGCAAGGTTTTTATAGTGGTTTGGGCAACCTCCCTACTCCACTCTTCCAAGATCACACCTCTTGTGACTTGGGTCCCACTATTGTATTTCACAAATACAACTAGAGCCACTGCTCTCTTCTAGATTCCAGCTCTAGGGGGCATCAACAATTCACAGCACTAGTAGGTGACGAGTGCCACTCCAATCACACACTACTTTGCTTACACTTGATCTTAGTTACCTAAACTAAATCAAGTTCAACACAACAAGAAATAACAAAAGAGAATTTCTACACGTTACTGTTGTGTAGAGGCAGATTTGGCGCATAGAAGAACTTGTAACGTAGGCTTAATGATTCAGCAAGCAACTCTTTGCAGTTTGGAAGCGAAGTTCTTCTTTTATATGATGGCTTGATCACTTAATGCTCTTGAAGATGAGAGTTATTCACATCCAATGATTTCTCAGCTTCCCTCCTCGTTCATATTGAATGCCTTATATAATTTGCTAGGGAATCCGAACGTTTGGAAGTAGGTGGCGCGCATTTAATGCGCCAACGTTCGAAAATTTTCCAACCGTTGCAACCTAAGTCGCAGGTGGAGTCGACTTCGGGTGCGACTTCACCCAAGTCGCAGATGGAGTCGACTTCGGGTGTGACTTCGCTTGTCCGCTGCTTCTTCAAGTTCCAGTCTGGGTCGACTTGGTCTTCGACTTGACTCAAGTCGCAGGTGAAGTCGACTTCGGGTGCGACTTCACTTCTTCAGCTTGCTAGTTGAACTTGAAATATTCGGAGATGACTTTAATCACTTGATTTTCTTCATATTGATGTTATTCTCTTGATTTATACCTCTTTGGAACATTGTATGATTATTTACTTTGAAAACCTTGGATTCCTTTTCTTGAGTTCTTGAGTACTTGAATCTTGGAATGCATGGAAGATGTCCGAGTAAGTGTTCATGATCCAACATGATGGATTCATGCAGCCCTGCTTGCTTTAATCTTCATTTGATCTTCATTTGATCCTTATTTGGTCCATGTTGAGTGTCTGAGTCGAATTGATCTTCATTTCCACTTGAATCTAGCATTGAGCCGTCTTGATCTGCAAGTTCCGCACTGAAGTCGAAGATGGAGTCGACTTGGTCTGCGACTTCACCCAAGTCGCATGCGGAGTCAACTTGGGATGCGACTTCGGCAACTCTCGTTGTCGATTTCAACTCTGGAAGGAAATGACGTTTCGAAGTCGATGCTGGAGTCGACTTGGTCTGCGACTTCACCCAAGTCGCATGCGGAGTCGACTTCATTTGCGACTTCGGCAGCTTTGCTTCTCAATTTCAACTCTGGACGAAAACGACGCTTTGAAGTCCCTTCTTGAGTCGACTTGGGGATCGACTTGACTTGTCATGCTTCATTTTCTTCATTTGTATATCCTTTAATCATCTTCACAAACATGTTAGTAACCAAAACTTACTCAAATTGATTTGTTAATCATCAAAACATAGACTTGACTTATTTTTCACATGTTTCTAACAAGGATGTGACGTCTCGGGTTGGGGCACCACAGATGATGAAGTATAGTGCACCAATACAAGAAAAAGGCCGGCTGTAGAGCACAGTCGGAGATGGAATGGGGCCCACTCCAAATATGGCCAAGTCGCTAAGGGATGACATGAGACCAACGGCGCCCTCCCTGAGATGGGAGAAGATGAAGGAAAAGCTGTCTGGCTAGCGTGCTGTTAAGGATTCTCTTCCAGAAGGTAAAATGATCACTTGTTAAGTGTCACTACTGAATGGGGAGAGATGCATTTGTATATGTTTTGCTTTTGAAAACCCCAAAGATTGAGACATAAAAGCGTTTATACGAAAAGTTATCCTAAATTAGATTTTATTAGCCATAATGAACAAATTTACCCTTAAAACAGGGTGTTTTACACAAAAAGTGTAAATATCAAAGATGAGTTGAAATGTTTTCTATCCAAATGCTTTCATGTAAATGGATTATGTGTTTTTGTCTTGTTGCTATAACAAGCCCCAAAATGGGGATTACGAAATAAGTTTTATGTCTTATTTGCTATAAATAAGCCCCAAGACGGGAATTATGAAAAAGGAGTTTTACGGAAAAATATTTTTTTGACATAAACATGTCTTTTGCCGAAAATGACTTATATATAAAATGTTTTAGGACATATAAATGTCCATTGCCAAAGAAAGTTTATGTTAAAGATGTTTTGGGACATAAAATGTCCCCTGACTAAAAGGATTTATGAGAAAAATGGTTTGGACGTAAAAACGTCCACTGACAAAAGAAGGCTTTATGTAAAATGTCTTGGAACATTATAAATGTTCACACTGGGCCAAAGAAAACCCCTAAAAAGGGTAAAACACATCCGTTTTGTCTTCGAAAGCCCAGGCGTGGCATTCAAAACAATTTTGAAGATATTTATGAAAATGTTTTAAAGGAAAGTCTTGCCCTAAAATGCTTGCTTACAGAGCTATCACTCACATTTGTTTTTCCAAATCTTAGACAGATACCAGGAAGCTCAAGAAGTTGAGGACTTGATCATCTAAGGAAAGATATGAGATGATATGCAAATGTGGGCTAAAATGATTTGCAATGATGAATGAGATGGTATGCCTTAATGTTTTAAGTTGACGTAGGTGAACTTATTTAGGGTTCTAAGTTTTATGTGAACTTATGGTTGGATATATGTATGAAACGAAAATGTCATGACTAGGTCAAGAGGACCTTTAATGTAGAAGAGCAAGTTGAGATGTTATGAATGAAATGCACACTTGATATGTGCAATTAATTACAAGTGTATTGTTGCTTGGAAAATGAATGGAGTGAAATGCAAAAAAAATGAAATGATGATGAAACAAAAAAAATTGGCCGAGATCAAATTAAGAACCTGCCGTTTGATCTGGGCAACAATCCTGATTTACATTTACCAATCGATAAGATCTTGGAGTAAGGTTTAGGATGTGACATCTCGGGTTGGGGGCACTGATAACTCATGAAAATGCGAGTTATCATGACTCATTTCAGACTAGTTTTGTATGTTAGTCCAAGAGAATGTGGTTAAATTGCACCCATTTATCTTAGTTTACATGCACTTTGCATTTTAGGTGCAACGCGTAGCTTTTATGCATTTTTAATATAAATTGAGGCAAACCTAGCGAACTTCGGGTTGTAGCACTAACACCTCATCGTTTATAAATATATTTATTGGATGTTAGTTGGTTTCACAAGAAAGATGGATGGCTAACCACTTTGGAACATGATGGGACGAAGAATGGAGCAAATGAAGAAAGCAAGCTTGCTAGAGCCAACCTATGACGCCTAGGCGCCACTTCACTACCATACAGGAACTTATCAAAAACCCTTCCGTTGACAGGCTTCCAAAAAGTTGGCACCTAGGCACCGCACAATCGGCACTGTGGCACCACGGCACGACCCCCGCACATGTGTATTTTGACATGTGTCTCATGCTGAGTTCAAGCGGGTATACATATATACTGAGGGGTTTGTACAAAAGGGAGAACGCGTATGTGGCGCCTCGAACCGAGGCGTCCACATAGTCCTTATTCCACGATCTTGTCGATTGGTAAATGTGAGTCAGGATTGTTGCCCTCATCACGCGGCGGGTTCTTAATCGGATCTCGTCCAATTTTTTTCTTTTCATTCATCACTTAAGCATACACTTTATTCATAATAGACTCATCCATATCATCATAAAACCATTCATATCTTCTTTTTATTGAAATAATTCGCATAAGTACAATCATGTTTGTAATATCTATAAAACATGCCTTCAACATGATAATCATACATTTGTCCCTTTGGACGCATACATAGAACTGCAATTAAATTTGCAGGTCATTTCTAACTGGCATCCTTTATGAATCAGTTCCATAGACTGTTTGTCATTTTGAAAACACATATGAGTAATAATACTCGGTAAGCAAGATTTTTTCTTTGGCAAGTAAACATTTTCCTTTCATTCAAATGCGTTTCTCCCCATTTGGTAGGAGACACTTACCAAGTGATCAATTACCAATGGGACAGAAACCATTTCATGTATTTCATGAGAATGCAATGCATTCATTCAATCATGACTTTCCTTGTGCCTCCAACCTCTGGGAGGACGCCGCCGGCACACAGCCCTTGTGTGGCACCCCAAATGGAGACGTCACTTCCTTACCTCAAGATCTTATTGATTAGTAAATGTGAATAAGGATTGTTGCCCTGATCACACGGCGGGTTCTTAATTAGATCTCATCCAATATTTTTTTTCGATTTGTTTCTTTATCCATCCTCATTTCTTTTCTTTGTATCACACTTCACTCATCTTGTAAGCAACGATACACTTGTAATTTCGTTACACAGAGCATTTTAACATACCACATAGTTCTCTTACATACTTATTCATAAACATATCCCCTGATATTTACTGTCAATTACATATATCATTCATAGTATTTTCATCTTGTTCTCTTACATCCTTGGTTTACACCACCTGGCCCAACCATAACCATATAAAATTCATTCATAATTGAATGCTAAACACTTACACTTGTACATATACATTATCGTAACTTAAAAATTTCCAAACATATCATTCGATACACATAACTAATCATTTAGTACTCACATGAATACCATCTCATACCTTTTCTCAATTATATCATGCTCTCCACCTCTTGAGCTTCCTTATACCTGTCTGAGGTTTGAGAAAACAAAACGTGAGTGATGGACTCAGTAAGCAAGCATTTTGCATTTTCATATAAATGCATTTCTCTCTGTTCGGTAGAAGACTCTTATCAAGAATCAACTATCAACAGGAAGAAAACTTTTATGAAAACCTATCATAAAACTTTGCATTTAAATCCTTTATAAAACCTGTCATGTAAATCATATATGACAACCATTCATATAAACCATTCTGGAAAACCATTCCTATCAATTATTCATATGAACTTTTATAAGAGGACAAATGTATGTCCTAAATTATTTTCATATAAATCTATATTCATGAGGACAATCTTATGTCCTAAATCATTTGCATAGAAACCTTATTATATAAGGACAATTTTATGTCCTAAAATAATTTCGTATAAAACTTTTTCAATGTAACGCACATGCATCTATAAAAAGTGTTCTGAAATAAAATGAGTAAACATTGTTTTCTGTGGACATTGTTATGTCCTAAAATATCATTGAATAAACATTAATTCCTGTGGACATCATCATGTCCAAAACATATCTTTATGTCCCCATTTTAGGGTTTTTTAAAACAATAATATGCACATAAATTTCTAACCCTCTGTTAGGTAACACTTACTAAGTGATCATCCCTCCATAGGAAAGAAACCTTTCATGTGACTACACCTCTAGCTAGGCGGTTGTCCATGATCTTGCTCCCCTTTCAGGGAGGGCACCGCCGGCCTCCTGCCTTCCCTTATCGACTTGGCCACAGGTAGAGGTTGGCCTTGGTATGCAACTGTCTCGGTCTGCAACCGCCTCCACGATGGGCCTAATACGTGATTCCTGTGCACAGTGGTTTGTATTCGCATAGTTATGCTATCATGATTTCATAAAATCAACACAATCTTAAATCCATGTGATTTTTTCAGTAAAAGCTTGAAATCATGATCCATTGCAGTCCTCAGACTAGTCCATCTCAAATTGAGAACTGGACATAATTATTTTTCAAAACTAAAACATTTTCATAAACCGTTTTCAAATAATAATGTTAGAATGACCACCTGTAAAGAATTTTAAAAACACGTTAATAAATCAATTTTACAAAATATATATAATTCTAAAAAAAATGTCATTTTCAAGAATATTTCTTGTTTATTGATAAACCGCTTTAGAATCATTTTGTAAATATTTTTATTCCCTTTTCTGGGCTTTTTATGAACAAAGGATAGGCAAACACATCTGCTTCTATTTTATTGGCATTATATGCCTTGCCCACATACCATTCTTAGCACATCGATGTAGAGAGGCGTTTGCACTATATTTTGAATTTCAGAATAGTCATCAAATCGTTTTGTAACATCCAGTATTGAGTGGGTCATTCTTGAAACCCTTTTAGAAAGAAACAAATGAGTACAAAACATTTTTCCAGAGTATTTCAGTCTTCAAAGAGACTGAAAGTATTTTGATAATTTATTTCAAAGCATCTATATAAATCATTTCTAAAACATTTATAAGTCATTTCAAAGGCCCTATTTATTTACAAATGTCATTATATGAAAAATCATGTAATTTTTATCAAAACCCTTTAGGAATAGAATTCCCAACGTTTATTTTCAAATGTCATCTTGAAAAAGAATTATAAACTCTTTTATCATAAATGCCTTTGAAATAGCATTTCTGGGAACTGACTTATCTAGAAACCATCTTCAAGCCTATCATTAATACAGAGTAAAATCATACCTTCTTATTGTTGGAAACATGAGGAAAACTAGCTAAATCTATGTTTTGATGATTAACAAATCAATTTGAGAAAAGTCTTGGCTACTAACAAGTTTGTGAAATGTCTTAAGGAATATACATTTGAAGAAAATCAAGTTGGCAGGCCAAGTCGTTCCCCAAGTCGACTTCAATGTGCCTAAAACGTCCAGAGTTGAAATGGGAGAAAGAGCAAGTGAAGTCGCATGTCAAGTCGACTCCACATGCGACTTGGGTAGCCAAGTCGCAGACGAAGTCGACCTCGCTATCGACTTTAGAAGTGCAAATTTGTCCAGAGCTGAAAGTTGGGACACGGAGCTGCCAAGTCGCAGGCCAAGTCGACTCCATGTGCGACTTAGGTGAAGTCGGGGACGAAGTCGACCTCAAGCGCGACTTGAGTTTGTCAAAGATCAAAGCTGTAGTTTCAAATCATTCAAAGGACTTCTTCACTATAGGCTCAAAAGCTTCAAGCATGATCAAGATCAAGTCAAGCCTATCAAGTCCAAGGACTCAAAATGAAGAACAAATCTATCAAATCAAAGGCAAAAGACATAAGCTTGCTTCAAACATTCAAGTCTCCAAAGCAAGCAAGTTCTCCAATGATTCAAAGTATCAAGCAAAACCAAGAAGAAGCAAAGTCAAGCTTCTAAGGATTGCAAATCATGGAGCTAATACAATAAAGGCACAAGGATTCAAAAAGTAATACAAAAGAACTAAAGGCATGAAGAAGACTAAACAAAAGAGAAAAATTTCCAAAGTTCCGGAGTTCAGAAAATCAACTGACGAGGTGAAGTCGCACACGAAGTTGACTCCACCTGCGACTTGGGTCAAGTCGTGAACCCAAGTCGACCCTGACTGGAACTTGAAGATGCGACGGAGAAGCGAAGTCGCACCCGAAGTCGACTCCATCTGCGACTTGGGCAAAGTCGCATCCGAAGTCGACTCCACCTGCGACTTGGGTCACAACGGTCGGAATTAATTCGAACGTTGGCGCATTAAATGCCCGCCACCTACCTTCTAACGTTCGGATTCCCTCCAAAATTATAAATAGCATTCATGGTGGACGAGGGAAGTAGTTGGAAAACATTAAGTGAGCATAACTCCTATCTACAAGAGCATTAAAGTGATCAAGCCAATCAAGAGAGGAAGAATTGTGCTTCAAGTTGCAAGAGCTACATTCAGAAACTTCAAAGCCATCATCTACAAGTTCTTACCTGCGCTAAATCGTTTCTACACACCTGTAAAGTGTAGTTTACTTTTATTGTTTACTTGTTTGTGTTGAACTTGATTTAGCTTGCGTAGCTAAGATCAAGAGGTAGCAAAGTAGTGTGTGATTGGAGTGTGACTCATCACCTACTTGTGCTAAGTGTTTGATGCCCCCTAGAGCTAGAATCTAGAAGAGAGCAAGAGGCTCTGGTTGTATATGCCCCCTAGAGCTAGAATCTAGAAGAGAGCAAGAGACTCTAGTTGTATTCGCGGAATACAATAGTGGAACCCAAGTCACAAGGAGTGTGAGCTTGGAAGAGTGGAGTAGGGAGGTTGCCCGAACCACTATAAAATCCTTGTCTACTTGCTTTTATTTCTGCTCTCTTTATTACTTTGCTTTCCATTCAGTTTCTTCATTCAAGGGGATTAATTCTACAAGGGGTTAAGTTTTTAAGTTACCAAAGAAATTTTTAAGAACCCAATTCACCCCTCCCCTCTTGGGTTTTGCCATCTATTCGGGACCCAACACTTATCAGGGTTTCTCTAGTCCGAACCTCTCCAATGGGGTGAGGGGGTCGGCTTAGAGAAACTTTTTCATCAAAAAAAAAAAAAAAAAAAAAACATACCTTCAAAATTTAAGCATGCTTACACTAAAGCATTGCTAAGACTTTTCATTAAAGTCATATTTTCAAAGATTAAATTGGCTTGATTTGCAAGCAAAACTTAAAATTAACAATACATGTACTTGAAACAAAATCAACATTCATGAAGGTTCGCTTACTTACCTTGTAAGAAATCCTGAAACATCTTAATAATACATGTTCAAATTATTTCAACATTTAACAACAAAATAGCATTTGAAAGTGCTATCTAAAGCATCATTATAAAACATTTGTAATCATTTCAACTTTGCAAATGAAATCAATATTTTCAAAAGGTTGCTTGCTTACCTGAGTCGATCTTTTGTGGTTTCCATCGCTCGCTTTTTCCTTCCCTTCACATACACATGTCACATGGGTTTAATCTCATATGTTCCGTAACGTGCTAACCTTAAATAATTCTTTCCTTGACATTGGCACTTGTATTTTCCTATAACCACATATCCATACAAATTTAATACATGAGTTGTTTCTTTCCTTTTATACTTATGTCTTGTGTAGGAATTTCTTGAAATTATTCAAGATATCCTTTCATATCCTATAGCATACAAGTTTTCTATCAAAACTTTGTTTAGAATGATCATCCACATTTCTTATTTAACCATACATACCCTTTTTAATAATCATTAACATTCACTTTCCTCAATGGTGACATATTAGGTACCTATCTTTATAAGGTGTTATCCATTAACCATTCTTATAACCATTTGTAGGGCTTTTTATGATTAATAACACACTAAATTTACATAAAATTTTTGAACTTTCATTATAACAGAAATTTAAATCTATACATAATTTAGGCATCCACTTGAAGGTATACCCCATATATGATATATTTTTAATTCATTAACCCTTGGAGCTAGTAATTCATCATATAATAGTTGTTTAATTATTGAATTAACTCAAAATAACCAGAAATTTCTTCCTTCCATAACCAGTTTAAACGTCCCTATTAATCATGGAGAATTTAATGTTTTTCTTGTGCAGTTTGGTCGTCCCATTAAATAGCATTTTTATTTTTTTTCCTCCATGTAGCTGCTGGACGTTAATCATGGAATAATTGATATAAAACCTTTGCTTCATATCTGAAATTGGACATCCCATTTAATGGCAGAATTTATTTTCTCTCAAATGCAGATTTGGACTTTCCCATTAAAACAGAAATTCACATTTCCTTTTATAGAGTTTGGACGTTCCATTAATGGCAGAAATATATATTTTTCTTATGCAGGTTGGACGTCCAATTATCATAGCATATATTTTTTTTCCCTCCATATACTGCTGGACGTTAATTGGGGCATGAATTAAATGACATAAAAATTTATTGCAACATGCTGGACGTGAATTTGGGCAGGGGATGAATAAAATAAAAAAAAACTTAGCAACCATACCTGAAATCTGGACGTCTGTGCTGCCCCTTTACCTTTTCCATTTTTTTATTTATCCCATCTCGTTAAAGCTCCACTCCATTGCTGCCCCTTGTATATTTATAAGGAAGCTGAAATCTGCCCCATTTCATACCACCGAATTTTGCATTTAATCCATGCAATATGTTGCCATCAATGTTGACTGTCCACCTCTCTTTCCATGGCTAAATCTAAACCGTCCAAAGCATGCTTGCTGCCCAAGTTTTCCCATGCTCCTATGCCTACCTAGCTACCCTAAATTTCCACCCAATGGCTGCTGGAAAATAATTTTTATAAATATATAATTGCTGCTGAAAATGAATGGATGTCCATCCTGTCCAATGCATTTAATTGCTACTGCATTTTTCCACCATAAAAAAATGCCCATTTATTTGCTAATTATGGACGTCCTTCAATAGCTGCATTTTCATGTAATTTTTGCTTTTTTTTATTTAATAACAATTCTTCAAAATTCATATACATTGTTGTCCACATTATGCATGTCCACTTGGCTTTATATTATGGCATTTTATGCCATAGAATTTCATCTTAATTTGTGACCATTTATTTATCCTAATTGCATAGGCAATTTAAATACACATTTATCATTAATAATTAATCATACTTAACACATGTCATTTAGGATTTTCTAGCAAAATTTAGCATAATCCCATCCATTCCTAATTTTAGAGCACCTTAGCTTAATCATATAAAAATCTCATCTCAAAAACATGAATAGATGCTAAGATATTAGCAAAATGATTTAAATCATAAAATATCATAAAATCTTAGTCGCTTAACCCTTTTCCCTTCATAATTTTTATGATTCAAACCATCCATATGATTAAACCCATAATTATACGCTAGTTTTTCAAATTTCGTCTCAATTCGCCTTATAGGCATTAAGTTATGAATTTTCTAGCGTTTTTCAACTTACCTCATTAATTATCATTCTAATTTCCATAAATCAAATTATAAAAAATTAAAAAGATTATTCATGATATATTTATAGTTTCCAATTTTCATTAAGCCTCTTTAATCCCGTTAACCCATATGGGCCTATAACAATTAATTTAATCGTCATTTATAATTATTAGTCCTAATTGTAATAAATTCTCAAAATAACCACATCATTCAAAATCTATTTAAATTTCTCATGAATCATATTTATGTGTCTAATGGATACCCATAAGCCCTTCATAGATTAAGATATCATATCATCTTAAGCTATCTCTTAAATTTTCAAGTCATTCTATCTTGTAAATCTTAAGATAGAAATATATCAATTTTTAAATAAATAAATAAAATAATAAATAACATCAATTGCACTTTCCACATAAACATTATTTCATCCTTCAATGTGCGTAATTATCATAATAATCATGGGAGATTAACTTAATCACCTTGTTCAAATTAATTTCTCTAATTCCATCTTGTTATAAGCTTTAAACTACACTTGCTAGGTTCTAAAATAGATGGGGTTTCACATCCTCCCCCCCTTATAAATGGTTTTGTCCCGAAACCTGTTATACTCCAAATAATCCGTCACGCCTCCGCACCATTCTAATTAAACCTTGTCGATTTCTTGTACAAGTGATTCTACATAAGAAATATTATTCATTTCTTCTATTAGCAATGCAAGAGTGATCACATATGGGCATGTTGTAAATAAATATGTTGTATAAAAATCAGACAATACCATTACCAATTCCTTAGAGCATAATTATACCTGTAACTACTTCCTCATTTTGTTCTTATGACTCTGTACGAGCCATCGTATGTATCTGTACTGAATTTGTAGAAGCACCCTGTTGGTTAGCAGCTGTGGTCCTTTGTTACTAGGCTAATCTTCCTTGCTCTATTACTTTCTGCGTTTTATTTAGACATTTCGGAGTAACGTATCCTACTTGATCTCAAATGAAATATTTTAATAATCATGCCTTAGCACTCTTAGAGTTTCTGTGCTACATAACCAGTATATCCATACTTATAACATTGGTTCCAACCATTTAATCATTCATCAAAGAAACATTTTTGACAATTTTCACCATTTAGAGCACCTATTCTGTTTAGGTTTAACTTCCGCTTCCTTGTCGACTTTCTGTTTCTTTCTTTTCTTATATAATGTTCCTGAGTGCCAGAATGAAGCTGTCCTTGCCCTTGCTGTGATTCTTGGGTTCTTAATATTTTCATTTCCAAAGCTCTTGTCCTTTCTATACTAGATGCATAATTCCTAATCAAAAGAAGTGCAAAATTTTCTTTTAAATATGGCCTCAGCCCTTGTTGCAAACTTTGTACCCCTTTTTTTTTAGGTACATTTGCTATCTATTGATTATCCAGGGTGTTCAATTTTTTTATTGCATATCCCGACACTGTCTTTTTTTTCCTGACATAGTTTTCTCAAATTCAATAACTTTTCTACTTTGGATACCTACTAGGAAATACTCTTTATTGAATTTTTTCACAAAAATTTGTCATATCACTTTTTTACGGTTGTGGCATAGTAGTTAAGAGGGTCTCCCAACACTCCTAAGCATCTTCAGTCAATAAATGAGTGATGCATGAAACCTTTTGGTTATCATTACAAGGGAAAATTCTATACAACTTCTAAATCTCAGCCCTTCATTGCTTTACCTTAATAGAGTCCAATTCACTTATGAGCTTAGGGGGATATTGAGCTAAAAAACATTAATTTCCTTCCTGTATGTTTATAACATATTATCATCAATTCTTATATGTCTTGGTATTGGGTTAAGAAGTGCGGCCTGCATCAGCTTACTCCTTTCATGTTTTTCTAAACAACTCTGTTGGGCCTTTTCCTAAAGACCTTGAATTACTTTCACTATTTGGGCTGCCCATTCCGGAGTAGCCTGCTGTATAGTTTCTATTATATTTGTGGTTACCTATGTTTCTATAAGTTCTATTTGAGTGGTGGTACTTATAACAGTTCTACCTTCAACCTTTGGTTCACGGTTGACATTTGCTTGTCCTTGACGAGTCCTTGGGTTTGATTGTCCTTTCTGTCTTGATTACTTAGATCTATTCCCATTAGCTTACAGGTTCCTCATTTGCAACCACATTTTCTTTATTCAGTCTAGCTTTAGCTCCTGTAATAGACATGATGGTTTCTATATATGTAAAAATCATATCAATACTGTCTCTAACCTTATCATAAAGTAAGTCATATCATACATAATTATTCATATTAAATAGAAAGATTACCAATCTTTCCTTTTCATATACATATACTTATACATATATATACATTTTGTTGGAAATATGTGGAAAACTAGCTAAATCTATGTTTTGATGATTAACAAATCAATTTGAGTAAGTCTTGGCTACTAACAAGTTTGTGAAAATGTTTAAGGAATATTCTTTTGAAGAAAATCAAGTATAGAAGCCAAGTCGTTCCCCAAGTCGACTCCAAGATCGACTTCAAACATGCAGAACTGTCCAGAGTTGAAAACGGAAGAAGGGAAGGTGAAGTCGCAGGCCAAGTCGACTCCACCTGCGACTTGGGTAGCCAAGTCGCAAACGAAGTCGACCTCACCATCGACTTCAGTCGAGCAAATCCTTCCAGAGTTGAATTTCGGAGCAGCAGAATATCGAAGTCGCAAGTGAAGTCGACTCCAGTTGCGACTTGGGTGAAGTCGCGAACGAAGTCGACCCCGAAGTACGACTTGAGGTTTTGGAGATTCAAAGATACTGATTCAAGCTTCTTTCAAAGATCAAATCAAGTTTAGAGAAAATCCAAATAAGTTGCAAAGTTCAAGCAGATTCAAGATGAATCAAAGTCAAAGCTTCCAAAGGTTCCAAATCATTCAAAGGACTTCTTCACTCTAGGCTTAAGAGCTTCAAGCATGATCAAGATCAAATCAAGCCTATCAAAGTTCAAGGATTCAAGATCTAGAACAAATCAAAGGCAAAGACATCAAGCATGCTTCAAACAGTCAAGTCTTCAAGAACAAACACCAAAGCAAGCAGGCTCTTCAAAGATTCAAGCTAAACTAAGATTAAAGCTAAGCAAGCAGAAGAGAAGACATTAATCCAAAAGGAAAATGAAGAATTCCAAGTTCCAAATTCAGAAAATCAACTGCCGAGGTGAAGTCGCACCCCAAGTCGACTCCACCTGCGACTTGGGTCAAGTCGAGAACCCAAGTCGACCCTGACTGGAACTTGAAGTTGCGACGGAGAAGCGAAGTCGCACCCGAAGTCGACTCCATCTGCGACTTGGGCAAAGTCGCATCCGAAGTCGACTCCACATGCGACTTGGGTCGCAATGGTCGGAATTAATTCGAACGTTGGCGCATTAAATGCGCGCCACCTACCTTCTAACGTTCGGATTCCCTCTAAAATTATAAAAGGGAGTTAATGTGGACGAGGGAAGTAGTTGGAAAACATTAAGTGAGCATAACTCCTATCTACAAGAGCATTAAAGTGATCAAGCCAATCAAGAGAGGAAGAATTGTGCTTCAAGTTGCAAGAGCTACATTCAGAAACTTCAAAGCCATCATCTACAAGTTCTTCCCTACGCTAAATCGTTTCTACACACCTGTAAAGTGTAGTTTACTTTTATTGTTTACTTGATTGTGTTGAACTTGATTTAGCTTGCGTAGCTAAGATCAAGTGGTAGCAAAGTAGTGTGTGATTGGAGTGTGACTCATCACCTACTTGTGCTAAGTGTTATATGCTCCCTAGAGCTGGAATCTAGAAGAGAGCAAGAGGCTCTGGTTGTATATGCCCCCTAGAGCTAGAATCTAGAAGAGAGCAAGAGGCTCTAGTTGTATTCGCGGAATACAATAGTGGAACCCAAGTCACAAGGAGTGTGAGCTTGGAAGAGTGGAGTAGGGAGGTTGCCCGAACCACTATAAAATCCTTGTCTACTTGCTTTTATTTATGCTATCTTTATTACTTTTCTTTCCATTCAGTTTCTTCATTCAAGGGGATTAATTCTACAAGGGGTTAAGTTTTTAAGTTACCAAAGAAATTTTTAAGAACCCAATTCACCCCTCCCCTCTTGGGTTTTGCCATCTATTCGGGACCCAACAAGTGGTATCAGAGCAGGTCTTTGAGTTAAACCAAAGAGATCTATTGATATGGCATCCCAATCGATTCCCGTTCCTGCTTTTGCCGAGGGCCAATCTTTTACAAGGCCACCATTGTTTGATGGGAACAACTTTGGCTATTGGAAGCTTCGTATGAAGCAACTCCTCATGGCTACCAATATGGATTCTTGGATTGCTATCCAAGATGGTGTGATTTTGCCTACCGATGACAAAGCTTCCAAATGGACCGAAGAGGAAGTTAGAACCGTCAAGAGCAATGCCAAGGCAATGAATTCTTTATTTTGTGCTCTTACGGCTTCGGAGTATGATAGAGTATCTTCTTGTTTGACTGCAAAAGAGATATCGGATACTCTAACATCTATTTATGAAGGACCTCCCAAGTCCAAGGGACCAGGAGAAACATTTTGATTGGAGAGTTTGAAAATTTCAGAATGCTAGATACTGAAAATATTTCTGAAATGTTTGCGAGATTTTCTAAAATTACTAATGCTCTAAAGGGTCTTGGAAAAGCTATTTCTGAATCCGATCAGGTTATGAAGATATTGAGAGCTCTACCGGATTCATGGACTCCAAAGATAACGGCAATTGAAGAAGCCAAAGACCTCAACACATTGAAGCTTGAAGATCTTATTAGCTCACTCATGTCACATGAGCTAATTAAGAAAAAGAATGAGGATCAACACAAATGCAAAAGAGCAATTGCCTTGAAAGCTACACAAGACACGGATGACACCTCATCCTCTCAAAACGATGACGAGATGGCCCTACTCACAAAACGATTCAGAAAATTTGTGAGAAAAGGCGGAAATTTCAGAAATTTCAAAGACAGAAATTTCAGAAATTTCAAAGACAGAAATTCCAGAGAGAAAAAGAAAGAACCAATCAAATGCTATAGATGCGGGGGCGTAGGACATATGCAAACCCAATGTCCTACACCGGAAGAAAGGCCAAAGGAAAATCATGAAGGCAGAAGATATCAAAAGGGAAGAGGCACGTACGTCAATGAGGAGACGTCAACAACATGCAACTCTTCAACCGATGACAACGATGCGGCCAACTGTGCAAGAATATGCTGCGTAGCACAAATCGAACAAGAAGAAGAACTGCTATGCTTGAACACGACGGAAGTTTTGGAAGATCAATCTACCTCAACAAAATACACAGAAAGTGAAGAGGTAACTTCCAAACCTTATTCTCAATCAAGTTATTCTTCTTTTCATGATTGCCTCAAATGTGCCGAATTAGATGAACTACAAATTGCATATGATTCATTGTATGGGGAAATCAAAAAGCTAGGAAACAAGTTGACATTAAAAAGAAAACAATGTAACTTTGTTATCATTGAAAATGGAAAACTAGCTGAAATGTCAACAAAATTGAAAGAAGAAAATGAACTGTTGTTGAAAGAAGTTGAGAAACTGAAAAAGGAGAACGAATCCTTAAATGAATCATTAGCAAAGTTCTCTAATCCCGGTGAAAATGTGAAGATGTTCTTGAATATGACCTCACAAACAGATAGAAGAGGTCTTGGATACAATACATTTGAGCAAAAAGAAAGTGGTAAATCAAATGTGCCAATACATGGAAAATATCAAACAAATACTGCACCTACATTCAAGCCACAAAGGAAAAATGTTGTGTGGACTAAAAGGCCAACACTTGAACCAAAATATACTTGGAGGCCTACTCCTAGATTACCAATGGCTTGTAACTTTTGCAACAAGATGGGTCATAAAGCCTATAAATGTAACTTCAAGAAATTATATGACCATGGTGCAAGATTAGTTTGGGTTCCAAGGAACACGAGATTTGGGCTTTCTAAGATAGAGCAACGAAGATTAAATCATTTTACTAACCCAAATGGACCCATAAAATGGGTACCAAAAAGATGAGAATTACTTGTTTATTTTTCAGATTTGTTTAAAGGCAAAGGCAAATAATGTATGGTTCATGGATAGCGGTTGTTCAAGGCACATGACTGGAGAAAGAAATTTGTTTCACAAACTTAAGTCTTGCAATGACGGAACGGTTGCCTTTGGTAATAATGAGAAAGGTAAAATCAAAGGTAAAGGAAATATTTATAGTAGCTCAAATGCATGTATGGAGGATGTTTTGTTTGTTGAAGGACTCAAGCATAACTTAATGAGCATTAGCCAATTATGTGATAAAGGATATAAGGTTGTGTTTGAATCATCTGTATGCAATGTATTTGATGGTGAGCATATCATGTTTAGTGGAAGAAGACATGGAAATGTATATTTGGTTTCACTTGATGAACTAGATGGTCAATGTCTAATGGCCATTGAAAATGATCCATGGGTTTGGCATAAAAGACTTGGACATGTGAATATGTCAAACATAAAGACCCTATGGAAAAAGAGTTTGGTAGAAGGCTTGCCAAAGTTGAAATATGACAAAGACAAAATTTGCAAGGCATGTCAATTATCTAAACAACCAAAGATGTCTTTTTCTACCAAAAAGGAGATTTCCACCACAAGGCCACTTGAATTGCTACACATGGATCTATATGGACCATCCGACATTTTAACCATTGGTGGAAAGAAATATGTATTTGTTATTGTTCAAGATTCACATGGATAATTCTCTTAGCTAGCAAAGATGAAGCTTTCTCTATGTTTTCAACTTTTGTAAACTTGGTGGAAAATGAAAAACAAAGTACTATTATGTCTATAAGAAGTGACCATGGTGGTGAATTTGAAAACAAACGATTCATAGAATTATGTAATGAAAAAGGGATTCATCACACATTTTCTGCACCAAGAACTCCACAACAAAATGGAGTAGTTGAAAGGAAAAACAGAACTATACAAGAGATGGCTAGAACAATGATAAATGAGAGCAAATTATCCAAGAAGTTTTGGGGTGAAGCTGTGAGCACAGCTTGTCATGTTTTAAATCGAGTTACCATTAGAGCTATCTTGAAAAAGACCCCATATGAGCTATGGAAGGGAAGGAAACCAAACATATCTTATTTTCATGCTTTTGGATGCACATGCTATGTTTTGAACAATGGAAAAACCAACTTGGGAAAACTTGATGCTAAAAGTGATGAAGCTATATTCCTTGGTTACTCATCAAATAGCAAAGCATATAGAGTTTTCAATAAACGAAACCAAGTTGTAGAAGAATCCATACATGTTGCTTTTGATGAAACTAACCCATGCTTGAAAAGAAGAGATGATTTAAGTGATGCAGATGAGATTGTAAGCAACTTTGAAAAGCTGCATGTGGAAAAGCAAGAAGAGTCCATGGTGGAAAGGGTAAGTGAAGGTGATGATTCCTATAAACCTCCATCTGATTTAAAATTCAAACATGCACATCCAATTGAACAAGTTATAGGAAATGTGTATGAAGGTGTAAAAACTAGAAGGTTAAAGCAAAATGTTTGTGGACAATATGCTTTTGTATCCAAGATTGAACCTTCTAATATTGATCAAGCTCTTGATGATGAAAATTGGATTATGGCCATGCAAGAAGAGCTAAATCAATTTGAAAGAAATCAAGTTTGGCACCTTGTTCCTAGACCAAATGACTGTATTGTTATTGGCACCAAGTGGGTCTTTAGGAACAAATTAGATGAAAGTGGACTTGTAGTGAGAAACAAAGCTAGACTTGTGGCAAAAGGATACTCACAAGAAGAAGGAATAAATTTTGAAGAATCCTATGCCCCGGTTGCTAGATTGGAAGCAATTCGCATCTTACTAGCTTTTGCATCTCACATGAACTTTAAATTGTTTCAAATGGATGTCAAAAGTGCATTTCTGAATGGTTATATAAATGAAGAGGTGTATGTAGAACAACCACCTGGATTTGAGGAGAAAGATTAATCAAAATTTGTGTACAAGTTGACCAAAGCATTATATGGATTGAAACAAGCCCCAAGAGCTTGGTATGATAGACTAAGCAAATTTTTGATTGATCATAATTTTCAAAAGGGAAAGGTAGACACCACCTTGTTTATCAAGTATAAAGAAAAGGATATTTTGATCATTCAAATTTATGTTGATGATATCATTTTCGGTGCTACTAATGAATCTCTTTGTCAAGAGTTTTCTGAACTTATGCAGAAAGAATTTGAGATGAGCATGATGGGAGAGTTAAACTTCTTCCTTGGACTGCAAATCAAGCAACTAAATGAAGGAATCTTCATAAACCAGTCCAAATACATCAAGGAGATGCTCAAGAAGTTTGGCATGGAGAACAGCAAAGGAGCAAACACGCCCATGAGCTCCACAATCGAAATGGACAAAGATGAAAAGGGAAAATTAGTTGATATGAAAGTGTATAGAAGCATGATAGGTTCCATATTGTATCTAACTGCTTCTAGGCCAGATATTTTGTTTAGTGTGTGTATGTGCTCTAGATTTCAATCATGCCCAAAAGAATCACACTTGGTAGCTGTGAAAAGAATTTTTAGATATCTAGTAGACACTATCAATTTAGGACTATGGTATCCAAAGGGCTCTAATTTTGATCTAATCGGCTACTCGGATGCGGATTTTGCTGGTTACAAAGTAGATAGAAAAAGCACTAGTGGAACATGTCAGTTTCTTGGAAGCATGTTGGTTTCATGGTTTTCAAGAAAACAAACTAGTGTTGCTCTATCTACGGCGGAAGCCGAATATATTGCCGCCGGGAGCTGTTGTGCCCAATTACTTTGGATGAAACAGCAACTTAGGGACTATGGCATAGATTTTAAAGATATACCTATTAAATGTGACAATACCAGTGCTATATGTCTAACCAAGAATCCAGTCTTGCATTCTAGGACCAAACATATAGACCTTAGACATCATTTCATTAGAGAACATGTAGAAAATCATGACATATGTTTGGTATATGTAAGAACAGAGGATCAAGTTGCAGATATATTCACTAAGCCCCTAGCAAAAGAAGCATTTTATAAGATTAGAAATGACATGGGAATGCTTGAACTCACTTAAAGCATAAATTGAGGGGGAGAACCCATTTAGGGGGAGCTAACCCACCTATCTCTTTGAATACCCTCTAATCTTTTTGATATATTGAAAAAAAGGGGGAGAGAGATTTAAGAATGGGGAGAAGAAGAGGATTTGAGTATAAGTCTTTATGATTAAAGGGGAGAGAGATTTAAGGAGAGAAGAGTAGGATATGTATATGCTTAAATGAATGCTTTGAATGTTTGCATGATTTCATAATGCAATATGAGCATATTTATTTAAATGAAAGGTATCCACTCAAATGGGTTTTGTCAATCATCAAAAAGGGGGAGATTGTTGGAAATATATGGAAAACTAGCTAAATCTATGTTTTGATGATTAACAAATCAATTTGAGTAAGTCTTGGCTACTAACAAGTTTGTGAAAATGTTTAAGGAATATTCTTTTGAAGAAAATCAAGTATAGAAGCCAAGTCGTTCCCCAAGTCGACTCCAAGATCGACTTCAAACATGCAGAACTGTCCAGAGTTGAAAACGGAAGAAGGGAAGGTGAAGTCGCAGGCCAAGTCGACTCCACCTGCGACTTGGGTAGCCAAGTCGCAAACGAAGTCAACCTCACCATCGACTTCAGTCGAGCAAATCCTTCCAGAGTTGAATTTCGGAGCAGCAGAATATCGAAGTCGCAAGTGAAGTCGACTCCAGTTGCGACTTAGGTGAAGTCGCGAACGAAGTCGACCCCGAAGTACGACTTGAGGTTTTGGAGATTCAAAGATACTGATTCAAGCTTCTTTCAAAGATCAAATCAAGTTTAGAGAAAATCCAAATAAGTTGCAAAGTTCAAGCAGATTCAAGATGAATCAAAGTCAAAGCTTCCAAAGGTTCCAAATCATTCAAAGGACTTCTTCACTCTAGGCTTAAGAGCTTCAAGCATGATCAAGATCAAATCAAGCCTATCAAAGTTCAAGGATTCAAGATCTAGAACAAATCAAAGGCAAAGACATCAAGCATGCTTCAAACAGTCAAGTCTTCAAGAACAAACACCAAAGCAAGCAGGCTCTTCAAAGATTCAAGCTAAACTAAGATTAAAGCTAAGCAAGCAGAAGAGAAGACATTAATCCAAAAGGAAAATGAAGAATTCCAAGTTCCAAATTCAGAAAATCAACTGCCGAGGTGAAGTCGCACCCCAAGTCGACTCCACCTGCGACTTGGGTCAAGTCGAGAACCCAAGTCGACCCTGACTGGAACTTGAAGTTGCGACGGAGAAGCGAAATCGCACCCGAAGTCGACTCCATCTGCGACTTGGGCGAAGTCGCATCCGAAGTCGACTCCACAAGCGACTTGGGTCGCAACGGTCGGAATTAATTCGAACGTTGACGCATTAAATGCGCGCCACCTACCTTCTAACGTTCGGATTCCCTCCAAAATTATAAAAGGGAGTTAATGTGGACGAGGGAAGTAGTTGGAAAATATTAAGTGAGCATAACTCCTATCTACAAGAGCATTAAAGTGATCAAGCCAATCAAGAGAGGAAGAATTGTGCTTCAAGTTGCAAGAGCTACATTCAGAAACTTCAAAGCCATCATCTACAAGTTCTTCCCTGCGCTAAATCGTTTCTACACACCTGTAAAGTGTAGTTTACTTTTATTGTTTACTTGTTTGTGTTGAACTTCATTTAGCTTTCGTAGCTAAGATCAAGTGGTAGCAAAGTAGTGTGTGATTGGAGTGTGACTCATCACCTACTTGTGCTAAGTGTTATATGCCCCCTAGAGCTGGAATCTAGAAGAGAGCAAGAGGCTCTGGTTGTATATGCCCCCTAGAGCTAGAATCTAGAAGAGAGCAAGAGGCTCTAGTTGTATTCGCGGAATACAATAGTGGAACCCAAGTCACAAGGAGTGTGAGCTTGGAAGAGTGGAGTAGGGAGGTTGCCCGAACCACTATAAAATCCTTGTCTACTTGCTTTTATTTCTGCTCTCTTTATTACTTTGCTTTCCATTCAGTTTCTTCATTCAAGGGGATTAATTCTACAAGGGGTTAAGTTTTTAAGTTACCAAAGAAATTTTTAAGAACCCAATTCACCCCTCCCCTCTTGGGTTTTGCCATCTATTCGGGACCCAACACATTTATCATATAAGTGCAATAAGTTCCACTTGTATCTTAATAACACCTTTGCATCAAAATATCATACATTCAAAAAGTCAAAAGAGACTTTTGCTAACTTCATCTATCATAATCTCACTACCCGGTACCTATGAACATGTCATATCAATGTAGGCTCCACTGTGACTATATTAGTGCTAGACTAGTCCGATGCCCTTTTCATCTTTTTCCATTTTCTATGGACCCTTCACTGAGGTCTTTTATTATCATTTGCACTTTCATTTTCTATAACTCATTAATATCGTTTTCATTTTGATTTTTCCATGAGTTCATCTGAACACTATAGAGAGGAAACCCTCTCATACATATCTTCAAAATACATTGAGATTAAAGGAAATCCCAATATCATTAACATAAACCATCATAAAATCCCTTAGCCAAGAGATATTTCATGTCTCAAAACATTTTTCATATAACTTCCTTTAGCAATGGACATTCATATGTCCTAAAACACTTTTTATTTAAACACATTAACATTGGACATTCTCATGTCCATAAACCCTTATTATTTAGGCTCTTTAGAAATGGACATTCTTATGTCCAATCCACGTTTCACATAAATTTTTTTCATAATCCCCGTCTTGGGGCTTGTTTATAGCAAACAAGGCAAATAAAATACATAAATCATTTTCATAACTGCATTTGCATAAAAATATATTCTTTTATCCCCGTTATTTACACTTTTGTGTATAACACCCCGTCTTTTAGGGTAACATATGCATATTAGCTCATAAAAATTTATTTTAGGATAACTTTTTGTATATATGCTTTTATATCCCAATTTTTGGACTTTTGAAAAGCAAAACGTATGCAAATGCATTTCTCCCCATCCAATAGTGAACTTAGCAAGTGATCATGCTACCTTTTGGAAGAGAATCCTTAACAACATGCTAGCCCAGCGACTGTTTATTTATCCTGCTCCCATCTCAGGGAGGGCGCCGCTGGCACTCCTGTCATCCCATAGCGGCTTGGCCTTATGTAGAGTGGGCCTCGGTCATCCCAACCATGCTCTACAACCGGCCTATTCCTTGTACCGGTGCACCGTACGTTATCCTGACGGACCGCAGTCCGTTTGGTTTAAAGAACCATAGACCACAACCCATGTCCTTTTAAACCGGGATCACAGACCGCAGCCTGCATCCATATGCACAAAAATCGTAGACCGAAGTCTATATTTAAGAATAATTTTTAAAATCACATCACAGACCGCAGTCCGTGTCAACTTGTAAGCGAGCGCACTCACTTTAAGAAGTTGTTATTTGAAATCTAGTTTTAGGATGACCTTCCTTAAATTCTTTTAGAATCATTTTGAGTAAAACATTTTAAAATATTTGAGAAATAATAAATCTTAAAAACCCTTATAATAAAGAAATTCAAAACTTTTGGATTTTCAAAAATAAACCATATATTTCTCTAATATTTTCTTGGTTTCCATTTCAAGGCCTTTGGCTTACAAAATTATGCAATTATACTATCCCCTTCTCCACAACCTAAAAATTATATTATTGTCCACATATCTATTATACTATTGTTTACATAAAGGGGAATTGCATAGTCTTTTGCCTGCCAATTAGCAACCTGAAATTAAACCATTCTATGAAATCACTTATTCGGTTGGTCATCCTTAAATCTCATTCAACAATATTCATATAAACATTTTTGAAAATATTTTCATCATAGATTTCCTTATCTAAAGGAAATCAAAACTTTTAGAATATCATTTCAAAACATACGGACTATGTCTAAAATATCATTTATAATTAAATATCTTGACATAGAAAATTAATCTTTCTCTTTTATAATCTTAATCATTTATAGTAAAACATCATAAGATAAATTCAAAAGTTATTTACATTTTTTATTTTGTGAAAAAGGGCAAAATTCTCTTTTTCTTATAAAATAATTTTGAAACAACATCATGTAGAATTTGTTTACTGAAAAGCAAATTCCTTAAAAAAAAACATCGACATAAAACATAAAACCCTTTAAAATTATATTCACGGAGAATTTGCTTTCTCATAAGAAATTTCTCAAATCCATTAACATAAAGCATTCCCAACATTGGCAACACTTGAGATAAATTATTTATCTTAAACAGTGTTGTTTACTTCCCATGAAGCAAACCGTAAAGCTTTTCATTTAAAGCCATCATTTTCCAAAACTTGTGCTTGCCCACTTGTAAAAGATTCATAAAAACATCAGCATATCATCATTTCATCACATAAGAAAATTTCAGTAATTTGAAAAGTTCGCTTGCTTACCTGAGATCGCCATAATCCCTTTCTTCCATTCTTTTCCTTGCTTTTGCCTAGATAAATGAATATAACATTTCATTTGTTCACATTAACTTCAAATACGCAAATCCCTTAGGTTTTCTAACCTACACAAATTCATTTGGACTTAGCTTGACTCGCTTGTCCTTCAAGACAGGTATTCATACTTAGCACATAGCCTGTACATATCAATCATCCATCCATTTATTACTCATCAGTGCTCATTTTAAGCACTTAGTTGCTAACTTAGACATCATATAATAATCTCAAAATTTTATATCATCACCATTTATTAAAACAGAAACCTAATCCACGTTTTCCATCATATTTTTATGCATTTTTTCATTTTAACACTTCACATAATCCGTTTATCATTTTCAACATCAAAACATGGAAATCGGGTCTTCTACTTAACCCTAAGTTCCATCCTTTCTAAAAATCACCTTTAATAGATTAAATACTCATAATCACTTATGATACTTGTTTATATCCCAATATAAATTAAATTCCATCCCAAATAATCTGGAATTCAATATTTTTCTTGATTTATTCTTTAAGCTGTCCATAATGCTGAATTCAGGCACACTAAATTCTCAAAATATTGAATTAATATCAAATAAAGTATTTTTAAACTAAAAATTATAAAATACCTTAATAAAGACATTAATTAACCAAAATAAATATTTACAGCACGAAATATTTAGTATTTCTATTTATTTTGGTATTTTTACTCTGCTGGACAGCAGTATCCCTTTTCAGACAGTCCATATCACGTTATTTATTTTATATATTTATACCATTCAAAAAAAAAAATTTATTTTTTTTATGTGATCATAAATATTTATTATATATCTAGTAAAAATTTAAGCTCAAAATTCCTTTTATTAAAATTATTAAAAATCATTTGGTGCCGCTGATCCTGACACCCGTTCAACCCTGTTCAGGTTGATTTTCTCAGATTTTTAGTTTCCAACATGATTATTATTTTAAGCTGAAACATTATTAGTTACTTAATAACCTCAGAATGAATCGTCCCACAACTTTTCATGATACAATTCCTTTATTTACTATTTCTTCCGTATTTGTCTTTCTAGTTCATATTTACTACACTTAAGTGTAGATTAGATGATATGGGTTGATTAATCCCCAAATTAAACTTTATAAATATACTTATATCATTCATCTAACATTTAATCATCATATAATCATGATTAAATATCAAAACAGCAACATCATATATGAATTTAAGAAAATTCCATCCATGATTTTCAACCCCAAATCAAAGAGTATACTTACTTGGAAGTGAATCAACTTGAACTCCATTTTTCCTAGGTGAATAAAGGGGAATAATGAGGATTAAAACATGCTAATTTGGCATTAATTTTTAGTTTAATTTTCATGATTTAATTAATGGAGATTAAAATGGAAATTGTGGAATTATGTTGAAAAACACTAGAAAATTCATAACTCAACGCCTGTAAGGCGGATTCAAGTGAAATTTGAAATGGAAGTTGATGATGTTGGGCTTGGTATTATGGGATTATTGGATTATGAAAGTACTTGATAAAAATAGATTAATGATTTATTGATCACATCTCAATTTCAACAGTTAACTTCCAACGGCTATAACTTGAGCTAGGAAAATTGGATTGAGATGAAATTTGAAACGGTTGAATGAAATTATGAGATTAACATTTTGGAAGGTTTGGCATAAGCAAATTATGTTTGGAAAATACCCGAATTGAAAAAGGTGTATATGGTTGACTTTTGCACCACAAGAGTACCATGTATTTAATGCTAGAGTACATGGAATTAATGCAATTTTTAATGAACCAAATAGGTGTCAAATGCAGGTGAAATGCAGGGTATTTTATGCATAATTATAAAATGCAAAAATTCCATGAATTATCCATGCATTGATGTCCACATTAAAGGGGCTAAGAGTGCTCAAAATGAGCATAGGAGAGGTGACATGCATATGGACGTCAATAGGCAGTTGCAGCAGGTTATTTTCGCAATTTTTATTTTATGAATTATGTATATATATAGCTTTCATGTTGGGATGTATAAATAAGCATTTAATTATGTGAAAAAATTTCAAGAAAATTCGTGAACAGTAGCTTCCATTGAAAGTGGAAAAAATGGACAGCTTGTTTACACATGTGGACGTCCCATATTTGATGCTGCTACAATGATTTTTATTAATTTTTTAACACCAAATTAATATATGAATTTAGGGATAATTATGTGTATAAATTACCCACATTTTGGTATTTTAAAAAAATGATGAAAATAGGCAGCAAGTGACGTGCAAGGGCTGGACAGATTTGGACGGCCTGGATTAATGCAGATTTGTGGATTTTTAAAAAAATAGTAAAATGATAATTTATATGGCTGTGAGTTCACCAGAACATAATAGGATAAGAGGGCATTCAATGGCTATGGAAAATGCAGCAACAAGCGGGGCCCACTGCTAGAAATTCCAGCCCCACCAAGTCAAGCACGTTCACAAGGATTGGAGGCTTGGAAAATTCTTCCAAGTGCTGAACTCCATCTTCTTCCCCAAGGCAGCCTCATGTCCAGCACCTAGCAAGCCAAAAGGAAGGAAAAACCAAGTAAAAAGAAAGGGGAAAAGGAGGGATCACCCATTTAATCAAGTAAGTATATGATTATTTCGAGTTTATACTTAAAATCTGGAAATTTTATGATGTTATAAACCAAAATATGAATGAAGTAGTAAACGAAGGGTTCTCACAAAGAGAATTTGGTTAAAAGTTCATTATATGATTATTAAGGGGCGAACAAAATTTTAGATTGAAATATTTAGTAGGTTTCAAATTAAAAATCCGAGAAGTTAACCTAAACAGGGTAAAACGGGTGACAGGATCATCTGTAGAAAATAATTTTTAATAATTGTTATACAAGTCATTTTTGGCTGAAAATTCTAAAGAATATATAAGACATATTGAGGAGAACACAAAAAAATTAAAAATTAGGTTTTGATGGGTATAAATATACCCAGTAATTTACGTGATTTAGGCTAACTGAAAATGGATGCTGCTGTCCAGCAAGGTAAAAATAACAAAATAAATATAAATTCTAAATATTTTATTATTAAAATATTTATTTTGATTAATTCATGTATTTATTAAGTTATGGTATAAATTTTAGATCAAAACTACTTGATTTGATATTAATTCAAGATTTTGAGAGTTCAGTATGCCTGATTTCAGCATATGTGGATAGTTTGAGAAACAAAATCAAAAAGAAATATGAAACCTTTGTACAAATGATCCAAATTCATATATATGTAAATAACCTAAATTTGGGTTAGGAAAAGTTGGATTAATTTCTGAAATTTCGGAATTATATAATAGCTTAAGGTTATGTGTCAAAAGACACGTTAAACGGATGAAAAAAGGGTTCCAAAGTTGCTGTTTTTGGAAACCTATGATTAATGGATTTAAATCCCATAAAAATATCCTAAATAACGTGATAACTAAGGGATGATATCATGATAAAATATGGATTATATTTCTGACATAGAAATTTTATGAAATCCATTATGTATATGTTGCCAAATGGTCATACGAGAAGGAATAGATATGCAAGGGTGATGAATGACTTGTGAAATTTGGTTTTGTGCAAAAATGTATGAAAATATGATATATTATGTGAATATATTGCTGTTTAGGAAAATTTTCCATAACACATATTATATGTGTCTTCAAGAGAGTTTAAGTGCAGGATATGAACGATGGAAAGGGGTAATGAGTTAATGTGATTTACTAAAATGCGAAATGGATGGAAATATGTTGAAAATGTAAACAAGGTGCTGTTTTGATAATATTTGTTAATCTCAAAATTTAGGATTGATATATGAAGCTTAAACTCTTAAACATGTGCTTAAAGTAAGCACTAATGAAAGAAATGTGAAAAATGGATAAGTAAATGATAAATGAAGGATAATGAAACTTCATTGAGATAAATGAAAGATCATTATATGCTTGAAAACTATCCTAAGTAAGGATACTAAGAATGAAAAGAATAGATAATATGATGCACAAGTTGCGTTGTTATGTATAAACCTCCGATTTGTAAAACAAGTGGGTCATATAGTCAATGAAAATATAAGGGTTGGAAAACTAAATTATGTGCAAGCATATGAGATTGTATGCATAAATGCAAAGTCATTTTTATGCATATAGGCAAGGAAAAGAATGGAAGGAAAAAGGATAATTGCGATCTCAGGTAAGCAAACAAACTTTGTAAGATGCCATTTTCTTTCTATGTGATTGATATGATTAAATTTTCTATGTTTATATTTTAACGAATGGGCAAGCACAAGTTTTGAATATGACGGCTTTAATGCAAAGCCATATGTTTTGGAAGAAAATGATGACTTTAATGAAAAGTCTTAAGGTTTTCTTCATGGGAAGCAAGCGACACTTCTTAAGATAAATAATTTATCCTATGTGTTGCCAAGGATGGGAATGCTTCAAGTTAATGGAATTGAGAATTTTGCTTATGAGTAAGCAAGTTCTTCATGCTAATGTTTTCTAAGGATTTCATGTTAGATACTGATGGTTTTAAGAATTTTCTTTTAAGCAAGCAAGTTCTATATGACATTGTTTTAACAACATTTTATAAGAAAAAGGGAATTTTACCCTTTTTCACAAAATATTGTTTGCAAATAAGTTTTGAGTTATTTCTACAGTAACTTGTAATAAATAATGATGATTATGAAAAGATTTGTTTGCTAGGTCAAGATAATTAAATAGTAAATGATGATTTGGACATAGTCCATATCTTTTGAAATAATATTCGAAAAGTTTTGATTTGTTGTAGACAAGGAAATCTATGTTTAAAATGTTGGGAAAATGTTTCTACGGATGTGTTGAAAGGGATTTAAGGATGACCAACCTCCTATGATGGATTTCATAAAATGGTGTTATTTCAGGTTGCTTAATGGCATACAAAAGACTCTGCAATTTTCCCATACGTAAAAATAATAGATATGTGGACAATTATTAAATTTTTAGGCTATGGACAAGGGGATAGCATAATTGCATAACTTTTGTAAACAAAAGGTCCTGAAATGGAAACCAAGAAAATATTAGAGAAAAATATGATTTATTTATGGAAATCCAAAAGTTTTGAAATTCTTTTATTAAAAGAGTTTTAAGATTTGTTGTTTCTCAAACATTTCAAATGTTTATCAAAATATTTTACTCAAAATGTTTCTAAAGGAATTTAAGGAAGGTCATCCTAAAATTAGATTTCAAATAACAACTTGTTAAAGTGGGTGCGCTCGCTTACAAGTTGACTCGCTCTCTGGTCTGTGATGTTTTTTTGGAAAATTATTCTTAAATATAGACTTCGGTCTAAGATTTTTCTGCATATGGATGCAGGTTGTGGTCTGGGATTCCGATTTAAAAGGACATGGGGTTGCGGTCTGTGGTTCTTCAAACCAAACGGACTGCGGTCCGTCATAATAACGTACGGTGCACCAGTATAAGTAATAGGCAAGTTGTAGAGCACGGTTGGGATGACTGGGGCCCACTCTACATAAGACCAAGTCGCTAAGGGATGACAGGAGTGCCAGCGGCGCCCTCCCTGAGATGAGAGCAGGAAAAATAAATAGCCGCTGGGCTAGCGTGTTGTTAAGGATTCTCTTCCAAAAGGTAGCATGATCACTTGTTAAGTGTCACTACTGGATGGGGAGAAATACATTTACATACGTTTTGCTTTTCAAAAGCCCAAAGATTGGGATCTAAAAGCATCTTTACAAAAAGTTATCTAAAAAGGGATTTTTGTGAGCTAATATGCATAAGTTACCCTAAAAGAGAGGGTATTTTACACAAAAGTGTAAATAACGGGAATAAAAGGAAATGTTTTTATGCAAATGCATTTATGAAAATGGTTTATGTATTTTATTTTCCTTGTTTGCTATAAACAAGCCCCAATACGGGGATTTTGAAAAAGATTTATGTGAAACTTGGATTGGGCATAAGAATGTCCATTTCTAAAGAGCCTAAAGGATAAGGGTTTATGGACATGAGAATGTCCAATGTTAATGTGTTGAAATAAAAAGCGTTTTAGAACTATGTCCATTGCCAAAGGAAGCTACATGAAAAATGTTTTGAGACAAAAAGTGTCTCTTGGTTAAAGGATTTTAGGATGGCTTATGTGAATGATGTTTTAGGACATGAGTATGTCCTCCGTTGCCTAAGGATTTATGTTGTTTTGGACGTAAAACGTCCACTGGAAAACGATGATTTCATGTAATGTTTGTTAACATTAAAAATGTTCATATAAGAATTAAAGGAATTTCATCATCAAAGGTAAAATGTGTATGTTTTGCCTTAACAGGCCCACACGTGGCTTGTAAATGATTTTAAGAATGAATGCTTTATGAAAACATTCAAGGATATGGAATTGTCCTCATGAACAAAGGATTTCACGATAATATTTTAGGACATATGAATGTCCTCAGGAAAAAGGTATTCAAGATGTTTATGAAAAAGATTTTCAAGGAAGTCTTGTCCTAAAGATAAAATGCTTGCTTACTGAGTTGTCACTCACGTTTTGTTTTCCCAACCCTTAGACAGGTACCGAGGAAACTCAGAAGGTTGTGAACCTAAGACGTGGAGGAAGGTACGTGATTATATCCTTGAAGGCTATGAGGAATGGAAAAACATGAATATGCTAAGGTAAGCTAATTGTGTATATGAACTTAGTTAGATTCTAAGTTCCATGTTTATGTGTATATGAACTTAGTTAGAATTCTATGTTTCATGTGAGTCAATGACTAAATGTATGTAAGTATGATGTGTACAATGATTGAGTGAATAATCACAGGCATGAAAGGATGCTATGAATGAAATGATGAATTCTTTTATAAGTGAAATATCACAATGTGTGATGTTTGTTATATAAAGTTATGACTGATGACAGATGAAAAATGAAAAAAATTTGGACATATTCCAATTAAGAACTCGCCGTGTGATCAGGGCAACAATCCTAATTCACATTTACCAATCAATAGATCTTGAGGTAAGGAAGTGACGTCTCGGGTGGGGGCGCCTCAGAGCTTGGTATCGGAGCAAGGATTGGTAAATAGGCAAGAGAAAGAGAAAATAAGGATGATGAAAGGATACGTCTGATGCCACAGAAGTTGGTATCAGAATATGGATTGGTAATAGACATGGAAAGCAAAGGCTAGATATCACAAAGATGATATTTCAGCAAGGATTGATGGACAGATATAGAAGAAAAATGGAAAATGATGCAAGAAATAGATTGAGACTATAAGACACAAGGATATGGTTAATTAAGGAAATGTAGCTGGTCGTTATGTTTCATGAAATAGATAGTATATGAAGGAAAAATGATATGAGGTCAGATGAAATGAAGAAGGAGGTAGGAAAATTTAAAGAATGACAAAGGATAGAAGAGAATCAGAACAGATGACGGGTTTTGGAACTCTACATAGAGACCCCCCCATACCTAAGGTTGACCAGACCTTACCTAAGATAGCACATGACTATGCTATATGATACATATGTTTAAGGTATAGAGCTATGGTGACATATGGAAGGCACCAAGGTGCCAACTTTCTAAGTAATTTTTAGTCTAGAATTATGTTCATGATAAAATGACAGATTATGCAAATATAATCTGTATGTGTAGGGAAAAACACCCTTACACCATGAAATGTGCAGGTAGAAATGAGAAAGGTAAGAAAAAGGGAGTTTCTTTTGACTCCTAATGTATGATGTTTAATGTTATGAAAACACAGATGCATATGATTTCATTTAAGTTCTAAGTTATATGAAAAAGGAAAGATCATTGATCTTTCTAGATTATGTTATTGACTATGTGTAATGATTTTATGATCAGAAATGATCATGTTGACTATGTGTGATATGAATGAATATTATAATGAGAAATGCTATTGACATAATGTTATATGATGCATTCTACAACATGCTTATTATCTTAGTTTTGAACAAGGGAAAGGCAGTTGTTGATATGAGTCAGCAAGGAAGAAGAGAAGCTAGTAGTAAAACTAAACGACCAGGACAAGTGAGTCCATAAGCTCATTAACGACGGGTAACTATAAACCCTAAGTCAAAGGATTTGAGGTGTTACCGCTAAGAGTAATATCTCACAGGTAGAAAGAGTAAAGGATAACTGCAGCTTTAGAAAGAGCTATGCAGTAAGTCGCCCAAGATTGTGTAGCTTAGACAGAAGAATAATACAGGGCCTTTGGGAAAATACCCAACAGGACCAATTAGAAGCAGGTGGAAAAGATGAATCGGTACGGGTAATAAATTTTAACTTAGTACCTAGACCTTTAAGGGTTGATAATGGTAAGATAGAAGTAAATGGGAAGGTTATTGATGCCTTTCTAGCTCGGTATCCACCTGAGAACGTATCCACCTAAGTTCTCAGGTGAATTAGATTTTATTCAGACTGAGCAATGGATGAGTGAACCTAAGAACATTTTCAAGGTTTGAACATGTAGTCAAATGAAATGTCCAAGCTTTGATTGGCAATGCTTGTAAGTAGTAAGAAACCCTAAAATGGCTATTATGCCATAATCAAAGAAGGCAATCAGGAAGAATTTGTTAAGAAATGTCTTCCAATAGAACATCAGGATATACCACATGTTGGTAATGAACATGTACAATTAGGGCAAGGATAACTTTCCACTAAAAACTAAGGAACCTGATGTAGGAAAAGAAATGAATAAGAAAGATCAACTCAATCGATAGCTATAATTGATAGGAAATCCTTGTAAATTATTGCAGAAAGGTGTAGCAAACTATGCCTAGTTAACATGCATAGAAGGAAAAGAAGATCACACATATGATACCACAAAAGTTGGTATATCATAGCAAGAGATGGTAGAAAAATGAAGAGAAGAATGAAGGCAATAATGATTGCCGTAATTCTTTTCAATTTAGATATGATTGAAAGATAGATACGAGAGAAATGATTTCTCTATGATATTCATAAGAAATGAGGTTAGGAAAATTTGAAAATGATAAAGACCCTTACGAGTTTATGGAAACTGGAAAGGGAACTGAGGAAGAAAATATTTTAGACTGGTTTAATACCAGTATTTCTAATAGATAGTCTACGATAGTAAAAAAAATAAAAATCTAACGATAGACATTATGAGAGGAGAAGGAATTGATAGCTTAGCAAAAATGTCTTTTCCTAAGACATGTATGAAACTATATATGAGAGCAACTTTTGCTCTATATTACAAAATGAATGTATTATGTATGATAATATATGAAAATGGCTGCTACAGATTTTTACGAATGAATGGGTAACTTAAAACTTACCCTATGATAAGACGGGAAATGATGCAAATTCTCCATGTATAAGGGAAAATAGTGACAAATGACACAAATGAAAAGGCAAATGCCAATAAGAAACTCAGGTGTGAACAAGGAACAGTAGAGATGAGCAATAGGTCTAATGGACAAAAGCTAAAAATGCCACTAAGACAGAGTAGCGTAGTGGAAGCATAGTGAACCATTGAAATATTGGAGGAAGATGATGAATTAGCAATTTCATATGAGCTTTACCCCCGACATTTGAGATGTAATAGGTTTCAGGACGAAACCTGTTATAAGGGGGGAGGAGGATTGTGAAACCCCAACCTAAGTAAGATTCAATGTATGCATTGAACATGTACATGTGACTTATATATGATTAAATGAAATTTTTGGATGATTTTAGTATTTTAGGATATGTGGCAATTAGGGTTTAATTAAGAAGGGTGATTAAAAATTTAATCGCCGGAGCCCAATATGAGTCAAGGTGAATAAAGGGGCATAATGAGGATTAAAACATGTTAATGTGACATGAATGTTTAGTTTAATTTCCACGATTTAATTAATGGAGATTAAAATGGAAATTGTGGAATTATGTTCAAAAATACTAGAAAATTCATAACTCAACGCCTGTAAGGCGGATTCAAGTGAAATTTGAAATGGAAGTTTATGATGTTGGGCTTGGTATTCTGGGATTATTGGATTATAAAAATACTTGATGAAAATAGATTAATGATTTATTGATCACATCTCAATTTCAACAGTTAACTTCCAACGGCTATAACTTGAGCTAGGAAAATTGGATTGAGATGAAATTTGAAACGGTTGAATGAAATTATGAGATTAACATTTTGGAAGTTTTGGCATAAGCAAATTATGTTTGGAAAATACCCGAATTGAAAAAGGTGTATATGGTTGACTTTTTCACCACAAGAGTACATGGAATTAATGCAATTTTTAATGAACCAAATAGGTGTCAAATGCAGGTGTAATTCAGGGTATTTTATGTTGGTCCCGAGTTGATGGCTAAACCCAAGAGGGGAGGGGTGAATTGGGTTCTTTAAAGAAATTTTTGGTAAATTCAAAGATCTTAACCCCTTGAAAAAGTTAATCCCCTTTTTAAGCGAATGGAGAGCAAATAAGATAAAGCAGTAAAAATAAGTAGAACACAAGATTTATAGTGGTTCGGGCAAACCTTCCCTACTCCACTCTTCCAAGCTCACACTCCGTTGTGACTTGGGTTCCACTATGTATTCCACGAATACACTTAGAGTCACCGCTCTCTTCTAGATTCAAAGCTCTAGGGGGCATACACAACTTAGAGCCACTTGCTCTCTTCTAGATTCAAAGCTCTAGGGGGCATATACAACTAGAGCCACTTGCTCTCTTCTAGATTCAAAGCTCTAGGGGGCATATGCAACTACTTGCACAAGTAGGTGATGAGTCTCACTCCAATCACACCCTACTTTGCATATACTTGATCTTAGCTACCCAAGCTAAATCAAGATTTATACAACAAGACAATGAAATAAATGAAACTACACTTTACAGATTTGTGTAGGCAGATTGAGCTCGAGGAAGAAATCAAAGGCAGCTTGGATGATGATCGTTGAAGCAACTTGCAGTTTGAAGCTCTTTCTTCCTTTGAATCACTCAAATATGGAGAAAAGGAATTTGAAAGTCTTTCTTGCACTTCTTTTCTCTCTATGATCCTTAGTGTAGTGTGTATTGTATCTTCTCACGTTCATTTGAATGTCTTTTTATAGAGTGAGGAAGATTGGAACGTTGTAGGAGTGGTTGTCGCGCAATAAATGAACTCCAACGTTCAAAAATTCGAACGTTATACTCCAAGTCGAAGATGGAGTCGACTTGGCCTGCGACTTGGCTTCCAAGTCGCACCTGGAGTCGACTTGGCCTGCGACTCCAGTTCTTCCAGATTCCAAGTCTGAGTCTTTGGTCGACTTGGCTTTGGACTTCGACTCAAGTCGATCCTGAAGTCGACTTGACTTGCGACTTGACTCGACTTTTGCTGGAAATGCTTTGAGCTTCTTTTGATCTGCTTTTTCATCCTTGGTTTTCTTTCTTTTGAATAAGCTTGAGAACTTGTGGTTGACTTGATAGACTTGATTTGATGTTGATCTTGAATCCTTGCTTTGATCTTCGAGAACCTTGAGTTGTTCTTGAAAATGGTCCTTGCATCCTTTTTGGATTTGATTATTCTCAATTTGATCTTTTGGATAAGCTTGGAAATACAAACTTCAAGTCTGAAATCCTCAAGTCGAAGTTGGAGTCGACTTGGTCTGCGACTTCGCCCAAGTCGCACATGGAGTCGACTTCGTCTGCGACTTCGCCATGTTCGTGAACCAGATTTCAGCGCTGGACACTTTTGGTCGTTTGAGGTCGATTCCGAAGTCGACTTCGTCTGCGACTTGACTACCCAAGTCGCAAGTGGAGTCGACTTGACTTGCGACTTCACCTGTCAGTCCTTCCATTTTCAAATCTGTCCACCTGTGGCCATTCTAAGTCCCTAGAGAAGTCGACTTGGGTATCGACTTCGTACCAAGTCGAAGTCCGAGTCGACTTGGTGATCGACTTGGTCTCTTTGCTTTCCTTAAACACTTGGCAAACTTATTAGTATTCTTTTTAACCTCAAATTAGTTCTTGTTAATCATCAAAACTTACACTTTGGTCAATTTTGTTTTGAGTCATTGTTTCCAACAATCTCCCCCTTTTTGATGATTGACAAAACTACATTTGAGTTGATACCTTTTTGAGTATTTAAGCAAGTTCATGTAAAAAACAGAGCATTCAAACATATTACCATAGAAAGCAGAGCATATACATATTCATGACAGAGCATTATTTTCATAATTCACTCAAAATATTCATGTCAAGCATAAAACATCTTTCATGTATATCTGTTTCATTTTTACAAAATGCAATGAAAAACAAAATGAAACCTAGATACAAGTTACCCAACCCAAAACGAAAGGAAACTCTAACTCTTAAACCGATCTTTTCTCCCCCTTTTTGTCAATCAAGCAAAAATAACGATTTGATAAACTGAAATTGAGAGATTTGATATGGAATAGGTTTGATGGGACAATGGTGGGCCGAGGAGTAGACAAGAGAAGCGTGATCGGGAGTTGCCTCTCTATGAACTGAACCCGACTCGTAGGGATCGAGTTCAGGCATGGGTCTCTTCTTATGTCGGCCTGAGGCAAGATGGTAGCGGATAGTCCGCATTTCCCGCTCGATTCTGTCTTGCCGGGAGTGCATATCCTCGAGCGCATTTAGAACGCCGGTGACAAGACTTGTCATCCGGTCTTCTTTGTAATCCATTTCTGCCCTCATTGCAACTATTTCTTCCTTTAATTCCTTTAGGGTGACCTCCTCAGAGGAGGTTGGAGGCACCCGTTCTCTTGCAGCAGACCCTTGTGGAGAGTAGGATCCGTGCGATGGTGGAGAAGCGGCCCGTGCCGGTGATGCTATGGGAGGTTACTCCCCCTCAGCTTGTGCATCGTCGTCTCGCTCTTCTTCTGGAGCTTCCGGTCTAAGTTGAAGCACATTGATCTTCATTCTTTGGATGAGTGCTTTGTTAATGGCATTTGTGGTTTTGAGTACTTCGAAAGGCTCACCTTCAATATCCACTTTGTAATGTTCAAGGATTTTTGTGATCCAGGTGCCATATGGGAGAACTCCTCGTGGATTTTCCTTTCTGGATGCTAGGGCTTCAAGAAATAACTTAGGTAAGCTTACCCTAACTTTGTTTGCCACTTTCCATAATATTTCCGCTTCTTGTGGATTTACTTGATTTCTTCCCCCGCCTTTTGGGTATATGCAGTGGGCAATTAGAAGTCTGAGTACCCGTAGCCTGGGTGATAGATCCATGTATCGAAGAAATCTAATTCCCGGATGATACTTGTTGCTCCGAGTGAGCTGGTTATACATTTTATCCATTGTGAGATCTTCTGGTAAAGGCTCATTCACAAATGGGACTCCAAATATTTCTCCTAAATCAATCCTTGCTCCCTTCTTGCTTGGAGTTATCCCAATTCCAAGTTTGATTTCTACTCCCTTGACAAAAGTTGCATATTTTTCGTCATCCCATAGATAATAGAAAATCCGAGTAAGATCTGGATAAACCTTTTCATCCTCTTTTAGCAACTTGGTCCATCCTTGAAAATCCAATAGATCTTCTATATCGGATTCATAATCTTTCAAAAATTTGAAATCTATAATCTTGGGTATAAATACCTTCCGTTCATAGAAGCTTTTGTAAAAACGACTGTGCTGGAGTTCGGTTTGGAAGTAAGTGGTAGGCATCTTCAATACTTGAGTTTTCCTAGCCGGAGTACCCCTTTTGCTTGCTCCAGATTGTGTACTCTGTGAGGTTTGGGCTTGTTGTTGACTAGGTGCTCGATCGGATGATTGAGTGGTTTGGAATCGCACCCGTCTACCCGTAGAAGTTGATGGTTCTTCTCTGGCCCTTTTTGCCGGTGTCCTAGCTTTCCTAGGAACATCCTCTGCAGTATTGGATGAAGGTTGTGAGGGAACCCGTTTGGGGTATGGTTTTGAGACAGCTTTCTTTGGTGCCATTTGGGATGGTTTGGAGTTGGAATTTGAACCTTTTTTTTTTTTTTTTTTTTTTTTTTTTTTTTGAGAGAGAGAGGAAATGAGATGAAGCGGTATTTCAGAAATGTAGAGACGGAGGAACTTCTGAGAGGAAAAAAGGAGAAAACTTGAGAGACTAGGGAGAAAGAAAGAGAGTGAGAGAGAGAGCAAGAGAGAAAGGAATAGAGAGAGAGAGAAACGAAGAGGGAGTTACCGGAGCCGGAAATGGAGTTTGCCGGTCGGAGGAGTTTCCGGAGATGAGGAGAAAGAGAGAAAAACAGAGAGAGAGAGAGAAGAAAACAGTGAGGGAGAGAGAGAAAAAAGAAACGGAGAGGAAAATCGGAGAGAGAGAAAAGGAAATCGCCGGAAAGGTTAGCCGGAGATGGAGAAGAAAGAAAATCGCCGGAGGGGAGAGGGAAAAGAGAAAAATAGGGAGGCCGGAGAGAAATGAGGAAGAAAAGAGAGAAAAGGGAAGAAAAAGATGAAATGGGCGGCCGAATGTGAATCGTCGCGCGCGGAGTCGACTTTGCCCTAGGCGAAGTCGACTTCGATCCTTCTGGAGTCGACTTCGCCTGGGGCGGAGTCGACTTCGACCCTAACGGAGTCGACTTCGCTTCTGAAGCGGAGTCGACTTAGCGTCCCTGGAGTCGACTTGACTCATCGACTTGATATTTTCCAATTTTAATTTTCTTATTTGTTTTTCCTAGTTTAGCTCTATCATCCCCATATCATTTCTAATCTTATAAAATGAATCCTTGGCTAGAGGTTTGGTAAAAATATCAGCAATTTGGTCTTCTGTTTTCACATATTCTAAGCATACATCATGATTCTCAACATGTTCACGAATAAAGTGATGTCTCACATCAATATGCTTGGTTCTTGAATGCAGTACAGGATTTTTAGTTAAACAAATTGCACTTGTATTATCACATCTAATAGGAATATCAACATAATCAATACCATAATCTTTCAACTGTTGTTTCATCCAAAGTAACTGGGCACAGCAACTACCGGCGGCTATGTATTCGGCTTCTGCAGTAGATAGGGCAACACTTGTTTGTTTTCTTGAATACCATGAAACCAACATATGTCCAAGAAACTGACAAGTTCCACTAGTACTCTTTCTATCTACTTTATAGCCGGCAAAATCTGCATCCGAATAGCCGATTAGATCAAAGGTTGTCTCCTTTGGATACCATAGTCCAAGATTGGCAGTTTTTATCAAATACTTAAAAATTCTTTTTACAGCAAGTAGATGTGATTCTTTTGGACATGCTTGAAATCTAGAACACATACAAACACTGAACAAGATATCGGGTCTAGAAGCAGTTAAATATAACAAGGATCCTATCATGCTTCTATAAAGCTTTTGATCGATACTTTTACCGTTTTCGTCCGTGTCGATCTTGATTGTCGAACTCATTGGAGTGTTTGCTCCTTTGCTATTTTGCATTCCAAATTTCTTGAGCATTTCTTTGACATATTTGGACTGGTTTAGAAATATTCCTTCATTTTGTTGCTTGATTTGAAGTCCAAGGAAGAAATTTAATTTTCCCATCATGCTCATTTCGAACTCGCTCTGCATTATCTTAGAAAATTCTTGACAAAGATTTTCGTCAGTAGCACCGAATATTATGTCATCCACATAAATCTGTACAATCAAAATATTTTTATTTTTGTACTTGATGAATAAAGTAGTGTCTACTTTCCCTCTTTGAAACTCATGATTAATCAAGAATCTATTTAACCTTTCATACCAAGCTCTTGGTGCTTGTTTTAGTCCATATAATGCTTTGGTTAATTTATAAACAAACTTTGATTGATCCTTTTCTTCAAAACCAGGGGGTTGTTCAACATATACTTCTTCATTCAAATAACCATTCAAAAATGCGCTTTTTACATCCATTTGAAACAATTTGAAGTTCATATGAGAAGCAAATGCTAGTAGGATGCGTATGGCTTCTAATCTAGCCATGGGTGCATATGATTCTTCAAAATCAATTCCTTCTTCTTGGGAATACCCTTTGGCTACTAATCTTGCCTTGTTTCTAATTACAAGACCGCTTTCGTCTAATTTGTTCCTAAATACCCATTTGGTACCAATGACGGTATGAGTGTTTGGTCTAGGAACTAAATGCCATACATTGTTTCTTTCGAATTGATTTAGCTCTTCTTGCATTGCAATAACCCAATTTTCATCATTAAGAGCTTGTTCAATGGTATTTGGTTCAATTTTCGATACAAACGCATATTGGCCATAAACGTTTTGTTTTGATCTTCTAGTTTTTACTCCTTCATATATATTTCCAATAACTTGTTCAATTGGATGGGCATTTTTGAACTTTAAATCAGTTTGAGGTTTGTAAGAGTTATTACCTTCACTTACCTCTTCCTCCACTAGATTTTCTGGCTTGAGCTCAAGTTCCTTTGGTTGTTCTTTGCTTTTTGTCTCATCTGCATCACTTAGTTCATCCTCCTTTCTCGGACTTTGGTTAATTTCATCAAATACAACATGTATGGATTCTTCTACAACTTGGTTTCGTTTGTTGAATACTCTATATGCTTTGCTATTTGATGAATAACCAAGGAATATAGCCTCATCGCTTTTGGCATCTAATTTGCCCAAATTGGTTTTTCCATTCTTCAAAACATAACAAGTACATCCAAAAGCATGAAAGTATGAGATATTTGGTTTCCTTCCTTTCCATAGTTCATATGGGGTCTTTTTCAAGATTGCTCGAATGGTAACTCGGTTCAAAACATGACAAGCTGTACTCACAGCTTCACCCCAAAATTTCTTGGATAGATTGCTCTCATTTAGCATAGTTCTAGCCATCTCTTGTATAGTTCTATTTTTCCTTTCAACTACTCCATTTTGTTGTGGAGTTCTTGGTGCAGAAAATGTGTGGTGAATTCCTTTTTCATTACAAAGTTCCATGAATCGCTTATTTTCGAATTCGCCACCATGATCGCTTCTTATGGTCACAATAGTACTCTGTTTTTCATTTTGCACCAAATTTACAAAAGTTGCAAACATAGAGAAGGCTTCATCTTTACTAGCTAAGAGAATTATCCATGTGAATCTTGAAAAATCATCAACTATGACAAATACATATTTCTTTCCACCAATGGTTAGAATGTCGGATGGCCCGTATAGATCCATGTGTAGTAGTTCAAGTGGCCTAGTGGTGGAAATTTCCTTTTTGGTAGAGAAAGGCATCTTTGGTTGTTTAGATAATTGACATGCCTTGCAAATCTTGTCTTTGTCATATTTTAATTTTGGTAATCCCTCTACCAAACTCTTTTTCCATAGGGTCTTTATGTTGCCCATGTTTATATGTCCAAGCCTCTTGTGCCAAACCCATGGATCGTTATCAATGGCCATTAGACATTGACCATCTAATTCATCAAGTGAAACCAAATAAACATTTCCATGTCTTTTGCCGCTAAACATGATATGTTCTCCATCAAATACATTACATATAGATGATTCAAACACAACTTTGTATCCCTTATCACATAATTGGCTAATACTCATTAAATTGTGTTTGAGTCCTTCAACAAACAAAACATCTTCCATGCAAGCATTTGAAATACTATGTATATTTCCTTTACCTTTAATCTTACCTTTTTCATTATTGCCAAAGGCAACCATTCCATCGTTGCAAGGCTTAAGTTTGTGAAACAAGCTTCTTTCACCGGTCATATGCCTTGAGCAACCGCTATCCATGAACCATTCATTGTTTGCCTTTGCCTTAAAACATGTCTGAAAAATAAACAAATAAATCTTATTTCCTTGGTACCCATTTTATGGGTCCATTTGGGTTAGTAATAAAATCCAATCTAAGTTGATCTAACTTGGAAAACCCAAATCTTGTGTTTCTTGGAACCCAAACTAATTTAGCACCATGGTCATATAATTTCTTAAAGTTACATTTGTAAGTTTTATGACCCATCCTGTTGCAGAAATTACAAGCCATAGGTAATCTTGGAGTAGGTCTCCAAACATGCAAAGGTTCAATCATTGGTCTTCTAGTCCACTTAAAGTTTTTCTTTTGTGGCTTGTAAAAAGATGCAGCTTTAGTTTGATATTTCTCAAGTGTTTGCACATTTGATTTGCTACTTTCTCCATGCTCAAATGTATGATACCCAAGACCTCTTTTATGTGTTTGGGAGGTCATATTCAGAAACATTTTAACACTTTCTCCTGGATTAGAGAACTTAGCTAATGATTCATTTAATGATTTGTTCTCCATTTTCAGCAATTCATTTTCATCTTTCAATTTGTCTAATCTTTCTGCAAGTTTACCATTTACAATTATTGTTGCATCACATTGTCTCTTCTTAATTGTAAACTTGCTTCCTAATTTCTTCATTTCTTCATATAATGAATCATATGCAGTTTGTAGTTCATCTAATTCAGTACATTTGAGGCACTCTTGAAAGGAAGAATAATTTGATTCAGAAAGAGAGAGTTTAGAGCTTACCTCTTCATTGCTTGTGTCTTTTGTTGAGGTAATTTGTTCTCCTTGCTCGATTTGTGCCATGCAGCAAATTCTTGCACATTCTTCAGCCTCTATGTCGTCGGCTGAGGAGCTACTTGTCGTAGAATCTTCATCATTCACGTACATGCCTCTTCCTTTGTATTTCTGGAATCTTCTATTGTCCCCTCGATCCTTTCTTTGTTCTTTTGCCTTGTTTTCTTCGGGAGTTGGACATTGAGCCTGCATATGTCCCGAACCGCCGCATCGGTAGCACTTGGTTGATTCTTTCTTCTTCTCTCTGGGAGTTCTTTCTTTGAAACTTCTGAAATTTTTGCCTTTTCTCACAAATTTTTTGAACCGTTTTGTGAGTAGGGCAATTTCATTGTCGTCTTGAGAAGAAGATGTGTCATCGGTGTCTTGTGCGGCTTTTAAGGCAATTGCTCTTTTGCCCCTGTGTTGATCTTCATTCCTTTTCTTAATTAGCTCATGTGACATAAGTGAGCTAATTAAGTCTTCAAGCTTCAGCGTGTTGAGGTCTTTGGCTTCTTCAATTGCAGTGATCTTTGGAGTCCATGATTCGGGTAGAGCTCTTAAAATCTTCATGACCTGCTCAGATTCAGATATTGCTTTTCCAAGACCTTTTAAAGCATTAGTAATCTTAGAGAATCTAGCAAACATTTCAGAAATATTTTCTGTTTCTAACATTCTAAAGTTCTCTAGTTCTCCAATCAAAATATTCCTTCTCGTCCCTTGGACTTGAGAAGTTCCTTCATAGATAGAGGTTAGCGTATCCCATATTTCTTTGGCGGTCAAGCAAGAGGATACTCTATCATATTCAGAAGCATTAAGAGCACAAAATAAAGAGTTCATAGCTTTGGCGTTGCTCTTAACAGTTCTTACTTCCTCGTCGGTCCATTTGGAAGCTCTTTCATCGGTAGGCAAGGTTACACCATCTTGGATAGCAATCCAAGAGTCCATGTCGGTAGCCATGATGAGTTGCTTCATACGAAGCTTCCAATATCCAAAATTGTTCCCATCAAACAACGGTGGCCTTGTAAAGGATTGGCCTTCAGCAAATGCGGGAACGGAAGTAGATTGGGATGCCATTTCAATAAGATCTCTTTGATAAACTCAAAGACCTGCTCTGATACCACTTGTTGGTCCCGAGTTGATGGCTAAACCCAAGAGGGGAGGGGTGAATTGGGTTCTTTAAAGAAATTTTTGGTAAATTCAAAGATCTTAACCCCTTGAAAAAGTTAATCCCCTTTTTAAGCGAATGGAGAGCAAATAAGATAAAGCAGTAAAAATAAGTAGAACACAAGATTTATAGTGGTTCGGGCAAACCTTCCCTACTCCACTCTTCCAAGCTCACACTCCGTTGTGACTTGGGTTCCACTATGTATTCCACGAATACACTTAGAGTCACCGCTCTCTTCTAGATTCAAAGCTCTAGGGGGCATACACAACTTAGAGCCACTTGCTCTCTTCTAGATTCAAAGCTCTAGGGGGCATATACAACTAGAGCCACTTGCTCTCTTCTAGATTCAAAGCTCTAGGGGGCATATGCAACTACTTGCACAAGTAGGTGATGAGTCTCACTCCAATCACACCCTACTTTGCATATACTTGATCTTAGCTACCCAAGCTAAATCAAGATTTATACAACAAGACAATGAAATAAATGAAACTACACTTTACAGATTTGTGTAGGCAGATTGAGCTCGAGGAAGAAATCAAAGGCAGCTTGGATGATGATCGTTGAAGCAACTTGCAGTTTGAAGCTCTTTCTTCCTTTGAATCACTCAAATATGGAGAAAAGGAATTTGAAAGTCTTTCTTGCACTTCTTTTCTCTCTATGATCCTTAGTGTAGTGTGTATTGTATCTTCTCACGTTCATTTGAATGTCTTTTTATAGAGTGAGGAAGATTGGAACGTTGTAGGAGTGGTTGTCGCGCAATAAATGAACTCCAACGTTCAAAAATTCGAACGTTATACTCCAAGTCGAAGATGGAGTCGACTTGGCCTGCGACTTGGCTTCCAAGTCGCACCTGGAGTCGACTTGGCCTGCGACTCCAGTTCTTCCAGATTCCAAGTCTGAGTCTTTGGTCGACTTGGCTTTGGACTTCGACTCAAGTCGATCCTGAAGTCGACTTGACTTGCGACTTGACTCGACTTTTGCTGGAAATGCTTTGAGCTTCTTTTGATCTGCTTTTTCATCCTTGGTTTTCTTTCTTTTGAATAAGCTTGAGAACTTGTGGTTGACTTGATAGACTTGATTTGATGTTGATCTTGAATCCTTGCTTTGATCTTCGAGAACCTTGAGTTGTTCTTGAAAATGGTCCTTGCATCCTTTTTGGATTTGATTATTCTCAATTTGATCTTTTGGATAAGCTTGGAAATACAAACTTCAAGTCTGAAATCCTCAAGTCGAAGTTGGAGTCGACTTGGTCTGCGACTTCGCCCAAGTCGCACATGGAGTCGACTTCGTCTGCGACTTCGCCATGTTCGTGAACCAGATTTCAGCGCTGGACACTTTTGGTCGTTTGAGGTCGATTCCGAAGTCGACTTCGTCTGCGACTTGACTACCCAAGTCGCAAGTGGAGTCGACTTGACTTGCGACTTCACCTGTCAGTCCTTCCATTTTCAAATCTGTCCACCTGTGGCCATTCCAAGTCCCTAGAGAAGTCGACTTGGGTATCGACTTCGTACCAAGTCGAAGTCCGAGTCGACTTGGTGATCGACTTGGTCTCTTTGCTTTCCTTAAACACTTGGCAAACTTATTAGTATTCTTTTTAACCTCAAATTAGTTCTTGTTAATCATCAAAACTTACACTTTGGTCAATTTTGTTTTGAGTCATTGTTTCCAACATTTTATGCATAATTATAAAATGAAAAAAACCCATGAATTATCCATGCATTGATGTCCACATTAAAGGGGCTAAGAGTGCTCAAAATGAGCATAGGAGAGGTGACATGCATATGGACGTCAATAGGCAGTTGCAGCTGGTTATTTTTGCAATTTTTATTTTATGAATTATGTATATATATAGCTTCCATGTTGGGATGTATAAATAAGCATTTAATTATGTGAAAAAATTTCAAGAAAATTCGTGAACAGTAGCTTCCATTGAAAGTGGAAAAAATGGACAGCTTGTTTACACATGTGGACGTCCCATATTTGATGCTGCTACAATGATTTTTATTAATTTTTTAACACCAAATTAATATATGAATTTAGGGATAATTATGTGTATAAATTACCCACATTTTGGGATTTTAAAAAAATGATGAAAATGGGCAGCAAGTGATGTGCAAGGGCTGGACAGATTTGGACGGCCTGGATTAATGCAGATTTGTGGATTTTTAAAAAAATAGTAAAATGCTAATTTATATGGCTGTGAGTTCACCAGCACATAAGAGGATAAGAGGGCATTCAATGGCTGTGGAAAATGCAGCAACAAGTGGGGCCCACTGCTGAAAATTCCAGCCCCACCAAGTCAAGCACGTTCACAAGGATTGGAGGCTTGGAAAATTCTTCCAAGTGCTGAACTCCATCTTCTTCCCCAATGCAGCCTCATGTCCAGCACCTAGCAAGCCAAAAGTAAGGAAAAACCAAGGAAAAAGAAAGGGAAAAGGAGGGATCACCCATTTAATCAAGTAAGTATATGATTATTTTGAGTTTATACTTAAAATCTGGAAATTATATGATGTTATAAACCAAAATATGAATGAAGTAGTAAACGAAGGGTTCTCACCAAGAGACTTTGTTTAAAATTTCATTATATGATGATTAAGGGACGACCAAAATTTCATATTGAAATATTTAGTAGGTTTCAAATTAAAAATCCGAGAAATTAACCTAAACAGGGTAAAACGGGTGATAGGATCAGCTGTAGAAAATGATTTTTAGTAATTTTTATACAAGTCATTTTCGGATAAAACTTCTAAAGAATATATAACACATATTTATGAGATCATAAAAAAATTAAAAATTAGGCTTTGATGGGTATAAAAATACCCAATAATTTACGTGATTTAGGCTAACTGAAAATGGATGCTACTGTCCAGCAAGGTAAAAATACTAAAATAAATATAAATTCTTAATTTTTTATTCTGAAAATATTTATTTTGGTTAATTAATGTAGTTATTAAGGTATGGTAGAAATTTCAGATCAAAACTACTTTATTTGATATTAATTCAAGATTTTGAGATTTCAGTACGCCTGATTTCAGCATATGTGGATAATTTGAGAAAAAAATAAAAAATAAATATGAAACCTATGTAGAAATGATCCAAATTGATATATATATTAATAAACTAAATTTTGGTTAGGAAAATTTGGATTAATCGCTGAAAATTCGGAATTATATAACTGCCTAAGGTTATGTGTCAAAAGACACGTTAAACGGGTGAAAAATGGGTTCCAAAGTTGCTGTTTTGGAAACCTATAATTAATGGATTTAAATCCCGTGAAAATACCCTAAATAAAGTGATAATTAAGGGATGATATAATTCTGAAATATGGATTATATATCTGACTTAGAAATTTTATGAAATCCATTATGTATATGTTGCCAAATGGGCATATGAGAAGGAATAAATATGCAAGGGTGATGAATGACTTGTGAAATTTGGTTTTGTGCAAAAAGGCATGAAAATATGATATATTTTGTGAATATATTTCTGTTTAGGAAAATTTTCCATAACACATATTATATGTGTCTTCAAGAGAGTTTAAGTGCAGGATATGAATGATGGAAAGGGGTAATGAGGTAATGTGATTTGCTAAAATGCGAAATGGATGAAAATATGTCGAAACGCGTAAACAAGGTGCTGTTTTGATAATATTTGTTAATCTCAAAATTTGGGATTGATATATGAAACTTAAACACTTAAACATGTGCTTAAAGTAAGCACTAATGAAAGAAATGTGAAAAATGGATAAGTAAATGATAAATGAAGGATAATGAAACTTCATTGAGATAAATAAAAGATCATGATATGCTTGAAAACTATCCTAAGTAAGGATACTAAGAATGAAAAGAATAGATAATATGATGCACAAGTTGCGTTGTTATGTATAAACCTCCAACTTGTAAAACAAGAGGGTCATATAGTCAATGAAAATATAAGGGTTGGAAAACTAAATTATGTGGAAGCATATGAGATTATATGTATAAATGTAATGTCATTTTATGCGTATAGGCAAGAAAAAGAATGGAAGGAAAAGAGATTATAGTGATCTCAGGTAAGCAAGCAAACTTTTTAAAATGTCATTTTCTTTCTATGTGGTTGATATGATTGAATTTTCTATGTTTATGTTTTAACGAATGGGCAAGCACAAGTTTTGAATATGACGGCTTTAATGCAAAGCCATAAGTTTTGGGAAAAAATGATGACTTTAATGAAAATTTTTAAGGTTTGCTTCATGGGAAGCAAGCGACACTTATTAAGATAAATAATTTATCCTAAGTGTTGCCAAGGATGGGAATGCTTCAAGTTAATGGAATTGAGAATTTTGCTTATGAGTAAGCAAGTTCTTCATGCTAATGTTGTCTAAGGATTTCATGTTAGATACCGATGGTTTTAAGAGTTTTCTTTTAAGCAAGCAAGTTCTATATGACATTTTTTAAACAACATTTTATAAGAAAAAAGGAATTTTACCCTTTTTCACAAAATATTATTTGCGAATAAGTTTTGAGTTATTTTTACAGTAACTTGTAATAAACAATGATGATTATGAAAAAATTTGTTTGCTAGGTCAAGATAATTAAATAGTAAATGATGATTTGGACATAGTCCATATCTTTTGAAATAATATTCGAAAAGTTTTGATTTGCTGTAGACAAGGAAATCTATGTTGAAAATGTTGGGAAAATGTTTCTACGGATGTGTTGAAAGGTATTTAAGGATGACCAACCTCCTATGATGGATTTCATAAAATGGTGTTATTTCAGGTTGCTTAATGGCATACAAAAGATTGTGCAATTTCCCTATACGTAAAAATAATAGATATGTGGACAATTATTAAATTTTTAGGCTCTGGACAATTATTAAATTTTTAGGTTATGGACAAGGGGATAGCATAATTGCATAACTTTTGTAAACAAAAGGTCCTGAAATGGAAACCAAGAAAATATTAGAGAAAAATATGATTTATTTATGGAAATCCAAAAGTTTTGAAATTCTTTTATTAAAAGAGTTTTAAGATTTGTTGTTTCTCAAACATTTCAAAAGTTTATCAAAATATTTTACTCAAAATGTTTCTAAAGGAATTTAAGGAAGGTCATCTTAAAACTAGATTTTAAATAACAACTTGTTAAAGTGGGTGCGCTCGCTTACAAGTTGACACGGACTGTGGTCAATGATGTGTTTTTGAAAAATTATTCTTAAATATAGACTTCGGTCTAAGATTTTTGTGCATATGGATGCAGGCTGTGGTCTGTGATTCCGGTTTAAAAGGACATGGGGCTACGGTCTGTGGTTCTTCAAACCAAACAGACTGCGGTCCGTCATAATAACGTACGGTGCACCAGTACAAGTAATAGGCAAGTTGTAGAGCACGGTTGGGATGACTGGGGCTCACTCTACATAAGACCAAGTCACTAAGGGAAGATAGGAGTGCCAGCGGCGCCCTCCCTGCGATGGGAGCAGGATAAATAAACAGCTGCTGGGCTAGCGTGTTGTTAAGGATTTTCTTCCAAAAGGTAGCATGATCACTTGTTAAGTGTCACTACTGGATGGAGAGAAATACATTTCCATACTTTTTTCTTTTCAAAAGCCCAAAGATTGGGATCTAAAAGCATTTATACAAAAAGTTATCAAAAAAGAGATTTTTATTAGCTAATATGCATAAGTTACCCTAAAAGAGAGGGTGTTTTACACAAAAATGTAAATAATGGGAGTAAAAGAAAATAATTTTTTGAAAATGCATTTATGAAAATGGTTTATATATTTTATTTGCCTTGTTTACTATAAACAAGCTCCAAGATGGGGATTATGAAAAAGAATTATGTGAAACTTGGATTGGACATAAGAATGTCCATTTTTAAATAGCCTAAAGGATAAGGGTTTATGGACATGAGAATGTCCAATGTTAATGTGTTGAAATAAAAAGTATTTTAGAACATATGAATGTCCATTGCTAAACGAAGCTACATGAAAAATGTTTTGAGACATAAAGTTTCTCTTGGCTAAAGGATTTTAGTATGGCTTATGTGAATGATGTTTTAGGACATGAGTATGTCCTCCGTTGCCTAAGGATTTATGTTGTTTTGGATTTAAAACGTCCACTAGCAAACGATGATTTCATATAATGTCTATGAACATTAAAAATGTTCATATAAGAATTAAAGGGATTTCATCATCAAAGGTAAAATGTGTATGTTTTGCCTTAACAAGCCCACACGTGGCTTGTAAATGATTTTAAGAATGAATGCTTTATGAAAACATTTAAGGATATGGAATTGTCCTCATGAACAAAGGATTTCACGATAATATTTTAGGACATATGAATGTCCTCAGGAAAAAGGTATTCAAGATGTTTATGAAAAAGATTTTCAAGGAAGTCTTGCCCTAAAGATAAAATGCTTACTTACTGAGTTGTCACTCACATTTTGTTTTCCCAACCCTTAGACAGGTACCGAGGAAACTCAGAAGGTTGCGAACCTAAGACGATGAGGAAGGTACGAGATGATAGCCTTGAAGGCTATGAGGAATGGAAAAATATGAATATTCTAAGGTAAGCTAATTGTGTATATGAACTTAGTTAGAATTCTAAGTTCCATGTTTATGTGTATATGAACTTAGTTAGAATTCTAAGTTTCATGTGAGTCAATAACTAAATGTATGTAAGTATGATGTGTACAATGATTGAGTGAATAATGACAGGCATGAAAGGATGCTATGAATGAAATGATGAATTCTTTTATAAGTGAAATATCACAATGTGTGATGTTTGTTATATAAAGTTATGACTGATGACAGATGAAAAATGAAAAAAAAATTTGGACATATTCCAATTAAGAACCCGCCGTGTGATCAGGGCAACAATCCTAATTCACATTTACCAATCGATAGATCTTGAGGTAAGGAAGTAACGTCTCGGTTGGGGCACCACAATATTGTGCCATGTAAGAAATGGGATAAATATGTATTAAATTATCCTTAAAATAATGTGGCAAGTTGGGCCACAAAGCTAGAAAATCCAGCTTTTATTTAGGGTGGATGACCACATGGTATGGGATGTTTTGAGAAAAAATTTTCTTAGGACCAAACCCCCTAAACTCCAGCAGTGGTTCACGTCCCCTATTCCAGCAACAAAAAGAGCAAGAAAAGGAGAGAAAAAGAGGAAGAAAAAAGAAATGAAGCAAGGGATTTAAGGTAGAGAAGCTAAGTTCAAAGTTGATCCAATACAAGTAAGTATATCCTTAAGTTTGAATCATTTAAACTCAGTTTTTCTAATTCAATTTATGAGTCATGAATATGATTCATAATGAACCCTTAAAGGATGGTTCATGATACCCTTGATTAGGGTATTGAATGGAGATTTAATGACAAGTATGCAATTAAGGGTTCAAGAGGAAGAAAATGGTGATTAAGGTTGAATATGAGTGATAAACTCAATTGAAATTTGCTTAAATTCATATATGATGTTGCTGTTTTGATGTATTATTATGATTACATGATGATTCATGATTAGATGAATAATATATGTTGATTTGGGCATAAGTTATGGATTAGAAAACTGTTTTGATTTAAGTGTCAAAAGGGACATTGAAAGTGTATAAAACGGGTCCCAAAGTTGCTGTTTTGGAACCCTATGATTAGTGGATTAAAATTATATAAAAATACACTAAGTGAAGTGTTAATTAAGGTGGATAATCATGCCGAATTAGAAGGCAAGTTTCTGATTTGAAAAATTTTAAGAAACACATGAATTATGTGTTGTGAAATGGACATGTATGGAGAGATAAGCATGAATAAATGATGAACGGTTTATGTGAGATATTAAAATGCAAAATGCATGAAGAATGTGATGAAACACGAGGATTATGTTACTGTTTTGATCAATAATGATAATCTTAAATTTTGAGATTAATATATGAGGTTTAGGATATCAATTAGGTGCTTAAAAGTGAACACAATGTGTGAATTATGAAAAATATGTGAAAAATGATAAGTTGGAGGTTTAGTACCCCATATGATGTCTAATGAATGTATTATGATATATGTGAAAATTACCCTAAATCTGGGTATTAAACATATGATGAAATGAATGTTATGATGCATAAGTTATGATGTGCATGTACACCCGATTTAGAATTCAAGTGGGTTATGAATGTTAATGAAAATGGCTTGGAAAATTAAGTTGAATGCAAGAAAATAGAAAGCATATGAATGCTATGTCATTCTTATATGTATAGGCAAAGGCAAAGAGATAAGCGATACGGAAAGCTAAGATGAAGCAAGGTAAGCAAGCAGCTTTCTAAATGAGTTTTGTTTTAAATGTTTTCTAAGATATTTAAGGATGACCATTCCTTTATCTCAATGTGTTTTGAAATAGTATCTCAAATATGACAAGTGATTTGCTTACCATTTTGCATTTATGTATGAAATGTGAAGAACTATGGATTTATACGATGTTTCTTTGGAACAATGTTTAAAAGGGATGGTGCAAAGAATTCTCTATATGAGAATGACAAGATATCATGTGTAAGAGGTATATAATGTCGGGGTGTCTAAAAGTCATGCATGGAATGACAATCAAGCAGGCTAGTCGAGGTAGTAAGTGGACAAGGAGTCCCCCTTGACGTTGCCAAGTCGGAAGGTCTGACACCAAAGATGGAAAGAATCATGTCATGAAAGAATGTTCCCTGTGCTAGCGTACCATCACATGAGGGATAATGTCATGAATGGAAATGATGCATTTGCACATCCAATGTTTATGAAATGTTTATGAAAGGTTTACGAAAAGATTTCTGCTCCACAGGTAGTTGATCACTTGCTAAGTGTCTCCACTTAATGGAGAGAAATGCTTTTAAAATAAGGTTGCCTTCAAAATGAGTTGCCTAAAAATTATACAGCTTGCTTATTGAGTTTTCAACTCACGTTTTATTTTCCAAACCCATAAACAAGTGAAGGAATGAAGATGACCAAGGAGCATGACTTGGACATGGAAGAATGGAAAACTTGATAATTTCTTATATATGTCGCTTATGGCGAATAGTTGTATAATGACTTGATACTTGTTATTATGATGATCATATGTGATCTATTTTATGACTTGTGTTTTATGAACAAATATCAATGGTTGATGAGCATAATATGAATTTCTACAATTTTATATGATATAAATTGTTGTATATGAATGATGTTATGGTTTTGTGACCATAGAAGGTGAAAATTTTTTTATGGGTAAATGCTAAGGCATGAAATATCATGATATGATTAAGTATGAAGAATATGAGATGACATGTGTAACTCTCAAATGGTATAATGGCATAAAATGGCATTTGATGGAAATTGAATGTATAAATGATATAAAATCCTAAGGAGTTAGGATTAAGTGGACAAATATCCAATAAGCCCGCCGGTGACAGGGTAACAATCCTGATCACGTTTACGAGTCGATAGATCTTGAGGTAAGGTTGTGACACTCGGGCTGGGGCACCATAGCTAAATACTTGTGCTGTGTGGATTTACCCTTGCATGTGGTGTTTAATACTTTTTACAAGATTGGCTACCTTATAAGATGATTTATTTGCAGGATTTATCTTTGGAAAAGGAGAATCTAAGTAAGCTTCATGTGTAAGGCATAGGTTTCTCTCTTGGTGAATGGAGAATAATTAATGGATAGGAATATACTGTTAAACCCTATGTAGTCATGAACAAGTTACATATAGATCAATTCCATCATATTCATTTGCATGGAAACATAGAAATTGGGTGTGGTGTAATTAGCTTTATGTGTGTTGGGAGACACATCTAAAGATTATTGAACTTGGACTAAGAATTTCCTGCACAAACTACTGAAAAGGAACCAATTTAATATAGTTTAGAATTAAGGATCTCCAACTCTCCCATCTACCAACCCAACTCGATGAACCCCTTTTGCAATCCTGCTCTTTCATTAAACTTCCTTTTATTCCTTGTACTTATTTTGCACATTCAATTACATTTGTGAAAATTCTTTCTAATCACCAAAGACAATTGAAGTAATTGACATAATTAGTTTAGACAATATCCTAGTGGAAACGATACTCTACTCACTTTATGTTACTTGATTGACGTGTACACATGTGAAAATGAGCATTTAATTAGACATATACGCAGCTCGTTAGGCGCCATAGAGCTTGGTATCAGAGCCAGGGTTGGTAAATAGGCATGAAAAAAATACTTGATATCATAGAGATGGTATCTTAGCAAGGAATGGTAGATAGTTGAAGAAAAATGAAGGTAAGAAAGATTATCGGGATTCTCTCTATTTCTGATATAGTTGGAAGATATGTGTGAGAGGTAGTTCTCTATGATGATCATGAGTTCATAAGAAATAAGACTAGAAAGGAAGATAAGGACCTTTACTGGTTTATGGAAACTGTAAAGGGAGATAAGGAAGGAAATGTTTTAAACTGGTTTAGCATCAATACTCCCATTAAGTAGTCTACACTTATATAACTTAGTTGTAGGCATTATGAAATGAGGAGGAATGGATGGGTTAGCAAAATACACTTGCTTTTAATGAAATACGTATGAAATTTTATGTGAGATCATCTTTGCTCTTTGCTATAAAAAATAAGGTATTTATGTTATATGAATATTATGTGAAGATAATTGCTATTTATTTCTACTTGATATGATTGAATGGGTAGCTTAAATCTTACCCTATGATAAGATGATAGATTATACAGATATAATTTCTCTACGAATAAGAAAAATAGTATGCCTACCATCAAGAGTTGGATGGCACAAAAGAAAGGGCAATTGTCAATGAGAAGCCCTTATGGGAACAAGAGACAGTAGAAATCAGTATTAGGTCTAATGGACTAAGGCCTAAAACGCCACTAAGACAGAGTAGCGCATTGGAAGCTTGGTGAGCCATTGAAAGTATTGGAAAAAGATGATAAGTTGGCTATTTTATATGAGCCTTACCTCGATATTCTTATAAGGAGTGGAGGATTGTGATACCCAGACCCAAGTAAGACATTTACACCTAAATTAGGCATGTATATGTGATATATGCATGATTCAATTGATTAATTAATTTTAATGCTATTGATTAAGAAAGGTGATTAAATTAATCGTCATAGCCCAACGTGGGTCAATATGATTGAAGTAACCCTCATTAGGTTAGGAAATGTGAATATATTGGGGATAATTACCTCATATATTATGGTTTAATTAATGGAGATTATGTTGATAATTATAAAATTGAGGTGATAAATGTTAGAAAATTCATAACTTGACGCCCATAAGGCAGAATAAGATGAAATTTGAAAGATAAGCACATGATGATGTACTCAACCTTATGAATGGATGGGATTATATAAATTATGATGAGATTATGGTGATAATTTTTTATTTTCATCCAAATCCAACAGACAATTTCAAATGACCATAACTTATGCTGGAAAGGTCATTTTGAGATGAAATTTGTTATGAACGCTTAAAACAATATAGTGAATCTTATGGATGGGTTTGATTATGCTAATTATCATGCAAAATTTCTTAATCACAAAAGGACGAAAGTGACAAGTGACACGTGACACGTGTTGATATGGGATTCATTGAGCAAGATTTAAAATCAACTAAATTAATGAAGAATTGACTTTTGAAAAGTATATGAGACATGTGTCATAGTATGATTCACTTGGAATCAACTCAATTAATGTTAAAGATGATGAATTTAATTCAAGTGGACACATGTCACCTTAGTGTTCATTTGGAATCCATTCAATTTATGAAAAATCAACCTCTTAAATGAGGCAATTAAGGGATAAGATGAGGTGGCATGCAAGAGACGTTCAAGGGAGCTTCCTTAAGTGATTTTTGATATTTAAAAATAAGAAACTTAGGGAGCAAGTAAAGGAGGAAACTTATGAAGCAAGTAAAGGAGGAAACTTAGGGAGCAAGTAAAGGAGAAGACTTTAGGAGCAAGAAAGAAGGAAAATAAAAGGAGAAAAGGAGCAGCAAGGCAAGGGCTGGTCATTCAAGCCAAGGAAGAGAGAAAGAGAAAAAGAGAGAGAGAGAGAGAGATAGAGAGACAGAGAGAGAAGAGAAGAAGAGAAGAAGAGAAGAAGAGAAGAAGAGAGAAGAGAAAGAAGACATCTTGAAGATTTCTTAGGGGGTTAATTCCTCTCCTAAAATCCAGGTTTGTAGTGATTTATTAATATGTCCCAAGTTTAAAATATGCCTACTTAAACAAGTTTATTTATAAATTTTTATTTGATTGTTAATCAGCCCATGCTATCTAAACTATGCTCATATGTAGTGAATCTAGAATAGAAAAGAAAAATATGGAAGAAAGAGTAAATGAATGATTTTTTACATGAAAATTTATTTGAGAAACTCATGATAGGGTGATTAAGGAACGACTCTATTTTCAGCTTAAAAGGATAAGCAGGTTGTAAATTAAAAATCTGAAAAAATCAATCTGAACAGGGTTGAACGGGTGTCAGGATCAGCTGCACCAAATTATTTTTAATAATTTTTGTACAAGGAATTTTGAGTTGAAAATTTTATATAATAGAATACATGTTGAATAAAACTCGACCAAAATAAAAATTAGTTTTTGAAGAGTATAAATATACCTAATAATTAATGTGATTTGAACTGTCTGAAAATTAATGTCGTCTAGTAGAGTAAAAATATCAAAATAAATATAAATACTTATTTTTTTGTGCTGGAAATATTTATTTTGGTTAATTCATGTAGTTATGAAGGTATGATAGAAATTTCAGATTTAAATTCCCTACTCGATTATGATTCAAAAATTAGAGAGATCAGTATGTCTGATTTCAGCATTATGGACAGATTGAGGAATAAATCAAAAAAAATGTTAAATTCTAGATTTTTGGGATAGAATTTAACTTATAATGGGATATAAACAAGTATCATAAGTGATTATGAGGGTTTAACCTATTAGAGGTGGATTTTAAAAGGAATGGGTGCTATGGAAGCAGAAGTTATACTAATGAAGGAATTGGAAAATGGACACCCAACTTGAAAGACAAGTGGGTTAAGTTAGTTTAACGTAAATCCGAATGGATTTATGTAGGTTGGAAAACCCTAAGGGATGCAAACATTTGAATTTGATGCATATAAATGAAATATCATTTTCATTTATCTAGGCAAAGGCAAGGAAAATTATGGAGAAAGGATATTAAGGCTATCTCAGGTAAGCAAGCGAACTTTCCAAAATATTATTTTCCTTCTATGTGTTGGCATGATTGAATATGTTTATGATGATTCTTTTACGAATGGGCAAGCACAAGTTTTGAAAAAGATGGCTTTAATGAAAAGCCAGAAGTTTTAGAAAATGATAGCTTTAATGAAAAGCCTCAAGGTTTGCTTCATGGGAAGCAAGCAACACTTTCTAAAATAACTATTTTATCACAAGTGTTGCAAGGATTAGGAATGCTTTATGTTGATGGATTCAAGAATTTACTTACAAATAACCAAGTTCTTCATGATGCTATTTTCAAAGGGTTTTCACGCTTTGTGGTGATGGTTTTAAAGAATTTGCTTACAAGCAAGCCAGTTCTTTATGATGCTATTTTCAAAAGGGATTTGTTTATAAAAAAAGATTGGTTTTTCTATGCTATGACCCTAAAACATAAATCATGGTTTGGACATAGTCCATATGTTTGAAATGTTGTTAGAAAAGCTTTGATTTCCTTAAAGAGCATGATATGAAATTTCTAAAATTTTATATAATAGAAAATGTGTATATAAGAGCAAAAATAACTTGAATAGGCACTTGATGAAATATAGCATAAAAATTAACTCTTAAAGAGTAATGGTTAAATGGATAAATATCCAACAAGCCGCCGTGTGACAGGGCAACAATCCTGATCCAGTTTACCAGTCGATAGATCCCGAGGTAAGGACGTGACGCTCGGGCTAGGGCGCCATAGTAGCCCTAATCTCATCCATCCACATAAATCATACCATTAATAACTCTTGAATACCTAAATTACATTTATGGGTCTCAAAATTCTCTCGGTATCACACAGTCGTTGCTTCAACTTTTAGAAATTGCTCTCGCATTTATAAGACTATACATATCTAAATCCTTTTCACATCAATCGTGTCAATGGCGCGGATAACTGTGAATCTTTGGTAGTAGCCTGCTAACCCTAGGAAACTCCAGATCTCCGTAATAGTTGTTAACCTCGGCCATTTAAGTACTGCTTCAATCTTCTGGGGGTCAACTTGAATTCCCTTTTTAGATATTATATGCTCTAAAAACTCTACTTGTTTCAATTAAAACTCACGTTTTCTCTACTTGGCTTATAATTTGTCTTTCCTTAATCAGTCCACTACCCTTCAAAGATGAATTTTATGTTCTTCCTCCGATCTTGAGTAAATCAAGATGTCATCGATAAAAACCACAACAAACCAATCTAAATAATCCCAAAATACTCTATTCATCATATCCATGAATACAGCAGGCGCATTTGTAAGTCCAAAAGGCATTACAAAAAATTCAAAATGCCCATATCTAGTTTGAAATGCTATCTTGTGACACTTATCCTCAATTGCTGATACCCTAACTGTAAATCTATCTTAGAGAAAGTTGTAGTAAATCAAATAGATCATCAATTCGTGGTAAAGGGTATCAATTCTTCACTATGATCCTATTTAGTTCTCTGTAATCTATGTAAAGTCTTAAACTTCCATCTTTCTGCCTTAGAAACAATACTGGAGCTCCCTAGGGTGACACACTAGGTCTGATAAAACCTTTATCTAGAAGCTCTTGAATTTGAGTTCTCAACTCAGTCATCTTAGCTGGAGCCATCTGATAGGGACTCTTAGATATCGGGACTGTACCTGATATGACATCTATCACCATGTCCATTTCTCTTTTCGGAGGTAACTATGTTAATTCCCTTGGAAAAATATCTAGAAACTCTTTAACCACCGGAATTTTCTCTATTTCCACTTCCTTTCCTTCTCTTGCACTAACAGATACCAAATAAGCTTGACATTGTTGGTGGACCATCTTAACTGCCTTCATTGATGATATCAGTACGATGGAATTCTCAAGTTGTCTTAGTCTGCTAAAAGCTATATCTCTATCTGGAGCTGCTTCGAATTTCACTTTCTTGGTCTTGCAATCAATGGTGGCTTCCCATTGACTTAGTCAGTCCATTCCCAAAATCACATTGAACTCCGTCATTGGCAACAGGATTAGGTCTGCTTCTAATATCATGGACTGTGGCGCCCCAAAACCGAGTGTCACATCCTGAGCCTTACCTCGGGATCGTATTGATTGGTAAACATGATCAGGATTGTTGCCCTGTCACACGGCGGATTTTAATGGATATTTATCCAATTTAATAATTCCTCATACGAGTTTGATTTCTCATATTTTCATCTAAAACATATCTAGGTCATTACCAACCCATTATCATATACAAAGCATGCTGATCAAAACATTTCATCAATTACATAAATCATATGTCACTGCATGTATTAACCATGGTCATCAACATAAAACATTCAAATAGTTACAATCATTCAACATGAATTTTTTCATAACATAAAAGTGCTAAAGTTTTCTCCATGGCTTTCTCAAGCTTGTACTTGCTCCTTCACCATTTCCTTTCTTTCACCTGTGTTTGGGTTTGGAAAACAAAATCATGAGTAGAAACTCAATAAGCAAGCTATTTATATTTTATAGGCCAATCATTTCAGGCAACATTTTGCATTTAAAATCATCTTGGAAAGCTACTTATACCTTATCAAAAGGTATATCTTGAAAATATAAATCTTGTACCTATCACGAGTACGATATGCATAATCTCATATAAAAATATGAACATATCCATCATATCTCCCTTAGGCTGGAAGCTAGCCAGGCGACCATCCGTCCACGTCATCTCCCATTTCAGAGAGGGTGCCGCCGGCCTTGGGCCTATTTTAGTGACTTGGCCACACCAAGGGGGGACAATCAGTCCGCTTATACCCTTCAAGTGGACCTAGTACCCTGTGCACATGAACTTTTCATAAATCCGTCTTTAGCATGCTAGCATGATTTTTCAGTCAAAAACATAGAATCACATCATTTTTCCATAGCATTTATCAAAGAAAATTTCATAATATTGCATTGAAGTAAAAACATCATTTCAACACCATTTAACTAAGAAAAGGCCATCCTTAAATTCCTCTAAAATTTTTTTAATATTTACATCAAACAGTTAGTACAAAATCACATTTAGTCAAAGCAATTTAGAAAAGCAAAATCTTTTAAAAAATTTGCTTGCTTACCTACGTTCCTTAGCTTTTCGTCTCAGCTTATTCTTTGCCTTTGCCTACATGAGAATAATATAATTTTTCATATATTTCTTTTGCTTGTATTCCATTTAGTTTTCCAACCCATTTCCATTAACATATATCATTTATTTGACTTCTCAAGTCGTTATGCACATATATAGCATATATTGCACATATTAACACATTTCATCAGTTCATACATAACATATACAACCCCATAAGTAGGGTAACCATTCAACCACATAAAATTCATCCATTAATTATCATATATAGGTTCATTAACCTTCATTTACCATTTTTCACTTATTTTCTGAAAATTCATACATCGGTGCTCCTTTTAAGCACACATCGTCACCTCATACTTCATAAATAAATTCTAAATTTTGAAATTAATCATTATACACTCTAAAAAGATGTATAATCATGAAATATATCATATTTTCATATATTTTTTCACATAATCACATTCCATACGTCATTCATCACTTATGAACATTTATCCTTTCACATATGCCCATTTGGCAACACATACATAATATATTTAATAAAATTTTCCAAGTCAGAAAATTAATCCATATTTCAGTGTGTTAATTACCCTTAATTAACACATCATTTAATATATTTTTATGGGATTTAAATCCACTTACCATAGGTTTCCAAAACAGCAACTTTGGAACCCGTTTTTTACCCATTTAACGTGTCTTTTGACACATAACCCTAAGCAGTTTAATAAATCCGAATTTTCAGCAAATAATTCCATTTTTCCTAATCCAAATTTAGGGAATTAACACATATTTAACATTCACAAATTAAAACCCCTCAAAACAGCAAGTTGCTTACCCGTTTCGGGTCCCGTTTTCACTTCATTTATACATCGTTTCATAAATCCATAAAAATCAGGTTTTGAGCTTATTTTCCCAAATATTTTGGGAATCAATAATAAATTAACCCTAGGTTATTTTATCTTGCATAGCATTCACAAATCATGTAAACCCATTTCCATAACATTTTTAACCTAAAAATGAAGAATTCGGGTCATAAACGTCGCTTTGCATTCCATATTTTCTAAAATTCATGATTTGAGCTCAAATCAACATATGTTTTGCATTAACACATGATTCATAACATAATCACATCATCAATCCAAAACAGAAACTTGTTATGGGAATTTTAGAGTTTATCAAGTTGAATTTTCAACTCATAAATCATTCAAATCATCACTTTCATCATCTAAAACATAGAAATTCATACATGTAACCTAATACCCATTCAATATTCAACCAAAGGCCATGTTCAATCATCATTTGAAGATTATTTTAGCATCACTTTCATATTCAAGTTTTGGAGTTTAAAACTCAAGTTAAACAACTCAAAACAACACCTATACTTACTTGGTTTATGCACTCCAAATCTTAAATACTTGGAGATGATTTCCTCCACGAAACTTCCATCCTTTTTCCCTTGTTTTTCTTTCTTCTTTGCTGGCTCTAAAATGGACGTGAGTTTCTGGTCTAGAGGAAGGAATTTCAGCACTTAGCAAAATGCCCAAACTTCAACTCAAATGGACGTGCATGGCTTTTTATAGGTGCTGGATATATCCAGCTGTGGACCCCACATCTTGAGCTGATTTTCCACACACTTAATGCTGCCTTATCCCCCTAATTTTTTGGCTGATTTACAGCCTAGTAAAATAGGTTTTTACCATTTTTTTTAAAATCCAAAACCTGCTCACATCTTGACCGTCCATCTGCCTCCTCCATCACGTCCATTGCTGCCCTTATTTTCCAGCAACTTTTTCATTTTTTTTCAACCCTAATTTAAGGGTAAATTATACACTTCATTAAACTTTAATTTATTTATTAATTCGGTGTTAAAAAAATTTAAGAAAAATGGCAGAAATCAGCACATATCATGGCACGTTATTTACCTTTATATGTTGTCCACTTTTTCCTCTTCAATGCAGCTGTATTTAATAATTATTTTGCAGAAATTTTTCATGATTAAATGCATATCCTCATGTCCCTATATGTCAGTTGCATGTGTACATATTTTAAAAAAATAAAAAATAAAAAATATGCAGCAATACAACCCCTTGGACGTCCCTATGTGGACACATTACCTTTGCTCATGTTGAGCACTTGTAGCTTCATCATGGTAGACCTTCATTGCTGGGATTTTATTTGGATTTTAGAATTTCATAATAATACATAAAATACCCTTAAAATATGCTGCATTTGACACCTCATTTTTCATTAAATTCATGTAATTATTCCATGTACTCTAGCATTAAATGAAGGGTACTTTTGAGGTGCAATTAGTCAACTATGCTCACCTTTTTCAATGCAGGTATTTTTCCAACATATTATGCTTAATCTAATCCATCCAAAATAAGCATCTCATAATTTCATTCAACCGTTTCAAATTTCATCTCAATCCGATTTTCCTAACTTAAGTTATAGCCGTTTAAAGTTAACGGTTGAAATTGAGATGTTATCAATAAATCATTATACTCATTTCATCAAGAATTTTCATAATTCAATAATTTCATAATACCCAGCCCAACATCATCAACTACCATTTCAAATTTTACTTGATTCCGCCTTACAGGCGTTGAGTTATGAATTTTCTAGTGTTTTTCCATTAAACTTGTCAATTATCACACAAATGCTCATAATTCATATTAAATGAATTAAAATGATTTTCCATGATGTATTTGCACATTTAAATCAACAATAATTTACTCTAATCCCATTATCCCATATTAGCTCAAAATGATCATTCACATATTATTGCTAATATTTAACCCTAATTGCGATAATTAGTAAAATCACATAACCACTCATAATTCAATAATTCACATATAAATGTCATATACATGATCAATGTATACATATAGGTTCAACATTGGTAAGGTTTCACATGGACCCTATCCTAATCGGACATGCCTTACATACTTGGCTAGTACTAACTAACCTGTAAATAGAGGATTCTACATGTATTATATTATTTGTTTTCTCTACGGGCAGTGCATGAGCGGTTACATACTGGCAGGCTATAAAAAGTGGGTAGCACCAGAATAAAACAAAGCTACCACAAAATTTCCTAAAAGATAAACCATACATATAACTAACTTTTCTTCTTGCTCCTGTGACTCCATGCGAGTGAATACATGCATGTACACCGGCTTCGTAGAATTACCCTAGCGGTTTGTAGTCTCCATTATCCTTGGTTGGGCTGGTCTTCCATGCCCTTGTACTGTTTGTGCTTTATTTAGATAATTTGGGGCAATATACCCTAGTTGGTCACAAACAAAACACTTAATGACCTTTGCTCCTCCTTTTCCACACTCCTTGGCAGTGTGACATGTCTGCCTACACTTGAAGCATTTGTTTGATCCTTTCAAACACATAATGGAGAGCTTTTCTTCTTAGGAATGCCTTTTCCCTTTCCCATTCCTCCTTTCTTACTCTTTTCCTTCCCCATCTCTATTTAACACCTGGGCTGAAAATTTTCTACCCTTGCTTCAGTTCTTGGACCCTTAATGCCCCTACCTCTAGTGCTCTTACCCTTTCAAGACTCGATGCATCGTCCTTAATTAATAAAGGTGTAAGGCTCTCCCTTAGATATGGCCTCAGTCCCTGTTTAAATATTTGTGCTTTATTTTCTAGCACATCGGCTATCCATGGCACATATCTCACTAAGGCATTAAGCTTGGTGACATATTCCGTGACTGACATCCTTCCTTTGTATAACCATTCAAACTCAATTACCTTTTGACTTTGCAGTCCCACTGGAAGGTATTCTTTATTAAACTCCTCAACAAAAGTCTGCTAAGTCACTTCTTCCGGGTGTGACGTAGTGATTAGCATAGTCTCTCACCACTCATGAGTATGTTTGGCCAACAAATGAGTGGCGCATAAGTCCTTTTTCCTATCGTTGCGCGGAGATATCCTAAATAATTTCTTGATCTCTGTCATTCACGACTCCGCTTGCACGGGTTAGGTTCGCCTAAAAACTTGGGAGGACGTTGAGCCAAAAAGGCATTAATGACTCTCCTATCTGCAATGGTGCCGGTTTTGGGGTAGGTTTAGCTATTTGTGTGGGTCTTTCTCTCTGATTACCACCCAATTGCGCTTGCTGGGTCCTTTCCCATAAGCCTTGGATTATATCCTCAGTCTGGGTTGCCCATTCTTGAGTAGCCTGCTGCATAGCCTCCTTTATGGTTGCAGCTATCCTTTCCTCTATTAGTCTCTCCTGTCTCATTTCATTTCCATTTCCAACATTTAGTTTCTTGCTTATGTTTTCTCATCATTGACGAGTCCTTAGGTTTTTCCCTCTTAACCTGGTCGACATTGCTTAGACCTATTACTAGTCTCTCCTGCTTCACGCTGGCTTGGAATTTCATCATCAACTATTGCCTTTCCTTTATTCTACCTAATTCTTGCTCTTGTGTTAACCATGATGCTTTCACTATATTCAAAAACATGTTAACATAGCTTTCATTTATGATTAAGGTTTAATCATATCAGGTATATATCATCATCAATTAATTAATTCATCACAAGCACATCATTTATGATAACATAATACTAGTCATGTCATTCTCAATCATTTATCAATATAAACAATCATAATCATTCATAACCATTCTTTTTATACATTCATGATTTCCAAACATAGCCATTTCATATATACATAAAAAACATTCATACATTCACATAATTAAACGTTCCATCTTCTAAACCAAAGTTTCATCACATCATCATATAATACATTCATATATACATAGAAAATCCATCTTGAAACCAAAGTTTACCAAACAATAAGTTATGCATATACATATCAAGAAACAAAGTGTGATACCAAAAACAAACAAGACTCATACATGTAATCTAGGCATGTAACTAGTATTAATTATATGATGGAAGTAGATGGATAAGATTAGGGCAAATGATCAAGTAAGGTGGTTAAGTTAATCACCTTAGCCCAAAATAAGTTAATGTGCTCAAAAAGGACAAAATGAGGTATGGAAATGATGATTTGGTATGATCTTTAATTTCATTAATTATGATTAAGTTGATGATAATTATGGGATTGATGTGGCTATTGTTAGAAAATTCATAACTTGATGACCATAAGGCGGATTAACGTGAAATTTGAAATGTAAGCACAAGATGACGTGCTCTACCTCATGAATGGTATGGATTATGTTAATCATGATTGAATTATGATGATAATGATTTAATTTTATCAAGTTTCACATGATATTTTCAAATGCTCATATCTTGATCTATGATGATCATTTTGAGATGAAAATTTTCATGAACGGTTAAAACAAGGTGCTCTATCATATGGATGGATTTGATCAAGTTAAATATCATGAAAAATTTCTTAATCACATAAGGAGAAAGCGTTTGACTTTTTCTCATGAAAAGTGACATGCCATTAATGAACCAAAAGGGATAAGTGGCACGTGTCAACAAGGGATTCGTTGAGTAAGATTTAAAGTCAACCAAATAAATGAAAAGTTGAATTTTGAAAAGCAAATGAGGCATATGTCAAACAAGGATTCATTGAGAGGAATGAAAAGTCAATGTGTGCCTCGCTTGAGATGTCATGAGATGGGAATTTTGAGCAATTTTGTGATTTTCAGAAAATACAAAAATGCATGGATAATGTGGCAACCCTTAGGCATATGTCATTGAAGGATTCATTTGGAAAAAATTAAAGTCAACTCAGTTAATGCTAGAGTTGATAAATTTGCATCAAGTGGACACATGTCAACGTAGGGTGAAATGGGTTGATTTTCATGAAATAATAATTGGGAAAAATCACAAATAAATCCAGCAACATGTGGATGTGATTAGGGCAGTAAAATTGAGTCAAAGTTTTTATTTTTGCAAAATGAAAATGAGGTGATAATGTGGCATAGCTAGAGAGGTGATTTGGCAACCTATGTGCACATGTATGGAGGAGATTGAATGACAAAATTTCAACAAAAATGGATGGTTTAGATCGATGTAGAAAAATTAAATGAAAAGAGGGGATGAATGGACACTTAGATTGTCCATATTTCAGCAGCATATATGGGCACTTAAATGCATTTAACAATGGTTAAAATGAGGGAAACCAAGGTTAAATTTCAGCCCTATATGAGGGGGCAGCCCTTCGAAGTTTTCAAGAAGCATCAAAGTGAAAAAAAAATTCTGAAAAAGGGGCAGCAGGGTGGACGGCCAAGAAAGGAAGAAAAAAGAGAAGAAAAAGAGGAGAAGAGAGGAGAAGAAGGAACAGAAGAAGAGGAGCAACCAACTTGAACAAGGACCAAGCAAACCTAGCTCATCAAGTAAGTGTTTGAACCAAGTTTTGGTTTGATAAATTCTAAGTTTTCTAGCTCAATGAATGGTTCATAAAATGGATTTATTATGAACCCTAAATGATGATTCAATAAGCCCTTGATAGGGTTGTTAAAGGTTAAAGGAGTTGAGAGATTCAACTCAAGCATCAAGAAGATGATATGCATAACCTAGAGTTGTCTACAGCATGTGTATAAGCTGGAATTTTTGTTAAATTCCATTTAAGGTTGCTGTTTTAACCCTTTATTATATGTTGATTATGTGAATAATTTCCATGATTAATATATGTTAAACCAAGCATGTTTGAATGGACCTTCGATGGGTGGAACTTTAGTTTAACAACTAGATGAAAATTTCCATTCCAATAGGGTGGAAAAGATGCTTGACTTGAACAACAAGTTATATGGATAATCATAAGGGTAAAATACCCTAAACATGGAGCAAGATGGGATGTCCAAATGGAGGAAACAAAAAGTTTAAAATCTGTTTTACAAGGCATGTTGACATGGACTCCCAAGGTGGAGAAAAGAGTGAGAAAAGTTGTTGTTTTATCCAATCTAATTGACGAATTTTAATTTCATGATTATACCCTAACTAATGTACAAAAAGGTGCTTAAGTTAAGCCAAAAAAAAAAGAAAATTTTCTGTTTTATATGAACTTGAATTACACATAATATATGTATGTTTAAAGGAGTGAACATGGAAAGTATGGATGACAAGAAAGGAGAATGACCATGTATGATTAGCTAAGGTGCAAAAATGAAAGGAAAACATGGTAAAATGAGGAAATATAGGGTTGTTTTGAGAAAATTATAAAATTTCAAAACTTTAAGATCGAAACTAGTAGCCCTAACTTATAATTAGGTACCTTGGACGAGAACCAATGTAAAAAATGTAAAGAATGGGTGTTAAGTGATAAATGAGAAGTATTAAACTTCCATATATTGAGTTAACCTTAGAGGTTATAATAAGTTTAAAAACTTACCCTAACTAAGGGTATCCAAAATGAAGGGAATGGTCAAAAATGAAAAGAATGGTCACAATTAAGTTACATGTCACACCAATGTGTGAATTGGAAGATTAACAGCTAACTTGAAAGACAAGTGAGTTAAGTTAGTTGAGGTAAGTTGATTCATATAGATTGGAAAACCCTAAGGGATGCAAGCATTTGAAATTTATGCATATAAATGAAATGTCATTTTCATTTATCTAGGCAAAGGCAAGGAAGAGTATGGAAGAATGAGATTAAGGCTACCTCAGGTAAGCAAGACAACTTTCCAAAATATTGATTTCATCCCATGTGTTGAAATAATTTTAAAATGTTCATGTGGATGATTTTATGAATTTCTTACAAGTGGACAAGTATAAGTTTTGAAAATTATTGCTTTAATGGAAGGCCTCAAGGATTACTCCATTGGAAGCAAGCAACACTTTTCGAAATAATTATTTTATCACAAGTGCTGCTTGATGAGTTTAAGAATTTGCTTACAAGTAAGCAAGTTCTTCATAATGCTATTTTCAAAAGGATTTTATAAAGAAACAGAGAGTTTAAACCTTTTCGCAAAGTAATACTTACAAATAAGTTCTGCGTTTACTCCCATAGAATTTTGTGAAAAACTAGTATATTTATGAAAGAAAAGAAAAAGAAATTTAATTTATAAAGATAAATTATTTACGTCTTGACATGACACTTGAAATAAACAATGATAAAGAAATAGTCCAATTGTTTGAAATGATTTACTGTGGCACCCCAAACTGAGGCGTCACTTCCTTACCTCAAGACCTTATAGATTGGTAAATGTAAATCAAGATTGTTGCCCTGATTACGCGGCGGGATTTTAATTGGAACTCGTCCAAATTTTTCTTTTCGTTCATCATCGTTCATATCTTTACATTTCACATCATTTATCAAACAAGTGGCGATACACTTGTAATAAAATTTTAAAATTCTATTTCATAGCATATCATCCTGCTTTTCTACAATGAAAGTTTCCTTGGCTAAATCATCACATTTTACATCCACACATCCATACATTCAATAATTGAATCATATAGAACTTAAAATTTTAATTAAGTTCATATATACATAAACATACCTTGGATCTTTAACCAGGCTATCACATTCCATTCCTTATAGCCCACATGGCTACCATCACGTACCTTTCTTTTATTGCTTAAATTTGCATCCTCTTGAGTTTCCTGGTACCTGTCTAAGGTTTTGAAAACAAAACGTGAGTGACAACTCAGTAAGCAAGCATTTTATCTTTTAGGGCAAGACTTCCTTGAAAATCATTTCGTAAAACATTTTTCTCATAAATCATTTTGGCCAGGGGGCATTTTACGTTCCAAAACATATTGACATAAACCATATTTGGCAATGGGCATTCTCATGTCCACGAAAAGACATTTTCCACATAAATCATTTTGGAACTGGACGTTCATACATCCTAAAATATTTTTCCACGTAAACCTTGTTCGAAACGGATGTTTATACGTCCTAAAATATTTTTCACATAAACACTTTGGTAATGGACATTTTTATGTCCAAAATACATTTCACGTAAGCCATTTTGCCAATGGACATTCATATGTCGACAAACACTTTTATCCCTTAAACTCTTTTAGAAACGGACATTTTTATGTCCACACATGTTCCAACATAAATCCCTTTAGGAAATGGACATTCTCATGTCCAACCATTTTTCTCACATAAACCTTTTAGAAATGAACATTCTTATGTCCAAAACATTTTCTGACATAAATCCTTTTTCATAATCCCCATGTTGGGGCTTGTTTATAGCAAATAAGTCATAAATCCTTTTCATAAAAACTTTTGCATAAAAATCATTTCTTTTTATTCTTAATATTTACACATTTTGTGTAGAACACCCTACTTTTAGAGTAACTTATAAATAATGGCTCATAAAAATTCAATTTAGGATAACTTTTCATATAAATGCTTTTGTATCCCAATCTTTGGGCTTTTGAAAAGCAAAATGCATGCAAATGCATTTCTCCCCATCCAGTAGTGACCTTAGCAAGTGATCATGCTACATTTTAGAAGAGAATCTTTAACAGCACGCTAGCCAGGCGGCTATTCCTTTATCCTGCTCCCATCTCAGGGAGGGCGCAGCTAGCAATCCTGCCATTCCTTAGCGACTTGGCTATATGTAGAGTGGGTCCCGGTTATCCCAACCATGCTCTACTACGGGCCTATTCCTTGTATAGGTGCACCATACATTATTATGACGGACCGCTGTCCGTTTGTTTTAAAGTATTACAGACCGCAGCCCGTATCCTTTAAAATCGGGATCACAGACCTCAGTTTGCATCCATAACTTAAAAACATCATGGACCGAAGTCTGTATCTTTCTCAAATAAAGCACATCACAGACCGCAATCCGTGTCAACTTGTAAAGCAAGCACACCCACTTTAAACAAGTTGTCATTTGAAATCTAATTTTAGGATGACCTTCCTTAAATTCTTTCAAAAATAATTTGAGAAAAACCTTTTGATAAACATTTGAAATGTTTGAAAAATAATACATTTTAAAATTCTTATAAAAGAATTTCAAAACTTTAGATTTTCAAGAATAAATCATGCATTTTTCCTAGTATTTTCTTGGTTTCCATTTCGGGGCCTTTTGCTCACAAAAGTTATGCAATTGTGCTAACCCCTTCTCAATCACCTTAAAATCAATTTCTTGTCAACATATCAATTTCTTCATTTTTACATAAAGGGCTTGCATAATCTTTTGCATACCATTTAGCAACTCGAAATCAAATCATTTTATGAAAACAATATAGGAGGTTGGTCATCTTTAAATCTCCTTCAGCACATCCGTATAAACATTTTTCAAAACATTTTCAACATAGATTTCCTTATCTAAAGAAAATGAAAAAATTTTCGAATATCATTTCCAAACATATGGACTATGTCCAAATCATCATTTATTATTTAATTATCATGACCTAGCAAAATAAATCTTTTTCATAAATCAATTCGCCTTTTCCTTTTTCTTTCATAAACATAATTGTTTATCACAAATTATTGTAGAAATAACACAAAACTTATTTACAAACAATACTTTGTGAAAAAGGGTAAAATTCGCTTTTTCTTATAAAATACTTTTGAAATAACATCATAAATAACTTGCTTGCTTAAAAGAAAATTCTTAAATCCATCGGTATCAAACATGAAATCCTTTGAAAACATTATCATGGAGAACTTGCTTACTCTTAAGTAAAATTCTCAATTCCGTTAACATAAAGCATTGCCAATCTTTGGCAATACTGATGATAAAATCCTTATCTTAAAACGTATTGCTTGCTTTCCATGAAGCAAACCTTGAGGTTTTTCCTTAAAGGCAATCTTTTCCGAAACTCATTAAAGTCATTATTTTCAAAACTTGTGCTTACCCATTCGTTTAAACGTAATCATAAATAATTTTAATAACATATCATCACATAGAAAGAAAACATCATTTTAGAAAGTTTGCTTGCTTACCTGAGATCGCCGTAATCCTTTTCTTCCATTCTTTTCCTTGCCTTTGCCTAGATAAATGGAAATAACATTTCACTTATTTGCATCATCCTTAAATACTTATATTCCTTAGGTTTTCCAACCTACATAAGTTCATCTAGCTTAACCCACTTGTCTTTCAAGTCGGGTATTCATACGTATTGACATAGCCTATACATATCAATCATTCATTCATTCATTTTTAATACCCTTATGTAGGGTAAACTTACATACATGTAATAATCTTTCATTAAATCATTATTTGGAAGTTCATTACCTCCATTTATCATTTTTAACATATTTTCCATTTTTCATACAATGGTGCTCATTTTAAGCACTTAGTTGCTAACTTAGACATCATATAATAATCTCAGAATTTGAGATTATCATTATTTACTTAAACAGAACCCTAATCCACGTTTTTCATGATTTTGTTATGCATTTTTTCATTTTAACAACTTACGTAATCCATATATCATTTATTCATACCCATCCTTCCATACAAGTCCATTTTTCAACACATACTTATGTGTTTCTTAAACTTTTTCAAAACAGAAACTTGTCTCTAATTCCAGCATGATTAAACCCCTTAATTAACACATAATTTAGGGTTTAGTTTTTAATTTATAATCCATTTATCATAGGGTTCCCAAAACAGCAACTTTAGAACCTATTTTTCGTCATTTCAATGCTCTCTTTAGCAACATGGTTTAAACAGATTTTTAATCCAAATTTTCCAGCCTTAAACCATACTTTTATTAACCCAAATTTAGGTTATTAACGCATATTTGAATGGTTTCCATACAGCAACGTACTCATCCATTTCGGGTACCAATTTCACCCCATTTAGACATCTTTTCATAAAATTCATAAAAATCAGATTTGGGGCTCATCTTCCCAAATCCTTTTGGTCATACAAAGTACCCTAATCCTGGGGTATTTTACCCTACATAAATTTCATAAATAATTTAATCTCATTTCATACCATTTTTAACATAAAAATGGAAAAATCGAGTCATATATGCAACCCTAGGTTCCATACCTTATAAAATCAGCAACCTATTCATAAATCATCATATGAATTATACTAAATCATGATTGATATCCCATTATAAGTTAAATTCTATTACAAAAATCTGGAATTTAACATTTATCTTAATTTATTCCTTAAGCTGTCCATAATATTGAATTCAAGTACACTGAATTCTCAAAAACTTGAATTCATATCAAATAAAGTATTTTTGATAAAAATTTATACCATACCTTCATAAATATATTTATTAACCAAAATAAATATTTACAGCATGAAATATTTAGTATTTCTATTTATTTTCGTATTTTACTCTGCTAGACAGCAGCACCCCCTTTTCAGACAGCCTGAATCACATTAATTATGGGGTATATTTATACCTGTCAAAACCTAATTTTTATTTTGGTCGTGTGATCCTAAATATTTATTATATATCCTGGAAAATATTTAACCCAAAATTCCTTGTATAAAAATTATTACAAATCATTTGGTGCAGCTGATCCTGCCACCCGTTCAATCCTGTCCAAGTTGATTTTCCCGGATTTTTAATTTGTAACTTGATTATCCTTTTAAGAGGAAAATGTTTTTAATTCCTTAATCACCCCATAATGAGGCTTCTCACAAATTTTCATGCTAAAAATTATTTATTAACTATTTCTTCCATATTTTCCTTTCCAAGTCCAGAATTACTACACATGAGTGTAGATTAGAGTATATGGGCTGATTAATCTCCAAATTAAACTTTATAAATCAACTCATTTAGCTAAGCATCTTTAATCCTTGAAACATGTTCTTTAAGAGGTATTTTATAACTCAATACCATCATTCCAAATCAAGAAGAAAACTTGGAAATTAGAAGGCTTAAACTCAACGGGTACTTACCCGATTTGGTTGAATCGTTGACCCGAGCTTCCCAAGTTTTTTTTTTCCTTTTTCCTTCTTCGTTTCCTTCTCTTTTCTCCCTTTCCTTGCTGGGTTGGACGTGTGAGGCTTGCTAGATTTTTGGAGAATTTTTCTCCCCTTAGATTCCTCTCCTCTCTCTCTCTCTTATCCTTTGTTGGAACGTCCAGCCCCATGCTCCCTCTATTTCCTCCTTTTATTTGCCATTTTTCTTGGTGTTGAAGCAACCCCTATGCATTTTAGTAAATTCCATTTTCACTTTCCCAAATTACCCCTCTTTACTTAGCTCTTAAGTAACTTCTTACTTGCTCTCCAAGAAAGCAACTTCCCATGATAATTAACTTAATCCATTCTATTCATATCATACATTTCATAATTTTATTCCATCGTTTCAAATTTCATCTCAAACCGACGTTTCTAACTCAAGTTATGACCACTTGAATTTATCTTTTGGATTTGGGATAAAATAATTAATTATCATCCTAATCTCATCATGATTCCCTTAATCCAATCCATTCAAAATATTGAGTTTACCATTGTGAGCTTACCTTTCAAATTTTATCGAAATCCGCCTTGTAGGCGTCAAGTTATGAATTTTCTATCATTTTTCACCTTAACTTCATAATTATATTTTAGTCTCCATAAATTAAATCACGATTATTAACATGATTATTCATGACACCTTGTCACCTTTAAATCCTCATTAAGCCCCTCGGGTCCTACCGACTCACTTTGGGCTCCGGCGATTAAATTTTTAATCATCATTCTTAATTAAACCCTAATTGCAAAATATCGTTAAATCATAAAATCATCCATAAATCATTCAAAATTCATTTAAATCACATCTAAATCAAATATATATGTTCAATGCATACCATTGAGTCCTACATAGGTTGGGGTTTCACATTTACTAGAAAAGTTTTGATTTCCTTTAAAAAGAAAAATATTTTGAAAATGCTTTGAAAAATGTTTACAAGGGTGTTTTAAAGGGGATTAAGGATAGCCAACCCGATAAGTTGATTTCATAAAATGAATTGATTTCGGATTGCTAAAATAGCATACAAAAGGCTATGCAAGCCCCTCTTTATGTAAAAATGACAAGAGTGATATGTGAACAAGGATATGATGTCAGGGTGGATAAAAAGGGAAAGATGCAATTGTTATAACCTTTGTGGGCAAAAAGCCCTGAAATGGAAACCAAGAAAATGTTAGTGAAATACGTTGTTTATTCTTGAAAATTTTAAATGTTTTAAAGTTTCTTTATCATGATACTTTAAAATTTAATATAAGCAACATTTTTAGAAAAGATTGTTTTCTCAAACATTTCAAACGCTTATCGAAATGCTTTACTCAAATGTTTCTAGAAGTATTTAAGGGTGGTCATCTTAAAAATAATTTTTAAATATGTTAAAGTGGGTGCGCCTGCTTTTTCAAGATGGTTTACAAGGGCGCAGACTGTAGTCTGTGATGTTTTATGAGATCATGTTAGCATATGGACATCTATGATAATGATGTATGGTGCACCAGAATAATGAATAAGCTGGTTGTAGGGACGGTTGAAGATGGATCGGGGCCCACTTTACATATCGCCAAGTCGCTAAGGGATAGCAGGAGGCCAGTGGCGCCCTCCCTAAGATGGGAGAAGGATTAAGGAATAGCCACCTAACTAGCCTGCTATTATTAGGGGTGCAAATTGGGCCGGGTTGAGCCTGAACTCGGCCCGCTAAACCCAATTTTAACGGTGTTAGAGCTCGCTTTTCTATAACCTGAGCTGGAAGAACATGAACCCAGTGAACCCGATTGTAAATGCGATAGGGTTAGGGTTTGAGTGAACTCGAACCCGACGAACCTGAGCTCGATTTCTATTTTATATGCATTATAAAATATATTTTATATATAATATCTAAACAATATTTCTTTATATTTTTTGTATTTTCTGTTATTTATATTTATAAATACATGTTTGACATATTGTAATTATATTATAAATAAAGTATATTATTTGCATTTATATTTATCTTTTATTTTTATAATCTTCTTTATTTATTTTATTTTTTATGTTAAATTTTTTCTAAAGATATCCTCAATAGATGAATGATTCTATTAGGCCAGGCTAGGCAATTGCCTCACTTAGCCCACTTCAAAAACCTCGTTTACAATAACTTTTTTTTATTTTTTCTTCATACACTTGTTTATCTAAGTGTATTTAACACATAAAACAAGTTTTATAATTTTTAAATATGTGGATATATTTTATTAGATTTTTAAAGATAAAGGTATTTTAAATACATATATATATATACGTATGTTTAAAAATCTTAAAAATATATATACACATATCCAAAAATAGTAAAACTTGGTTTATATGTTAAATACACTTAACTAAACAAGTGTGTGAAGAGAAAAACAAAAAAGTTATTTTAAATGAGTTTTTTTATCTGAGCTAAGCTGGATATTTGCTTAACTCAGACTAACATGATCACTCACCTTCCTTATATTGTTATATTTTTTTAAAAAATGTGGTTTTACTATATATTATTATATTTACTTTTATGATTTTTTATTATTATACATTCATATAAAATTGTAAATCTATCACTCTTAAACAAAATGTAAATTTATCAACCTAAATTCTAACCCGAAACTCAACCCGAACTCGATTTTCAAAAATAGGATTAGGGTTTAGGTTTTACACATAGGGTTATGGTTAGGGTTAGGGTAAGGATTGATGTTTTATAAATAGGGTTAAGGTTAGGGTTGAGGTAAACCCGAGTTTCATGAGCCCGAGTTACACCCCTAATAATACCACATTGAGCTAAGATGGTTAATTTAATTACCTTACTTAATCAATTGCTTCAATCTTAATCATTCAATTGAATTATACAATTAACAACGTTTAATTGCCTAAATTACATGTATGGATCTCAATTGCTCTTGGTATCACAATTTCAGACAACACCCCTATTCTACTCTTCTAAGTAGCACTCCATTGTGCTTAATTTGCCTTGAATTCCAACAGAATGCACTTATAGATATTCATTAGATCCTTTTTAATGATACTTCCATTGTTTGTTAATCATCAAAACAAAATTAATTTTTCTTAAAGCAAGAATATGATCAACAATCTCCCCCTTTTTAATGATTTACAAAAGTTAATTGAAATATTTTTCCTTCTTAAATAAATCATAGATATGAATACATGAATATCATGATTTTCTTCAATAAGCACAAATTTTAAAAAAATTATATGTTCAAAAACTATGCACCTACATAATAAATGATACATACATTAATTTCTAAATAAATTTTCCATATAGATGTGCTCTCCCACTATGCATGAAAATACTTCTCCCCCTAAGAATATGCAACATTTTCTTTTCTCTAAAGATATTTCCATACTACTCTCTCCTTCTCTTTTGTCAATTAATACGAAAGTGAGGCTCAAAATAAATTGATAGTAGTAGTGCAAATAGGGCATAGTAAGTTTATTTTATGCACACAAACCTTTTATTAAATGTTTCGTTTCATTATTCAAATCATTCATTTTGAGTCTCAACCATATGATCTATAATAAGACCATGCGACATAACTTAATTTATTTAGAATAGGGCTATGACAGCAACATACCTCTTTACTTATCTTTGATGAGGGTTATCATTGTTTTGCTTAACTCCCCTTTCTTTTGCAACTCATGCTCTTCCATCCTCTAAATGACTTTGCACTTATTTGAGATAAAACCTACATCACAAATATTCTATCTTCTTTTCTTTTGGCACCTGAGTCATGGGTTCATGAATATTAGTACCATAAAATTTAAGAACTCAAGAAGACTTAGTTCCACCTTATAAATGTCTTTTCCGCATCCAAACTAATCTAACTCCATTATAAAATATTTTTCTTACCTCGCATTGATCTATTTTATGTCCAAACTTATTACAATAATGGCAAGCAAATCTAGCATAGGTTGGGGTAACATGATAGCCCTTTGGTTGCCAAGTAGGCATTTTTATCCATGATTTATCAACAAACTTCTTAGCATGAGAAATTTGTCCCCTTACATTTGATGTACTAGAAGCCTTAATCCAAGTATGAGCATTTGATTTGTTTAATTTGGAATTAATATACTTTATATATCCAAGACCTCTCTTATCAACTTGAGTGGTCGTTTTAAAATTTTTTTGTATATTTTCGCCCAAGTTAGAGAACATAGCGACTGAATCTTTGAAATTTTAGTTCTCCTTTCTTAGTGCCTCTATTTCATTGTTCAAGGCATGTATATAATTTTGCAGGTATGCATTCTTCTCTGTTAACTTTCCATTTGCAATGGCGGTTGTATTGAATTGCTTTTTTTCTTTTGAACATATTTGATACTAAGGCTTTTAAATTCATCAAATAGTAAGTCATAAGTTTGTTATAAATCATTCAACTCATCGCATTTACAATAAACACTAGAACATGAAAGGTAATAGGAATCAAATGAGCTTCCCTTAATATCCATGGATGCATCTAATGTTGGTAGTTTGAATTTTCTTGAATCATCACTTTCTTCTCCAGATTTATCGCAAATTTCCTTTTCGTCTTCTACAATGGCCATGCAACAAATTCTTGCCCAATTTGCTGCATCTTCTCTTTCACTTGATGAAGTGCTTTGAGTTACTATATTCCTTTGTAAGCATTCTTCTAGCCTTTCTCTCTGAAAAATTCTCTTATTTTGAATTGTCAATTCATCTAGTGTGGTGCATTTTGTTGGTCCCGAGTTTATGACTATTACCCAAGAGGAGAGGGGTGAATTGGGTATTTTAAATTTTTTACTTAAACAGAAATTCTCCCCCTATTTAATTTAATCCCCTTAATGAAATAAATGAATAATATGGAGAGAAATAAAGCAATCGAAGCAGAAATGCAAACTACAGCAGTAGGTAAAGATTTTATAGTGGTTCACATCCTTCCAAGTTCACACCCTTTGTGACTTGGGTTCTACTATTGTATTATCAAATACAATTAGAGCAGCAGCTCTCTTCTAGATTCCAGCTCTAGGGGGCGGGTACAAATCACAACACAAAGTAGGTGACGAGTCACACTCAAGTCACAACGCTACTTTGCTTTCACTTGGTTCAAAACACCAATATCAAACCAAGTATCAGATACAAATATTGAATCAAATAAAGAAAACTACACTTTATAGATTGTGTAGGCAGGTTTCAGCTCGTGGAAGAATTTATAAAAGAAACGATTTGATTAGCGTTGGAGCTTGCAACAATTTGGAGCTTAGTTCTTCACTTGAAACTTGTTTTGATCACTTAATGCTTGGAAAGGATGGTAGTTGGATCTTAGTAAATGCTTTCTCTAACCTGTAGCATGTTCACTTGAATGCTTATTTATAATGATGGAGTAAATTCAAACGTTCGGTGGTAGGTGGCGGGCATTTAATGCGCCAGCGTTCGAATTTTTCCGACCATTACGACCCAAGTTGCATGTGAAGTCAACTTCAGGTGTGACTTCACCTAAGTCGCATATTGGAGTCGACTTGGGTGAGACTTCGGTTTCCAGCAAAAACTTCAAGTTCCACTTCAGGTCGACTTGGTCCTGGACTTGACCCAAGTCGCAGGTGGAGTTGACTTCGGGTGCGACTTCACTTTCTGTATCCACTTGTTGGAATTTGGATTTCTTGAAAGTGATCTTGGTATCTTGATATTTATCATATCTTTTTCTTCCACTGATATTCTTAATCTTGAGAGTTTGATCTTTGAACTCTACATGTTCATCTTTTCTTGGAGATTTGTCTTCATGTCTTGAATTTGGAATAATTTAATCTTGGAGTTCATAGATGTAGCCCAATGATTATCCCTTGATAAATATACTGCCTTGAATGATTAAATTAGGCACATTTGCATGTCTGGAGTACATATTTCTTCACTCTGACTCAAGTCGAATATCTGGGTCGACTTGGGTTCCAAGTTCACTTCAAGTCGCATGTGAAGTCGACCTGGGGATGCGACTTTACCCAAGTTACACATGGAGTCGACTTTGGTTGTGACTTTGCCTGTCTTGGTTCCCAAATTCAGCGCTAGAAGGTTTGAGCATCTGAAGTCGATGGTGAAGTCGACTTGGGTCTGCGACTTTACCTAAGTCGCAATCGGAGTCGACTTGGACTGCGACTTCACCTGTTTTGATTCCAAATTTCAGCGCTGGAAGGTTTTTCTCTTTCCAAGTCCATCCTGAGGTCGACTTAGGCATCGACTTCACTCAAGTTGATAGGTGAGTCGACTTGGCTTTGCTACTTGGTCTGTCATGTTCTGAATTTTAATTTTATAGCCTCTAAATAATTTCAACAAATCATATTAGTACTCAAAACATTCTCAAATTGAGTTGTTAATCTTCAAAACATAGATTGTGCTTAATTTGCTATTGATTCCAACAATCTCCCCTTTTTGATGATTGACAAAACCAATTTGAGTTATACCTTTCATTTACACTTAAAATAACATTTCATTTTTATATTAGCTCTTTAGATCAATCAAATGTCATTTGCATTGCATTCCAAAGTTAATGAAATCAACATATAATAGCAAATACAAACAAAACACAAGTCAGATGCATTCAGCCATTGCAAATCATCCAAAACAGATCATTTTCATAGATGATCAAGCAAATTTGTACAATGTGAAACAATGAAATGCAAAATGAACTATATTTGTATAATTTACCCGTCCCATGAAAGTAAACTATCCTAAAAAACTCAAAACTCTCTCCCCTTTTTGTCAAGGAATCAAAAAGGAGATAGGGCGGGGTGCCTAGAAGCCTTACTCCGGGACCGTTTTGGATTGGTAAACGTGAATCAGGATTGTTTCCCTGATCACATGGCGGGTTCTTAATTGGATCTAGTCCAAATTTTTTCATTTCTTTCTTTTTCTTTCATCGCATAAACATATACTCATCATCATTCATAATGGACTTATCCATATTATCATAAATCATCAACTTCTCATATTATTCATAACTTCATAATTTTCATACAACCTATGTCCTTTTCGTCATATCCCATTAGGGCATTTATTCATACAAAAATCTATTAACCTTTGTAGATTCCTTTTTTCCTTTAGCAGTACATGCCCTTCATATCTTAGCTTTCCCTACACCTGTCTGAGGTTGGGAAAACAAAACATCAATCGAAACTCAATAAGCAAGCATTTTTCTTTCATTTAAATGCATTCTTATTCATTCGATAGAAGACACTTTCCAAGTGATCAACTATCAAATGAACAGAAACCTTTTCATAAAAATCATTTCATAAACATTGGATGTGCAAATGCTTCCTTTGCATTCCTGACATAAACCCTCGTGTGCGGGTACGCTAGCCCAGAGAACATCTCACATAGAATGGTCCAATACGCCGGCTCTCTCCGACTTGGCCTCATCAAGGGGAACCTTTCGTCCTCTTGACACCTACATGGTCTCCTACAGGCATGACTTTTGATTTCCCCGGCATTATATACCTCTTACACTAGGTGACTTGTCATTCTCATGTAGAGAATTATTTGCACCATCTCTTAAAAACATCATTTTCAAATCCATGCTTTCTTTTTCAATCCATGTATGAAAATGCAATGCATTCATTCACAAATAACATTTCTTTGCCTCCACCTCTTGGGAGGACGCTGCCGGCACACAGCCCATATGACTCGGCAATAGTGAAGGGAGACCCTCTGATCCGCTTTCTACCTCCACTAAAGCCTCTTCATTACGCATCATACATGTGCACATGTCCATGAACATCACATGATATCAATATGTCAGCATAACTTATCACAAAAACTCAAAACAGTCATCATTTCAAAACATTATAGGAATGACTACCTTTAAACACATTTCATAAATACTTGAAAATAAAACATATTTTCAAAAGGGTTTGCTTGCTTACCTCCTCAGTTTGTGTCCTTCACCTTTTTCTTTCCTTTTCCTATATAAGGAAAAATGATATTTTATCTATATCATTCCATGTCTTCGATTACTTCCATGCATGCTTTATAATCATTCATTACCTCATTCCTATAGAGGTTAATCTTATAAAGATACTTGGTCATTACATCCTTATATGAATTTTTTTTATCCATAAATCCCCTTAAAAATTCCATCTATATATTCTTTAAGATATAAATACTAATCTCATTTTTTCCACCCAATTTATGCTTTTTACTATTCATGGTACTGTTCATCATCAATGTTCATGGATTACTATTCATGTTTACTGTTCAACCAAGGTACTATTCACACCAACGTGGGTTAATGTTCATGGGTTCCAAAAATTGACTTTTTTTCTAAAAAAAAAAAATACCATAACATAGCTCTTAGTTAGTATATCATGGGACAATTTATGAATTTTGAATTTATCATCATTAACTTGGCTAATTAAATCATTTTCTCAATATACTAAAAATTCAACATAATTTCACTTAAGCATAATCCTTAAATCGAAAAATCATGAGATTAATATATCATCATTCCAACATCATAATTATCATAAACATTCATCCTAAATCGTCATTTAGCAATATTGGAGCATTATTTGCACATTTTATATATGATTTTCTCGAATGCTCTATCTTTGCTCCAAATTTTTGATGTTTAGGCATAATTTCATTTGGGCATTATAATTATACTTATTTTCTCATGATTAGGAATTATTTAAGCATGATTTTACCTTATCTAACATCCAAAATAAGTTTCAGGAGAATTCACTTACCTCAAGTGAAGATATGCTCCTTCTTTCTCCTCTTTCTCTCTCCTCTCCTTCTCTCCTTGCTTCTCTTGGCTTAGAACGTGGGTGGGGGTGGGAAAATGAGCTCTTGCTCAACTTGGGTGCTTGTGGGATGTGAAATTCGTTCATAGCATTGCTCCCTATTTATAGTTTTTGATTTTTCATAAAATTATAATTTACCCCCTTACTTGAGGCACTTAATTCTAAATATTTTTTTCCAATTTCCATGATTTTTCTTGAGCAATGTGCAGCAACCCTACACAGCAGCTCACGCCCCCTATCAGCCCTATTTATTTATGATTTTTAATTTATTAAAATTAATTATTTTAAGCTAATTTAATCTCAACCATTGATTCTTGACGAGGATGATTTTGGGCCATTGAATTTTGGCCCCAAAAGTCCATGCATGCCCATATCCCAGCTTCTTGTTGCAGATATGCATTTAATTTTTTTGATTTTTAATTAATTAAAAATAACCCAAAAGTCAAATTATAATAAATGAAAAAGTGAAGCTACTTTTTGATCTCCAAATGATGTTTAATCTTGACCTTTAATCCATGATTTTCATCACATCTTACACCATTCATCATGTTTTTCATAAGATTTTGGCCATCCATAATAAATTTCACCTCAATCCGATGTCCGAATTACAAATTATGAAATTTTCTTCAAAATCATCCTTAAATCCGAAAATCATTAAAAAATTCAAAAAGCATCACTATTCCTCTTTTGTCTTTTAGTGGAAAGCTTCCTTTTTTGTCTTTTATGATTAAGTTAATCACTTTTGATTAACTTAACATATTCCTTAATCGCATGTTTATTATTCACGTTTACTATTTATCCGAATTAACATTCCATAATTAGCTATTTAATCCTCCAATGCCATATATTGCAAAATATCATTAACATATATTTCATATAAATATCATTATATTACCTAGGGTTTATAACCCTAGGGTTTCATAAACGTTCCTAAAATTAGGGTTTCACATAGGGAAAACGAAATTTAGTGAATTGAAAAACAGAGATTGGATAGGATGATCGACGAGGAGGTGGAGTAGACCTGATGTGGGCAGAGGAATAAAAAGATGATAAAAGCTGAGCGGTGGGTGAGCTCGCACAAATTCGCTGACAAAAGGATCCATATTAGGCATTGGGCGAACACGACTGCTCCCTAATGCAAGCCGATACTTGATATTTCGCAGTTCGTGATCCATTTGGTCCTGTCGAGAATGCATTTCCATCATCGCAGTGTGGAGTCCCGCTAACTATGATGTAAGCCGATCTTCCATCTGCTCCAGGTGCTGTCGGATGGCATTAACGGATGTGTCCCAAGTAGGCGAATGTGGATGAGGATTGGGGATCTGTGAGCCTCTAGGAGAGCATGACCCATGTGATTAAGGCGATGCAGGCTCCGCAGGCACAACCGGCGGTGGAGATGGGGCTACCTCCTGCTGTGGAGACGGAGGGGGATATTCCCCCTCAAAATGTGCACCTCCTGCTTCTGCTTGGGCTAGTTCTCCCATTCTTTCCGGAATCCTCTCAACCCGGAATTCCTCCACATTAATTTTCATTCTTTGCAAGAGTGCCTTGTTTATGGCATTGGTTGACTTCAGAACTTCAAATGGCTCCCCGTCAAGATCAACACCAATGTAATGCATTATCCTGGTGATCCAGGTCCTGTATGGTAACACGCCTCGTGGGTTGTCTTTCTTCGAGGCTAAAGCTTCCAACAATAAAGCAAGCAGGCTGATTTTGACCCGGTTGTCAATTTTCTAGAGAATTTTAGCCTCTTGTGGGTTTAGTTGGTTCCAGCCTCATCCTTTAGGCTAGATACAATGGGCGATCAATAGCCGTAAAACCCTCAATCTCAGGGACAAATCCATATAATGAAGAAATTTTATCCCAAGGTGATACTTATTGCTCTTGGTTAACTGATTGTACATTTGTGGAATTGTTAACCCTTCGGGAATATTCTCCTCTGTTTCTGGAACATCCAAAATATGCACGATTCTGCGAATTGCATTTTTCCTGTGACTTCCAGTTCCAATTCCCAAGTTTATATCTTTTCCTTTCACAAAGGTTAGGTAGTACTCCTAATCCTAAAGATAGTAGAATACTTGGGTCAAATCAGGGTATACCCTGTCATCGGCTTTCAGAAGCCCAGTCCATTCTTGAAAGTCGAGTAGCTCCTCTATACCAAACTCATAGTCTCGCAGGAATTTAAAATGAATAATCTTGGGCATAAATATCTTACGCTCGTAAAAGTGCTTGTAAAATCTGTTGTGTTGCCACTCTGTTCTGAAATAAGTAGTTCGCCTTTTGAGGACCTGTGCCTTCTAAGTTGGGGTGCCCTGCCTGTTTGCAGTTGATAGCATCTTGCTGCTAGACCCAGATTTGGAGCTGTGTTGTCGGGGGTGCCGACGAGGATGGATTGGCCTCGCGGAAATGCACACGGCGTCCCGCAGATGCGGAGGCCTCCTTCCGAACTTGTTTTGATGGAGTTCGTTGTCGGCGGGGTACCCCCTTGCCTGTGTTTGATCTGGATGGCCTAGATACGGCCAGTTTGGAGGGCTTTGCAACAGCTTTAGGAGCCATGGGATCAATTGGATAGGTTTTTGAGATGGATTTATGAAATGGGACTCTAAGAAATGGATTTCTAAATAGGATTTTGAGAATGCATTGCTTGGAGAGCTAAAAGTTTGGGGTTTGAGAACAATAGAGAACAATTGAGATGGAGGAGATTGAAGGCTCAAGGGTTGACCGGGAATGGCAGCCGGACGTGACAGCAACTAGCTGCCCTAGCAAAGGGAGATAGCGGGAAAATAGAGAACGTGGAGATGAGGTGGAGAGAGCTGGATTAAGAAAGAGAGAATTGTGAGAGAGAGAGCTGAGAGAGAAAGAGAGATCGAGAATGACAAAGCTGAGTTGAGATTGAGAGAGAAAAGGAAATGGAGAATCGAGGCTGGAAAATGAGGAAGAAAGGAGAAGAAAGGAAGAAAAATAAGGAAGAAGACGGCGCACAGGAAAGCGAAGCGTCGCACGCTAGAGTCAACTTGCCCTATCCGAAGTCGACTTCCCCCCATGCGGATCGACTTCTGTGAAACCCCAACCTATGTAGAACTCAATTGTATGCATTGAACATATACATGTGATTTATATGTGATTTAATTGAATTTTGGATGATTTTGTGATTTGGTAAGTTATTGCAATTAGGGCTAAGGATTAGAAATAGTGATTCAAGTAATCATCATAAGCCAATATGGGTCAATGGGATTAAAGTAGTTTGATAGTGATTGAAACTTATCAATATATCATGAATAATTATCTTAAATTATATGGTTTTATGTTAAACATAAACATAATTCACATAATCAACACATAATAAAGGGTTAAAACAGTAACATTAAATCTGAATTTAATAAAAATTCAGCTTGGTTATCATGCGCAAAACAACCCTATTTCATCCATAGCCTTTCTTGAATGCTTGAATTAACTCTTCTAATTCATTTGGCATCCAATAACCCTATCAACGGCTCCATGAATCATCAAGAAATATCCATAAATGAATAAATTTGTGAATCATTCTTTGAGCTAGAAAGTTGTGCAATTATCAAAACCAAAATTGGTTTAAACACCTACTTGATGATATGTAGTTTGCCACCTCTTGCTCAACTTGTTTGCTCCTCTTCTTCCCGTCTTTTCTTCTTCTTTTTTTCCTCTTTTCCCCTTGCTTGGAAATTAAGTTGCTGCCTCTTGCTATTTTTTTATATTTTTCTGCCCAAAAAGTGGACATAGCAAGCTATCCATGTTGCCCCTTGATCACGTTCCTATGTTGCTGCCCATTTTGTCATTTTGTGGTAAAAAACATTTACCCAAATACCATGCATTGGACGTCCCTTGATGCAGCCCCTTTTTCAATGCATTTTTAAAAAATCACAAATTGCTCAAAATTCCCATCTCATGACACCTCAACAAGGCATTAAACACATTGACTTTTCATTTCTCTCAACGAATACTTATTTAAAACATGTCCCATTCGCTTTTCAAAGTCAACATTTCATTTATTTGGTTGACTTTAAATCTTGCTCAACAAATCCAACATTGACATGTGTCACTTATCACTTTTGTTTCATTAATGACATTTCACTTTTTATGAGAAAAAGTCAAACGGTTTTGTCCTTATATGATTAAGCAATTTTTCATGATATTTAGCTTAATTAAATCCATCCATATGATAGAACATTTTATTTAACCATCCATAAAAAAAATTTATCTCAAAATGATCATCCTAGCTTAAAATATGAGCATTTGAAATTACCTCATGAAAATTCATGAAATTAAATCATTATCATCATAATCAAATCATGATTAACATAATTTATACCATTCATGAGGTTGAGCACATCAACATGTGCTTATCTTTCAAATTTCACATCAATCCGCATAATGGGTGTCAAGTTATGAATTTTCAAGTAATCCCTAATTTGTCCCATCATTTTCATTAACTAAATTATAATTAATGGGATTAAAAATCATGCCAAATCATCATTTCCATAACTCATTTGTCTTTTTGTGCACATTAAACCACATTGGGCTAAGGTGATTAACTTAACCACCTCACTTAGTCATTTGCCCTAATCTCATTTATAATTAACAACAATTATATGCCTAGATTATATGTATGGGTCACATTTGTTCTTGGTATCACACGTGAAGTGTAAAAATAAGTGACAAAAAATTAAAGAAATTATAGAAGTTTAGGACAACCTTCTACTCCTCCAAGAGCACACCCTAGTGTCTTCTATTCCACTAAGCAAAATGGCAATACAATTAAAGCACTTGCTCTCTCTTCTAGATTTCAGCTCTAGGGGGCCTTTACAAACTTAGCACAAGTAAGTGACAAATTACACTCCGGTCACACGCTACTTTGCCTTCGCTTGGTCTTAGTCTCCAATACCAAACTAAGTGGAAACACTAATGAATAATAAAGAGAAAATGATGTTATACTTTATAGATGTATAGAGAAAGATTTCTGTGCAGAGAAGAACTTGTAAAATAAGTTGTTGATGGAGCAGTTGAGCACTTACAATTTGTCACTTAGTTCTTCTAGGAAACTTTCTTTAGGATCACATGAATGCTTGAGAATAAAGAGATTGAACTCAATCAATGCTTTCTCTTTACTCTCTCTCGTTCATATGAAGTGTCTTAAATAGGGGAGGAGTAATTTCAAACATTTGGCGGTAGGTGGCGTGCATTTAATGCACCAACGTTCGAATTTTTCTGACTGTTGCGATTCAAGTCGCACTTGGAGTCGACCTTGAATGCGACTTCACCCAAGTCGCAGACTGGAGTCAACTTTGGATGCGACTTCATCCAAGTCACAGACTGGAGTAGACATGGGTTGCAACTTTGGTTTTTTGTTCTTTAGTTAAGTTCTACTCTTGTGTCGACTTGATCTCATACTTGACCCAAGTCGCAGCTGAGGTTGACTTGGTTTGCGACTTCACTTACTATTGGGTTTTTTGGAACTTTGACATAATGTGATATTGATTTGCTTGTATGCTTTTCTCTGTTTCTTCACAATTCATTCTTATAACTCTATATTTGTATTTGAGGTCTATTCAATGTTCTTGTAAACTAATATTGGTCAATCTCTTTTCAAGCACTTAATGGAAGTTTAATATATCTTTGGTTCAAGATTGTCATTCTTAAGCTTAAGACTCCCTGACTTGGACTTGATTTATCACAATTTAGTGTTGGGGTCGACTTGATTTACCACTCCATTCAAGTCGTATGTCTGAGTCCACTTCATATACGACTTTACCCAAGTCGCATGTTGGAGTCGACTTGGATTGCGACTTGACTCTATCAGTTTTAACTCTGAACCCAAGTCGCTGACAAGGTCGACTTAGAGTTGCGACTTCACTCAAGTCGCATGCGAAGTCGACTTCGGTTGCGACTTTATCTGCTCAAGTCCAACACCCGGACCCAAGTAGAACTTGTATTCATATATTTAGATTGAATTTATGATTTATGTGAGTTTTGATTCATTTATGAATGATTTTCATAATAATATTTTATAATTAAGAATTTTATTAAAAATAGAGGTTAGAACAAATTGCTATGGTCAAGTGGTTTGTTAGGGATTATAAATGGATAATATGTCATGAGTAATTATCTTAATTATCATGATTTAGTTAATGGAAAAGAGAAGAGTAATTATGGAATTAAGTTAGGATATATTAGGAAATTCATAACTTGACGCCGGTAAGGCGAATTGAGGTGAAAATTGAGAGATAGGCACAAAATTTCATGCTCAATTTTAGGGATGGATTGGATTGAGCAAATGTCATGGGATTATGGAGATAATTATTTAATTTCATCTTAATCCAAGGATGAACTTCAAATGGCTATAACTTGAGATGGAAACGTCGTTTTGAAGTGAAATTTGAAATGAACGGTTAAAACGACTTGCTTAATATTATGGTGGAATGGATTAGGTTAATTACCATGGAAACATGCATTGTCACAAAATGATAAAATAATTTGGATACTTGTGCAAGTAATCATGAATTTGAGATGCTAATCATGAGGCAAATTCAATGCATGTGAGATGTCACTTTTAGAGATTTTTGGCTTGATTTTTTTTAATTATCAAAAATGATAAAATCTAAGATAATCCCATTGTGAAACTCCAATCTTAGACATGTGTATAAAACCCCAGGGTTGTAAACCCTAGGTAATGTATTAATGAAATATATATTCATGAGTATGAAAACATGTGTATTAGAGGTTAAAAAAATGCAATTGTCGGATTAAACCGCATGAATAAGTGCACGTAAATAGTAACCTAGGGATTAAGACACGTGATTAAGAGTTAATCACTTGGATTAACTTAATCACAAAAAGACGAAAAAGGAGATTTAATCACTACAGGATGAAATAACAATACTTTTTGATATTTTAATAGAATTTTGAATTTTAGTGAAAAATAAAGAAAAATTCATAAATTGCAATCCGGATGTTGGATTTAGATGAAATTTTTTATGGATGGCCAAATATTTATGATGAACATGATGAACGGTTTGAGATGTGATGAAAATCATGAATTAAAGGCCAAGATTTAATGTCAAAAAGTAGCCCACTTTTTCATTTAATTTTTGATTAATTAAAAGTCAAATATCATTAATTAAAAATCACTTTAATTAAATGCAATTGTGCTCAAAGTCCAAAAGGGGGGCTGGACGTGCAGGGGCTGTGGGATTTTGAGCCAAATCCAATAGCCCACAATTGATCTTATCATGTAATCAATGGTTGAGATTAATTAGTTTAAAAATAATTAATTTTAATTAATAAAAAAATCATTAAATAGGGCTGCTATAGGGGGGCATGAGCAGGGTAGGGAAAGGGCTGCACAAAGCTTCAACAGTTGCTTGGGATTTGAAGAAAAAAAAATAGAATTTAATACCTCAAGCAAGGGAGGGTAAATTGTAATTTGATGAAAAATTGAGGAGTGTAAATAGGGGCAACGTAAGAACGTCTAAGGCACCCCATTCTCAAATCAAGCTTTAGAAATCCATGTCTCCCCACTCCCAAATTCATTTAAGATTGTGAGAGAAAGAAGAAGAGAAAGTTAGAGAGAAAAAGTGTGAAAAGAAGAAGGATATCTCCAGGTAAGTGAATTCTACCTAAATTTCTTTTGAATGTTAATTAGGGTAAAATTATGCTTAGATAATGCCTAAGCATGAGAAAATTAGTAAATTTATAATGCCTAAGTGGAATTATGCCAAAACATCAAGAATTTGGAGTGAAGATAGAGCATTCAGGAAAATCATGTATACAATGTGCAAATAATGCTCCAATATTGCTAAATGATGATTTTAGATGAATATTTATGATGATTATGATGTTGGAATGATGATATATTAATCTCATGATTTTTGGATTTAAGGATTATGCTGATTTTTAGTATATGGAGAAAATAATTTATTTAGCCAAGTTAATAATGATGAATTCAAAATTCATGAATTTTTCTGTGATATATTGACTAGGAGCTATGTCACGGTATTTTTTATTTTTGGAAAAAATGTCAATTTTTGAAACCCATGAACAGTAACCCACGTAGCTGTGAACAGTAACCTCAGGTGAACAATAAATGTGAACAGTAACCCATGAACAGTACCATGAACAGTAAAAAAGCGTAAATTGGGTGGAAAAAATTGAGATTAGTATCTATATCTTAAAGAATATATAGATGGAATTTTTAAAGGGATTTATGGATAAAAAAATTCATATAAAGAGGTAATGACCAAGTATCTTTATAAGATTAACCTCTATAGGAATGAGGTAATGAATGATAATAAAGCATGCATGGGAAGCAATCTAAGACATGGAATGATATAGATAAAATATCATTTTTTTCTTGTATTGGAAAAGGAAAGGAAAAGGTGGAGGACACAGACTGAGGAGGTAAGCAAGTTATATACTTTCTAAAATATTTTTAAATGATTGCAAATTGTTTGCTCACATGTTTTATGAATTATATTTAAGGATGACCATTCCTATAATGCTTTACCTGAAATTATTGCTAACTACTTGTTAAATTACTTTCTAAATGATTTATCAAGTTTTATGGAGCATGTCATGCCAGCATATGTATGAACATGGTGCACAACGAAGAAGCTTTAGTGGAGGTAGTAAGCGGATCAGAGGATCCCCCTTCACTTTTGCCAAATTGCAAGGGCTGTGTGCCAGCGACGTCCTCCCAAGAGGTAGGGGCATAATAAAAGTCATGAATGAATAAATGAATTGTATTCTCATTAAATGCATGAAAAGGTTTCTGTCCCATTGGTAATTGATCACTTGGTAAGTGTCTCCTACCAAATGGGGAGAAATGCATTTGAATGAAAGGAAAATGTTTACTTGCCAAAGAAAAAGGCTTGCTTACTGAGTATTATTACTCATATGTATTTTTAAAATGACAAACAGGCTATGGAGCTGACTCATAAAGGATGTCAGGTAGAAATGACCTGCAAATTTAATTGCAGTTCTATGTATGTGTCCAAAGGGACAAATGTATGATAATCATGTTGAAGACATGTTTTATGGATATTGCAAACATGATTGTACTTATGTGAATTATTTCAATAAAAAGAAGATATGAATGGTTTTATGATAATATGGATGAGTCTATTATGAATAAAGTGTATGCTTATATGATGAAAGAAAAAGAAAGAAAAAATATTTTTTCGACAAGTTCCAATTAAGTACCCACCGCGTGATCAGGCCAACAATCCTGACTCACATTTACCAATCAAAATTGCTCCTGGAGTAAGGCTTCTAGGCACCTCGGTTCGGGGCGCCACATAAGATGGTATCAGAGCAAGGATTAGTAAATAAGCGGGAGAAGGAGAAAATAAAGGATGATGAAAGGATAGGTCTGATACCACAAAAGTAGTATCAGAGCAAGGATTGGTAAATAAGCGTGGAAAGAGAAAAATTAAGAATGGTGATAGAAAAGGAATGATACCACAGAAGTTAGGAATAGAGCATGGATTGATAGACAGACATGAAAAGAAAGAACTAATGTCTAGATCTACATGTTTAAGAGGTTATGATACTTCTATGATATTGATATGAAATGATATATATGTGAGAAACATATATAGATGTGTGTGACATATATGCTTGAATATGAATAATGTTATGAATATTACAAATGTTACTATTATAAGAATGTTATGATACTAACCAAAGTTTCGTGCATATAGAAAGCAAAAATGCCAACTATAAGAGCCGGAGCTAGGCTGAATAAAGGGAAGGAACCAATAGGAGAATCGGTTAGCCGACCCGAACTAGGAGAAACTAGTAAACGGACCAAAAGGTCCGAGTCAAAAGAACAGACGTCAAGGACCCGTCAACAATGGGAAGAGGCTAGCTCTGAATTCCATGTAGAAATGAGAGGAGCTAACCAAGAAAGGTAGATAGAAGAAAGGATAGCTGCAGCCGTGGAAAAGGCAATGCAGCAATGGGCAACCCAGGCCACCGGTATAATACAAGGTATGAGGGAGAGAAATCGGTAGGCCCTGCCACAAGGTGATAATAGGGAAAGACCTGGCCCATCGACCAACCTCAATTTATCTAGAGGTATAGAAGATACCCTCCTCGAGGATGATGGAAAGGCTATCAATGCCTTCCTAGCCCAACGACCTCCTAAGTTTGCTGGGGAACCAGACCCCATCATTGCAGAGCAATGGATCATGGAGGGGCCTGCTGGTTCCTCATTTCTTGTAATAACCCAGCAGCCTGGCTGTCCATTACTGCATAGCTTTTTCGATGGCTGTAGCAATTTTCTCTTCTATATTGACCTCTGCTTGAGGTCTACGGATTTCCTCTCTCCGTGGGCGTATCCTAGAGGATTGTTCCTCAGATTCTGCCTTATAGGTTCTTTTACTGGCTTTGCCCCTTGCCTGATCAACAAATTCCTCCATTGGGGCCTTTCCTTTGTTAGCTCTTGCTTTGGCTCTGGTAAGCGGCATTTTCAACTTCATGAAACATTCATTAGCATAACATCAATATTCATCATAAAATAAATTCAACACATAATCATATGATCACATAATTCACATATATTATCATAAGTCATTAACAAACCATTTATACATCAGTCAAACTTTTTATACATAGGCTAACTTGGCCTTATGTACTTGTTCCAACTAATATTTACATATTTATAAAAATAAAATAAAATAATTTGCCGATGGCTGCATCTTCCTGATCCCCATCCCATTTATCGTCCCCTTCTCCTCAATCTCAGGAACCTTCTAAGACTGAAAGGTACCCTTGTAGGTTCCTCAGCGACCGTACTGGTATCAAACCAATCTTGTGGTCCTAGGTTCTTGTTCTCCTCTTCTTCGCTATCAGACCATTCTATGGGGTCCTCATCATCATTTGCTGGAGGAGCGGGTGGTGGGGATTTGGGCCTTACCTCTAGCTCTATGACCCGTAGGATGACCTCACCAGGCTGTTTAGGAGGGGGTTGCTCCATTACTTCCTCTCCCCTGGCCAGAGCTTCCCGGCGTTCCTGGGCAGCCTCCCTCTCCCTGCGGTCAATTTGTGCCCATCGTATACCGTATCGGAACTGAATATATCCTGCATCAAACCTAAACCACGGACCTAGGTTAGGTGGGACTGGGGCAACTCACCTTTGCCAATATATTTGTAAATCCTCCTCAGCAACCCAATCGGTAACGACCGGCGGTCTAGGCAGTGGGCTGGCTGGGGTATAGACTGGAGAATCTGGGGGTGCAAGTGCTTGGTTAGAGGACTCTGCTTGGTGGATTCCAGATAATACTGGATATCCTAGTGGATGGCTGGGGACTATTGGGCGACGTGCTTCTGGTCCCCTAATGTATGGAATCGCCTGGTAACTAGTGGGAGCTGGGGGTCGTAGGGTTAAACCTTCTTGAGAGGCTAACCACCTATTAACTCTCTCCTGAGCCCGTTCCCGTTCCTACTCTTCTTCTAGTTTTCGTGCACTTAGTAGAGCCTTTCCTCTATCTTCCATCTACATATAAATCATTAATGATAAATCAATCATAATCATGATTTCATGTATTCTAACTTGATCATTTCTTTCCTTTTTTGCCTATTTACCAATCCATGCTCTGATACCAACTTCTGTGGCGCCCCAAACCGAGGTGCCTAGAAGCTTTACTCCGGGATCATTTTTGATTGGTAAACATGACTTAGGATTGTTGTCTTGACCACACGGCAGGATTATATATATATATAACATCAATACATGGAAAATTTTCGTCATTTATCCAACATGAAATATATTTCATATATCACAATTATGATAAAAAATTATTCCATAAACATTTTCATTGGAATAAAAATATTCATTTCCATCTCAAAATTATCATCATTGTCTTTACATAAAATTTACATATACAACATTCATACAAAAAACTACATAACACTTGGCATGCTGCCTTCATCATCATTTCCTCTCTGTTGTTGAAAAAACATGGGTGAGTAATAATACTCAGTAAGAAAGTCATACATAATTTTTCAATCATTTTCATGTGTTTCATAAAATGCAAATGCAATGCATACATAACATTGATGACATTCTTTAGATGCGATGCTAGCTAGGCGCCCATCCCATACATGCTCGCATCTCAGGGAGGTCGCTGCCGGGGCCTATATAAGCGACTTGGCAATAGTGAGGGGGACATCCAGTCCGCTTACTACCTTGACTATGGCTTATTCCTCGTGCACATGCTCATTTACATACACATGTCGGCATGACATTTGCAAATCATAAACAATTTCATAAAAAATATTTAATAAATAATTTAACAAAACGAACTTCAGTTCATATAAAGCAGTTATAGGTATGGCCAACCTTAAATAAATTTCATAAAGCAATTCATAAAAAATTTCAAGCATTTTAGAAATAATTTGCAAAACATATAACTTGCTTACCTCCTCAGTTGGTGTCATCGACTTTCTCTTTTCCTTTTCCTATTCAAGGAAAAATGATATTTTATTTCTTCTATTCAAGCTGTGTGAAACCCTGACCCAAGTAGGCCATATGTATGCATTGAACATGTATTTGATGATTATTTATGAAATATGGAATTATGAAGGAATTTCATGATTTTTACTAATTATGGTAATTAGGGTTATGGGTTAACATTAATGATGTGATTAATGATTTTGAGCCTAAATGAGGCTATAGGTTAAGAATGAATTATTGTGATTTAAATGTGCAATTATGGCATGAAAAATCATTTTCTATGATTTAAAATGAATTATGGAAATAAAGATGGAAATTGTTAAGTGTGAAGGAAAATATTGAAAAATTCATAACTCAACGCCTAAAAGGCGGATTCAAGTGAAATTTGGAACAAAAATTATTAATATTAGGCTTGGTATTATGGAAGAAAAATATTATGAAAATTCTTGACGAAATGAGAATTTTCAATTTTTAAGTCTAAGTTCATTTCAACCGTCAACTTTAAACGGCTATATCGGGAGCTAGAAAACTCGGATTGAGTTGAAATTTGAAATGGTTGAATGAAAAGGTGAGATAATTAATTTGAATGGATTGGATTATGTGTGAAATATTGGAAAAGTTCCTGCAATGAAAAAGGTGGGCAAGTTTGACCCATGCACCCAAAAGTACCAAAGCATTAATGATGGAGTACCATACATAAATGCATGAGGTAAAGGTGAATGTGAGGTGTCCATTGCAGGGATTTTTGGGAGGAATTTATGCATTTAAATAAATAACATAATTCCATGAATTATCTAATCAATTAATGCTCAAAATGATGGAGCTATGGAGCATAGGCAAGGTGGCAAAGAGGGGACATCCAAGGGCTGTTCGGTGCCTATATCTGATTTTTTAAATTTTATAAAGCATGCATATATGTTGCAGGGATGCAAGTACATAAGTTATTCAATCAATTATGCAAAGTTACAGCAATAAAAAAATATTTAAATGCAGCTACATACAGCCGAAAAAAATGGACAGCATGATGGACAAGATGACGTGCAAAATTTTGGTTATTGCTGCCATTTTTATAATTTTTTTTAATACCAAATTAATACCTAAATTAAAGGGTAATTAGAGATACAAATTACCCACGTTTTTGAATTAAAAAAAAAACGGAAATTGGGCAGCAGCTGGGACGTGAATGGGAAGGCAGATGGACGGTCATGGATGAAGCAGATTTTGTGATTTTTGAAAATGGTAAAAATGCAATTTTACTTGGCTGAAATTTACCCAGCTCATATGGTAGATAAGGGTGCATTTAAGGAGTGTGGAATTGCAGCATCAAGTGGGCCCCACAGCTGGAAAAAAATCTAGCAACATATATAGCCCATGCACGTTGAAATGAGAGGGATTTTTGGAAAAATTCCTAAGTGCTGAAAACGTCCAAGCCAACCCAGCAGCACACGCCCAAATTTTCCAGCAAGAAAAGGAAGGAAACCAAGGGAAAAAGGAAGGAAATTTGAAGGAAAAATCATCTCAAAGGATTAGGGTTTGAGTTGGCTCAAAACCAAGTAAGTATGTGATTTGTTTAAGTTGTTTAACTTGAGTTCTTAAACTCAAAACTTGGAAATGAAAAGGATGATGAAAGAATCTGTAAAGTGGTGTGTTCATATGCTTTTTCATGAATATGTAATGAATATTAAGTTCTATGTATGAATTTTTAAGCTTAAGATGATGAAAATGAGATTTTTGCATGTGTATTAAGTGGAAAATCCAAGTTGATAAACCCTAAATCTCCAAGACAAGTTCCTGTTTTGATATGATGATTTGATTAAACTATGAATCATGTATTCATGCCAAATATATGTTGGTTTATGCTTAAGTGATGAATTTTTGAAGCTATGGAATGTAAAGCGTTGATTTTGACCTAATTTCATAGTTTCTATGTTAAAAATGCTATGTAAATGGAATTGTATGTTTTAAGCATGTTATTGATGAGGTATATTTTGGTTAGTCTATAAAATTATAAACACAAAAAAAAGGGAAAGAAAGAAAGAAAAAAAATATATATATATATATAATGATAAAAAAATGAATGAAAGAAAAGAAAATGGTGGGCAAGATGAACAAGATGACAAAAAAAAATGCATGTGCAAGATGCCTGAACGCCATGAATGGGAGGGTGCAGTGGACCAAGCCGCTGATGCTCCCCAACTCTAGCTGCTGCGAAAGAATATCTTAAACATTCGAAACTCGATCACGACAAAATCTTTTGCTCGATACATGAACGAGTCGTGGCGTCTGCGTATCGGATCGGGCATCCCGCGCCCGAATTCCACCGGTCCCTTCCGCGGCGATTCGACTCGCTCCTCGCTCTCCGAATCGGAAGCGCTCGACCCGGCCGACTTCAACAATGTCTTTGGCGGCCCGTCGCGGAGCGTCTTCTTCCGGCAGCATTCCGGCGACTACTCCTCAACATTCTACGATGAGATCTTCAGATCCGGGAGGGAATCTGAAGCGCTGGCGAGAAAGGGGAGGAACCTCCCGGTGTTTAAAATCCCTGCGGCACTGGCCAGGCGAAACGGCGGCTTCTACGATGACATCTTCGGGGTGGGGGGACGATCGGCGGTCGAGATCGAGATCGAAGTCGAACTCGTCGTCGATGCTAAGTTCGGAGGATCTGGGTCCACTCCGTCCATCGGGAAACGACGGCGGCGGTTTTGCGTCCTTCACTTCAAAGCTCAGGCCCATCGTCATCCCCTGCCGACAAAGCTCAGCTTCGTCTTCTTCCTCGGCCATCTCCAGAGAGCAGAGGAAACAAGGAACCGCCGGCGTCCCATGCACGCGTGCGTCATTCACCGACTTCCAATTCGGGGGGAATGCCGCTGCCTCTGACGAGCTGCTGTCGAGGTCGTCTCTCGGGTATTCCCAGCGGATGCCCTCCCCAGAGATCATCACCGTGGAGCCCAGTTCCTATCAGAACGTGAAGATATTGTTCGAAGAGGTGGAGGCTGAATCGCCGTCATCGGTGAGCCCAGGCCCAGATGCCGATGCTAAAAACCAAGACCGATCCATGCAAGACTGGGAAGAAGATGAAGAGCCGGAAGAAGCTGAATTTCTGAGCTCTTATGTTATAGAAATTCTGCCTGATAGGCGAGAAGAGGCTGAGGAGGCCGTGGCTGTGGATGAAGCGATTGCATGGGCTAAAGAAAAGTCGGGAGTTGTATGCACTGATGTTTTGAAGGAGTTTGATCGAGAAAAGGAACACAGAAGAGACCCATGTGAGCACAGATCTCGCGGGCACGTTCGGATATATACCCCCAGATTACGGGCAGATCGTCGAAGGAAGACTTGCCGCGCCGATGCCAGGGGGCGGCGGTGTTAGGATCGTCGACCCCAACTTGCCCAGAGCTTGCAAATGAAGGTCCAGCAACTGCACCAGCAGTCCGTCGAGCATCCGGCGGATGGGTCGGCCGCGAGGTCCAACGGCGACAGGATTTGCTAAGGAATGCTCGCATGTGCATAGCAGTTACAGGAGGAGGAGGAGCAACAGACGACAACGAGCGGCTGAAGCTCGATATCGACAGCCACTGGAGCGCCGACGTGTATAATCCTCGAGCTGGCCGTGCCACCACCATCAATAGCCAGAAGCTTCCCATCCTCACCCACTTGGACTCAGCGCAACCAGAGTCGTCCCTTATAAGGGTGCGCTGGTGGTTCCCCACTGGCACGTGAACGCGCACAGCATCATTTACGTGACGCACGGGAGTGGACGAATGCAAGTGGCTGGGGAGGATGGGCTGGCTGCTTTTGATGAGGAGGACCGCACGGGCGAGGTGCTGGTGGTGCCGCAGCACTACGTGGTGCTTGAAAAGGCTGGGGAGGACGGCCTGGACTTGATTGAGGTGAACGAGAGCTGCTGTCAGAGCATTCTACGCTTTGAAAGGTGTGAGGGATATGTAGGCAGGGATTGTTAGCAATGGAAAGAGATCTAAGAAGAAGCAGCTTACGATGGAAGCAGACTCGACCAGCCATTTCTTGCTTAAATACAAGGAGCGAACGGCAGCCATGGAAGACGACTGACACCTCAGCAAGCGCCCGGAGGAGATTGGTTCTTCTCGTCTTGCTTTCGCACTCCCCTCCTTGTCCGCCGGCATCACTAGCCTCGGTCGGGAACGATGCTGACGATCTCCTCTCGCATCTAGCGATTCAGAATGCGGGAGTTCTCAATCGATGACGCCACAACAATAGCAGCTGCCGCCGCCGCAAGCTCGCCCACTAAGAAGAGACACCAGCGCCAGCAGCAGGACTACCGCAAGGAGCTCATCGTGGTCTCCGTACTACCCGCTTCAGTGCCCCATGTCCTCCCCTTCCATCGCCGGTGTCGAGAAGCTCCTTCCTAACGGTGATCTCTACACCGGGAGCTTCGCCGGCAACGCTCCTCATGGCGTCAGCAAGTACCTCTGGAAGGACAGGCGCAACCTACGAGGGCGAGTTCAAGGCCGGGAGGATGGACGGTATCGGCACCTTTACGGGGTCGGACGGGGACACCCACGCCGGATCGTGAGCCTCTGACCGAAAGCACGGGTACGGCAAGGAGAGCTACGCCAACGGCGACTTCTGCGAGGGGTTGTGGCGTCGGAATCTGCACGAAGGGACAGGATGATCTACGTGAATGCGGTTCCGCGGGAAAGCGGTTCCGCGTGAAGATGGTTCCGCGGCAACGAAGTTCCGCGGGAACGTGAGTTCCGCGTAGAGGTGGTTCCGCAGGATGAAGTTCCGCGGGAACGACAGTAGCCGCGGAACTCGCACTAACTAGCACCAAAAGCCTATAAATACCCACTTGAGGCTTCTCATTTGGAGACAACGGAGAACGGGAGAGAACTTCGAGCGGAGAACGAAGACGAGCTCTCCCGCGCTCAAAGAAGAGAGAACGTGAGTTCTCCATATATATATTTTTTCTTTTCTTTTCTTTTAGCTAAAAAAAAAGAGAGTTTCTTTCTTATATATATATAAATATATATATATATACATATATATTATTTTCGAAAACTACTTTTCCCAACGTGGATACTCCCCGACTGGCGGGTTGAATTGACACACGCGTTAAGTATATTTTCTCCTTTAAATATATATATGTGTATATTATATATATAAATAAATATATACATATATATTATTTTCGAAAACTACTTTTCCCAACGTGGATACTCCCCGATTGGCGGGTTGAATTGACACACGGGTTAAGTATATTTTCTCCGTTAAAATATATATGTACATTATATATATATATACATATTTATTATTTTCAAAAACTACTTTTCCCAACGTGGATACTCCCCGACTGGCGGGTTGAATTGACACACGGGTTAAGTATATTTTCTCCTTTAAAAATATATATGTATATTATATATATATATCTATATATACACATATATTATTTTCAAAAACTACTTTTCCCAACGTGGATACTCCCCGACTGGCGGGTTGAATTGACACACGGGTTAAATATATTTTCTCCTTTAAATATATATATGTGTATATTATATATATATAAATAAATATATACATATATATTATTTTCGAAAACTACTTTTCCCAACGTGGATACTCCCCGACTGGCGGGTTGAATTGACACACGGGTTAAGTATATTTTATCCTTTTAAAAATAAAATAAAAATGTATATGTGTATATTATATATATATAAATATATATATACATATGTATTATTTTCAAAAAAAAAAACTACTTTTCCCAACGTGGATACTCCCCGACTGGCGGGTTGAATTGACACACGGGTTAAGTATATTTCCTCCTTTAAAAATAAAAATAAATGTATACGTATTTTCTATAAAAAATATATCAAAATACACATATATAGGCATCCAAAGCTCTACAAAAAGCCCAAGATGGCTTAAAACCCACAAAAAAGCCCAAGATGGCCAAAACTCTCCAAAAAGCCCAAGATGGCTTAAAACTCTCCAAAAAGCCCAAGATGGCTAAAAACTCTCCAAAAAGCCCAAGATGACCTAAAACCCTTCAAAAAGCCCAAGGTGGCCCAAAACCCTCCAAAAAAACCCAAGATGGCCAAAACTCTCCAAAAAGCCCAAGATGGCTCAAAACTCTCCAAAAAGCCCAAGATGGCTCAAAACTCTCCAAAAAGCCCAAGATGGCCCAAACTCTTTTCAACAAGCCCAGTTGGGCCCAAACCTTTTAAATCGGTCAAAAATGACCCAAACATACTTTTTTTTTTTAAATTCGGTTGAATCCATTTTTTTGGTAAAACCACCCAATTGTTCAATCCAGAGGCTGAAAGCGGGAGACGCTGGTTTCTTGTACAAGTACAGAAGCTGAAAGCGGGACACGCTGGTCTGCTGTGTAAATCCAGAGGCTGAAAGCGGGAGACGCTGGTTTCTTGTACAAGTACAGAAGCTGAAAGCGGGACACGCTGGTCTGCTGTGTAAATCCAGAAGCTAAGAGCGCACTTAGTTTGCTGTGTAGGGTCACTAGTGTAGCCGACGGGGCCCTCACTAGTTCCCAAACCGAGTCATCGCTGGTCGACGGGCTAAGCGTAAACTCACATTTAAGACATGGCGCGTGGTGTCATGTACCTCACATTTAAGACATGGCGCGTGGTGTCATGTACCTCACATTTAAGTCATGATGCGTGGCGTCATGTACTTCATATTTAAGTCATGACGCGCGGCGTCATGTACTTCATATTTAAGATATAGCGCGTGGCGTCATATACCTCACATTCAAGACACGGCGCGGGGCGAAGTGTACTCATTTATCTTTATATTTTAGACACGATTTTCGTGCACTTGTAAAGACGTAGAAGGATCTTCTACGCACTTCATTATTGTTAAGCATTTTTTTAAGGACCATTGTATTCAGCTCTTTTAATCAAGGGTTTTCTCGTTAGAGATGTAAAATCAGAATGTGGAACACAATGCAAAATATTTCTGTGATGTATTTTTCGGACTCGATTAAAGAATTAGATGCTTTAAAATTTTGCTGGGAAATTAATTAAGCATTTATTCTCAAAGCCGCAGGGAAAACAATTTTACATTCAACCAAGAAAGAATGAATTTTGAATTATATTTATTTCTCACGAGGCCGGAACAAATGGTGAACCCGACGTGAAACATTCTCCCTTCATCTTTAAGAGCTGAAAACTATGGTCTTTATATGCTTATTTTCTCGAACCTAACACTCTGAAATGCTCCTTTGCAGATTTCATGGCACATTCGATAGCTTTCGGATTTTTGCCTAATGGTGGTTTTGTCATTTCTGAGCCAGACCACATGGATGCGGCTATCCCGCATCATTTTATTCGTGTACCAGAGAAGCCAGAGCACCATGTCTATCGACACGTCGACTACTCTCCTGCAGCGATAAAACAAAGAAGAGACCGATCTGCATTACTTAAGGAGCCACTTATTGCTCAAGGCTCGAAGACCACTCCTATTCAACCAACAAAGTCTCTGCAGGCGCCAATCCAAATGGGCCCGCCTGCTCGACAGTCGGACTATGCCGAAAAGTCCGCTCGTAGGCTTGCTGCACCGGCCCAACCAGCAGCACGACAGCCTGCAGGACAACCTGTCTTGTGGTCCCATTCCACGAAAAGGCCTGCAAGACGATCTACTGCAACCCGGCTAGCGCCAACTGGCCGACCAGAAGCCAATGTTCCACGAAAAGGGAACAAAACTGCACCAAATCCTGTTCGATGCACCATCACTCGCCAATTTGGTCGGGCTGCCTCAAGGGTTGTTGACCTAGCCCCCCGACTTAACCAAAATGACACCCAAAAGCGGAAGGAGTCAAGAAGACAAACCAAGTTTTCTCAGCTGGAGGCTCGATTGGCCGATGGAGGGGACGACCGATTCAAGCCGCAATGACCTATTATTGTTCGATCCGGTTTAGGCACCCTGCGATTTGTCATCCCTGACCCGACGCATTCGCCCCATTAGTCAACCCATGCTCCATCTAGCTCACAAGCTAGAGTCAAATCTCCAGGTCACTATGATATTGCCAACATAGTGACGGTTCCTCATCACGTATCAAGGAAACAAAGGAGAAAAGCGCAGCAGAAAAAATAGTTCGGGAAAGCAACTTCCCGGTTAAACTTGAAGGCTTCATCGCCACTGCCACCAGGACCAAGGCATAGGATGTTCTCACACCCCCGACAAAGGGGTAGGCCACAAAAGAAGCCACTACAGAACACTCACAAATTGAGAGTGCCTCAAAAGCCAAGACTCTCTAACAAGTCGCAGTATCCTCAGAAGCGCCATACAACGTATTCACGTTCGGTGCTCAGGCTGATCACTAACTTTATACACGAAAATCAATTCGCCTCGTTGATCAGACTGAAAGAGGATATGACTTATGCGCCTGTTGTGGCCCCGTTCCAAGGAGAGCACCGGATGCCGCACCCCAATAGAGAAGCTAAAAGGAGGAGACGTCTCCTCCAGTCGACAGAAGTCAACATGGTGGACCTCACCCAGCCAAGCACTTCCAAAGCGTCGGAGATGTTAACCCGGTCAAGGGAAGCCGCAATGCCCATTACACCGCCATTCTGTAGCCTCTCTCATCCTGAAGGGATCAGGGCCGCCCTCCCAAGAGGTCAATTTGAAGCCTCTTACATGGTGGGCGAAGAAGAAGAGGTTCTTACACCCAAGTCTCAGCTCATTCATGACCTCCGGGAGGAGATTAAGAGTATGAAACGAGCTATGGAAACTCAAGGCAACAAGACATCAGGTTCCCATCAACCACCATCACCAAGGAACCGTCAATCAGTCCATCAGTCCGAGAAACCAATTAGGCAGCAGACCGAGGAAGATGAAAATGCAGAATTGGAGCAAGGCTTTATGCAGTTCAATAACCTACGTATCAATACCCCTCGAACGCAAGACGCGCGGGTAAACACACCCATGGGGTCTCCACCTAGGTTTATTGCACAAAAGGAGATGGTGCATCAACTTGTAGCTGAATGCCTTCGTCGACAGGCACCTCAACTCACTGGGGTCCCTACAACGACAATCAACAGGCCTTATCCCCCAGAGGTTGAAGCGGAGCTACTACCTAGAGATTTGAAGCCACCAAAAATCCAATTCGATGGGACTGGGAGTGCGTTAAAACACCTGGCATCGTTCCATTATGCCATGGGCAACTGGGCGCACCATTCAAATTTTTGTCTTCAAATGTTTCCCAATACTCTTTCTGGTGATGCTTTCCAATGGTACATATCTCTCCCAACCGGCTCAGTTCGAACATGGGAAGAGATGAAAGAAATGTTCACCTCCCGATTCGTTAATACTACACGAGAAGTACAACTATCAGAATTATCTACCTTGTCCCAAAAGAAGGACGAGCCGGTTGAAGACTACATCACTAGATGGCAGAGGGCCGCTAACCGATGTCAAGCACCCCTATCTCAAGCAATGAAGGTCAATCTTTGTCGGAATGGCATCAAGACGGAAATCTCGTTGCTGATGAATGAACAGCTAAGTACATTTTAGGCCCTAGCTACAGAAGCTTGTCGAAAAGAGTACTTGTTGTCTCAACAAAAAGCTTGGAAGAAGGAGTCATCCACAACCACTACATTTAAGAAGAAGAAAACTGGAGAGACCTCTGCGAACACCACGGAGGTTAAGAAGCAACTAGATAAAGCAAAGCCACCTGTAAAAGAGCAGCCTGCAAGACCCTTCCGAAGAGAGGAAATCCAATATGCCTTTGGGGAAGATGACGTGGAGACGCTATTCCAGCACCTCATGTCGACCGGGCTATTCGAGTTGCCCGCCCCAAGAAGGCCAGAAGAAATTGGACGCACCTCTCACCAGCGATATTGCAGTTACCACCGATATGTCGGTCACCCCACTAAGAAGTGTTGGGATCTCCAAGCAATATTACAAGATTACATCGACAAGGGGGTTATAAAACTCAGTCCTCCAGCGCAAGCTTCATCAAATGTTGTGACAATTGAGATAGCAGAAAAGGGTGATTGGGAAGTGGTTCGAAAACCACCAAGCCTAAGACGGAAAAAAAGGTGTCTCAAAAATTTATGCAGAGAAGACAAAAGAATAAGGGATAAGGCCATTCTCCCTTTCTTCTCAAGGCATTTGAGGCAATCCTCACGGGTGCAACCATTCCTGATCATGGACTTTTTGCAGCCCGAGTTGCTACTCCCGTTCTATCAACGGCTTGTTGGTAGATCACCTCGACCAGTAAAAGAAAGATACGTTCTCGAGGAATTACAGAATATAACTCCACGTGAGTTCCCCGAGGATGGTCCGTTTTGGGACCTACATAGCAACAAAGGAGAAACCGAAACTTGCTATCATATAAATGCGTCTGCGTCCGAGCCTGCAAAGCGGCGAAGAACTGCCTCGGTACTTATCCCTAACTACACCAAGTTTGAAGTTGGGATGTCACCGGTAAACCACATCATCACGTATTTGCGAGAATCTCGACTTTTGCCAGCATCCTGGGAAACCAGAGTGGAATATTTCCGGTACTCACTGGGGGAATCAGTGATATCTTGGTACCAAGATAATCATATCGAAGAAATTACCGAGTGGGTCATCTTGGTAGATGCATTCTTGGTCTGCTTCCTGTCAAGGCAAAGAGAGCAGTTCCCTAGTAATTACTTGAGGGAAATACAATACAGTCAAGAATCTACTGCTCATTACGTAAATTATCTCAGAGACAGTACATGGAGTGATCCCTTGGCCATATGGTTGCCTGAACCTGAAGTAGTCACAAAATACCTTTCAGATGCAGTGTGCCCTCCGACTGACAATGGGTACAAGACCTTTGGAACGAAAGCTTCAAACAAGAGGCAATCTTTAGCGACGCTGAAGGTTTTGGGAGGACAAATCAACTCCAAGATCTGCACGTACTGCAGTTAAACGATGCGCCCATTCTTCGAGTGTTCCCTTTCTTAACTAGGGAGTTAATCTATGATTGGCCGCATATTCAGTTATTCCACGAGAATCATAAGTACGCGTTGCCGCACTTATTTGATTATTCACTGGCGGTCTGTCAAATGGGGCAAACAGAAGAGTTTGCACTCGGGCACTTTGTTTTGAGCTTGGCCCATGACAGTTGTGCCCTTCTCTGGATCTCCTCGCTCCCCGAAGAAGCATTTGGTTCTTGGGAAGAGTTCGTCGATATGTTTATCCTAGGATTCCACGAATATGAAACAGAGTTCCCTCCAGAGATGATCGAAGTCATGCACCCCCTATCAGGAGAATCTCAATATGACTACATCTTGAGATGGATAAACTGCAGAATAATCAACCAAAAATTCGACAAAGAAGAAATCATGGTTCATCAGTGCATCAAGTCAATGAGTGGGTATTTTCCTGAAATCCCAAAAATGCAGCCATTTTTCTCAGATGTACTATGGACATTGGCTACAAATATTCAGGACTCTGCCTCCTGCAATATGGTGCAAGTTGAAGAGGATGTTCTCGCAATTCTTCGATCTGGTCCAATCACACAAGAAAACAAGGGTAAAGCCCCGATACAAGAAAATATTTCTCAGCCAGAACAGCACATACCGGCCAATCATGAGAAATCCTCAGTAAGCTATAACGTGCTTGAACACTTGAAGCGACTCCCTGCTTGACTTAGTATTTACGATGCGTTGCAGTTGTCACAAGAAGCCAGGGATGCACTGGTGAGTGCTTTGACAGATGAAAATGTCCGTCTTGCTTACCTGGTCGACGCCGCTGAATGTGATGAGGTCATTTCATTCACTGATGAGGATATGTTGCTTGGAGACATTAATCACAATCGACCTTTATATGTTACGGGCAACCTGGGTGGTGAACTGGTCAACAGAATCATGATCGATGCCGGGTCTGCAATTAATATCCTGCCCCTTCGAACACTCAGAAGGATCGGAATTTCTCCATCAGCGTTAAAAGACACTAGTGTGGTGATTCACGGGTTTAATCAAGGGACTCAAAAGGCCATGGGCCTGATTGAGTTGGAACTAAGCATAGAAGATTTTTGCACTGAAATCCCATGCTTTGTGATTAATGCTCCGACCTCATATAACTTGCTGTTAGGAAGGCCTTGGCTCCACAGTAATAAGATCATCGCATCAACGGTGCATCAATGCTTCAAGTACTTCAAGGATGGAGTCGAAAAAAGGATTTTTGCTGACCACAAACCATTCGCAACGGCGGAATCATTTTACTCTGATGCTAAGTATTATGACTTGGCATCTGCTGTCAACACATCAATAAAAGCAGTTGAAGCGACCACACGCGAAGGTCAGCAGGAGGTATCTCAGGCTCCCCCCGCCCCAGTAAGCACAGACATATTCTCAAAGGGTGAGAAAATAGAAGGTCAAGGTCGTGGTCGAGGGCGCGGTCATGGACGAGGAGCGACAGAAACAAGGGCTCAATTTCAAACCAAATTTGAAAATATGAGCCTCGATCCAGTACATCCACTACCACGACAACGATAGGGGGAAACCATACCACCTCCTACCAGCTATAGCAACACTGCTGCAGGATCACGGTTCTACTTGGACCTCGAAGTCCTGAAAAAGGTTGCTAAACTGCCTCGAGCCAATTCCCCTAGGTTTGAGGTGGATCTGGAAGCTCTTCGGAGATTCCGGAATCAGGCCAATGAGGAAGCCAAGTCACTTTGCTGTGAGAGTGACGGAATGGCCACTGAGGCCGCTCACCAAAATCAAAAACCTGAGGAAACGCTCGATGAGGTTTTAGCAATGCTCGTGGGGTTTAATGTATCTGCTCCAAGTGTGCAGGAACCTCAAGATGAAAAATTTGCCCAAAAACATTTCATAAAGCAATATGGCAAGGTATACGGTAGCCCTAACAAATCCTCTTGTTTGCCCACGGCTAAGCTCAAGAAATGGGATTTCCATCGCTATAGCAGAGAAAGCAAGAAAATTATGGATTTGATGGGGTTCTATCCTGATGTACCACATTTATCAGGCCTCAGAAGTGACATCCCTGTCCCGTTATCCGAAATACCCCTTGGTTATCAAAAGGGAAACAAACGACTTGGCCTTGGGTATAAAGAAGAAGAAGACGACAACTTCGCCACCACCTACTGCGTCTCCACAAGTGATGACTCCAACAATGATGAAGAGGCATTAATGGAACCAGAGGATGCTCCACCTGCGATTGAGGATGGAGGGCAGCCTACTATTGACATACTTGAGGAATTCAATCTCGGGACTGAAAAGGACTCGAGACCCATTTTTATTGCCAAAAACTTGGCCGAAAAAGAAAAAGTGGCGCTGAGGCGGCTTTTAAGAGAATTCAAAGATGTTTTTGCTTGGGGGTATTCCGAAATGCCAGGTCTCAACCCCGCTATTGCAATGCATCATCTGCATATTACGCGGGATAAAAAGCCAGTCAAGCAAGCTCCGAGAAGATTTCGACCAGAGCTCGAAGAACAAATCATCAAGGAAGTTGAAAAACTCATTGATGCTGAATTCATTCGGGAAATCAAATTTCCAAAATGGATTTCTAGCATTATTCCTGTCAAAAAGAAAAATGGGCAGATCCGCATTTGCGTAGATTTTCGAGATCTAAACGAAGCTTGCCCTAAAGATGAATTTCCTCTTCCTTTCACTGATGTGCTAATCGACAGCACAGCTCTGTACGACACGTTCTCCTTTGTGGATGGATATTCAGGATATAATCAAATCAAGATGGCTCCAGCAGATGAAGCCACAACAGTATTTCGAACACCGATGGGTGTCTTCTGCTACAAAGTCATGCCTTTTGGTCTTAAGAATGCTGGCGCAACTTATCAAAGGGCTATGCAAAATATATTTCATGATATGTTACACAAACATATTGAGTGCTATGTCGATGACCTGGTTGTAAGGTCTGAAGGTCACAATAAGCATAAAGAAGATTTGAAATCGGTATTCTTGAGCTTAAGAAAGTATGATCTCAAGATGAATCCTCTCAAATGTGCATTCGGAGTATCATCTGGGAAATTCCTCGGGTTCATAATCCGCCAAAGGGGAATCGAGGTTGATCCACTCAAAACGGAAGCAATTCAAAATATGCCGCCTCCACGAAATCTCAGAGAACTTAGGAGTCTGCAAGGCCAATTTTCGTATATCCGGCGTTTCATCTCCAACTTGTCCGGCCGCTGCCAGCCCTTTCACAAGTTAATGAGAAAAGATACGACTTTTCAATGGGACGCGAAATGCCAACAAGCCTTTGAAGCCATCAAAGAATTGCTGCAAAATCCTCCTGTTTTGACAACTCCAGTAAAAGGAAAGCCACTCATTCTCTATATTGCTGCCAGCCCATAATCACTGGGGGCATTGCTCGCACAAGAAAATGCCCAAGGCAAAGAACAAGCCGCCTATTATCTCAGTCGACGATTATTGCAAGCTGAATGCAATTATTCCTCGATCGAGAAGATTTGTCTAGCATTGGTTTTTGTGGCACAAAAGCTAAGACATTACTTCCTCGCACATCAGATCATACTTATATCGAAGGCCGATCCCCTCAAGTTCCTGATCACTAAACCAATGCTTTCAGGACGCCTAGCAAAATGGTCACTGCTGCTGTCTGAGTTTGATATCAAATATGTGCCACGAAAGGCAGTGAAAGGACAAGTGTTAGCAGATTTCCTAGCAGCCCATCCGCTTGAAGAAGAATTTCCCATCTTAGAAAACCTACCTGATGAGAAGGTTTTCTATGCAAATGATGATCCAATGTGGCAAATGTATTTCGATGGCGCTTCAAAGCCATCCGGAGCTGGTGTTGGAATTGTCGTAGTCTCCCCTCATAAAGACTTATTCCCGCACTCCTACTTTCTTGGAAGAAGCACAACAAATAATGAAGCTGAGTATGAGGCCTTACTCATCGGCATGGAACTTCTTCTGCAATCAGATATTTTATTTGTGAGAATATTTGGGGACTCTGAATTGGTTATAAAACAGTTAAATAATCAATACGAAGTACATCAGCCCATTTATGAAAATATTATGACAAAGCTCAAACTTTATTGGCAAAATTTGAAATGGTTTCGGTTGAGCATGTTCCTCGGTCAGAAAATGTAGTTGCTGATGCATTATCAAAGTTAGCCAGTGTCCTTGCTTTCAATGAGCTTGATGACGTGACAATTCGAGTACAAAGACTAGAAGATGACGAAGAGCTCCAAGTAAATCAAATTGGACGATGTGTATCCGAGGTAACTACAAACGATGATGATTGGCGCATCCCTATCATCAATTACCTCAAATACGGTATTGAACTAGATGATCCAAGTGCAACGAAGTCACTGAGAAAGGCTGTTTTGCGATATACCGTGTTTCAAGATAGTTTGTATCGGATTGCTTTTGATGGGCTTTGGCTTCGCTGTATTAACGGGAATGATATCTGTCAAGTCCTTCAAGAGACGCACTCCAGCGAGTGCGGCGCCCACCAATCTGGACGTCGTCTTTATCATAGGATCAAAACGTTGGGCTATTATTGGCCCACAATGGTCCAAGACTCCATCAATTTTGCAAAATCCTGTGAAGCCTGCCAAATGCATGGAGATATTTATCATATTCCTGCTTCAGTAATGTCTCCAGCACCTATTTCGTGGCCTTTCTCTTGGTGGGGTTTTGATATTGTCGGTCCGATAAGCTCGTCATCATCTAAAGGACACTTATATATTTTAGCCGCTACGGATTATTTCTCCAAATGGGCAGAAGCTAAAGCTTACAAGAGAGTCCGAGCGCAAGAGGTGGTTGAATTTATCAAGCACAAAATCATCTACCGTTACGGTGTTCCCTATCAAATCACCTCAGATAATGGCACACCATTCAAAAACGACAAAGTAAACCAGTTATGCCAAAAGTTTAGAATCAAGCAAGTGTTCTCATCGCCTTATTACCCACAAGGGAATGGTCAAGCAGAGGCATTTAACAAAAATATTATTCGAATCCTCAAAAGGACCACTGTAAAAAATAAGCGTGATTGGCACGAGAGGTTACCCAAAGCATTGTGGGCCTACAGAACCACACATCGAACTGCAACGGGAGCGACGCCATATTCATTACTCTTTGGCACGGAGGCAGTTTTACCAGTGGAAATTCAGTTGGCATCCTTAAGGGTTGCCATCCATTCTAGGCTAACTACTGAACAACAAACCAAACTTCGCTTCGACGAGCTCGAGGCACTAGATGAGAAACGAGTTCAAGCACGACAACGGATCGAACTCTATTAAGCTCGAATGGTCGAAGCATACAATAAAGTCGTGAGGCATCGCTCATTCAAAAGAGGAGATTTGGTTCTAAAGCTACGCATAGAGCTTATGGCCGGGGGCAAACTTACCGGCAAATTCGAGCCTAAATGGGAAGGGCCTTACATCATTGAGAGGGTCCATGGCAATGGCACATATGAAGTTGTTAACTGCGGAAATCAAATGAAAGCAACCGTGAATGGGAATTACTTAAAAAGATACTATCCATGAAATGACAAAGAAAGTCATACATCAAAAGAATCTCTACAGCCTCCCTCGTAGAAAGAAGGGACTCCTTCAAAACTCGAATGGAGTTCACTACATCAGCAGGAGAAACAGGTAAAGGCTCTATCGATGTCAAATTCTCCCTACCATGAGCATCATCATCAGATATTTCGACAACTAAGGCAGTTGTCAAAAAAAAAAAAAAGGGGATTTTCCCGTTCTTCTCGGTTTCTTGCGGAGGTGGAGGAGACGGAGGCTGAGGAGAAAACTTTGCCGCCATCCCTACCTGTCATACCCCTAAGCGCGAAAAAAGTCTCAATGAATCGAGTTCCAGTGGCAAGGTCTGGCACTGGGCAGAAAAGTTTCTCTATCTTATGAAGATGGTAAACCTATTGATGGCAAAGGCGTTCGTATCAAACCAAGACTTTCAAAGTTGAGGTACGTTTTGCTGCCAAAATTCCAATGAAAGCTATTGCAAATGCTCTGCAAGGACACGATTCCTAGAGTTCTCAAGAAGCCTTAAGGGTTCTAGATATAATCCTAAGGCAGCAAGCTGCAAAGCAGGGTTGCCTTCTGGTTCGGCAGTCATTTCTTCACAATGATCCTAGTAACTTTGTTGACTTTGGAGGTGGAGTTCTGGGTTGTCGTGATTTTCATTCTAGCTTCCGAACCAGTCAAGGGGGGCTTCTCTCTAAATATTGATGTGTCTACTACAATGATTATAAGGCCTGACCCTGTTGATGGATTTCTAATGGCTAATCAAAATATTAGAAATCATGGTGAAATTGATTGGGGAAAAGCAAAGAGAACCCTGAAGAATTTGAAGGTTTTCTGGAAATATGTCATGCATTAATGTTGGAAAGCCAAAACGCCCCACTTACTATCCTGTCGAGCTCTGCTCTCTGGTTTCATTGCAAAGGTATACTAAATCTCTGTCAACTTTGCAAAGATCATCACTGGTTGAAAAATCACGACAGAAACCACAAGAAAGGATGCAAACTTTAAGTAATGCATTAAGACGCAGCAACTATGGTGCTGATGATATGTTGAAGGCATGCGGTGTTTCGATCAATGGTAACTTCACTCAAGTAAAAGGCCATGTCTTGAATGCACCAAAGTTAAAAGTTGGCAATGATGAATTCTTTCCTAGAAATGGTCGATGGAATTTCAACAATAAGAAACTTGTGGACCCTCAAAAAAAAAAAAGAAAAAAAAAGAAAGATGGGCTATTGTAAACTTTTCTGCTCGCTGCGATGTTCGATCTCTCGCTCGTGATCTGCACAAATGAGGGGCGATGAAAGGCATTGTCATTGCAGAACCATTTGATTACTTTGAAGAGAATCCTCAATTTAGGCGTGCTCCACCTACTGATAGGGTCGACAAGATATTCGAAATCATTCAGTCAAAGCTTCCAGGAGCCCCTCAGGTTCTTCTCTGTGTTTTGACTGAGAGAAAGAATTGTGATATATATGGCCCATAAAAAAAAATCCTCATTACGCCATGAGTCAAGAGAAGCCTGCCGAACAACATGTCAGGAATCACGCCTTTACAAGTGGCCCACGGCGGCATAATTCCTGAGGGGGCATTTGATGAGGTATATTTTGGTTAGTCTATAAAATTATAAACACAAATAAAAAGGGAAAGAAAGAAAGAAAAAAAAAATATATATATATATATAATGATAAAAAAATGAATGAAAGAAAAGAAAATGGTGGGCGGGATGAACAAGATGACAAAAAAAAATGCATGTGAAAGATGCCTGAACGCCACGAATGGGAGGGTGCAGTGGACCAAGCCGCTGATGCTCCACAAACTATAGCTGCTGCGAAAGAAAATCATAAACATTCGAAACTCGATCACGACAAAATCTTTTGCCCGATACATGAACGAGTCGTGGCGTCTGCGTATCGGATCGGGCATCCCGCGCCCGAATTCCACCGATCCCTTCCGCGGCGATTCGACTCGCTCCTCGCTCTCCGAATCGGAAGCGCTCGACCCGGCCGACTTCAACGATGTCTTTGGCGGCCCGCCGCGGAGCGTCTTCTTCCGGCAGCATTCCGGCGACTACTCCTCAACATTCTACGATGAGATCTTCAGATCCGGGACAGAATCCGAAGCGCTGGCGAGAAAGGTGAGGAACCTCCTGGTGGTTAAAATCCCTGCGGCGCTGGCCAGGCGAAACGGTGGCTTCTACGATGACATCTTCGGGGTGGGGGGACGATCGGCGGTCGAGATCGAGATCGAAGTCGAACTCGTCGTCGATGCTAAGTTCGCAGGATCTGGGTCCACTCCGTCCATTGGGAAACGACGGCGGCAGTTTTGCGTCCTTCACTTCAAAGCTCAGGCCCATCGTCATCCCCTGCCGACAAAGCTCAGCTTCGTCTTCTTCCTCGGCCATCTCCAGAGAGCAGAGGAAACAAGGAACCGCCGGCGTCCCATGCACGCGTGCGTCATTCACCGACTTCCAATTCGGGGGGAATGCCGCTGCCTCTGACGAACCGCTGTCGAGGTCGTCTCTCGGGTATTCCCAGCGGATGCCCTCCCCAGAGATCATCACCGTGGAGCCCAGTTCCTATCGGAGCGTGAAGATATTGTTCGAAGAGGTGGAGGCTGAATCGCCGTCATCGGTGATCTCATCGGTGAGCCCAGGCCCAGATGCCGATGCTAAAAACCAAGACCGATCCATGCAAGACTGGGAAGATGAAGAGCCGGATGAAGCTGAATTTCTGAGCTCTTATGTTATAGAAATTCTGCCTGATAAGCGAGAAGAGGCTGAGGAGGCCGTGGTTGTGGATGAAGCGATTGCATGGGCTAAAGAAAAGTCGGGAGCTGTATGCACTGATGTTTTGAAGGAGTTTGATCGAGAAAAGGAACACAGAAGAGACCCATGTGAGCACAGATCTCGCGGGCACGTTCGGATATATACCCCCAGATTACGGGCAGATCGTCGAAGGCAGACTTGCCGCGCCGATGCCAGGGGGCGGCGGTGTTAGGATCGTCGACCCCAACTTGCACCAGAGCTTCCAAATGAAGGTCCAGCAACTGCACCAGCAGTCCGTCGAGCAGCCGGCGGATGGGTCGGCCGCGAGGTCCAACGGCGACAGGATTTGCTAAGGAATGCTCGCATGTGATGAAAGGCATGTTCTCGCTGAGAAAGAAAAAAGGAATTTTCAAAGGTTTGTAATCCTTTGTATGTGAAGCATGTGAAACCCGCAATCCTAGAATAACATATAGATTTTTGTACTGATTTTTATGATAAATAAAATTCATGAAATATGTTATATTTCCAAATGTGTGTACTAGAGGTTAAAATATTGCAGTTAAGAATTTAACCCATGTGAATAGTGAACGTGAATAGTAACCGAGGATTAAGACACGTGATTAAGAGTTAATTACTTAGATTAACCAAATCACAAAAAGACAAAATAGGGATTTAATCACTACAAGACAAAATAGCATTACTTTTTATTATTTTGATACAAATTTGGATTTTAGTGGAAAAATAGAAAAAAATTCATAATTTGCAATCCAGGCGTCGGAATTCGATGAAATTTTTTATGAATGGTTAAAAACTCATAATGAACATGATGAATGGGTTAAGATATAATGAAAATCACAAATCAAAGGTAAAGATGAAGCGTCAAATCGAGATCAAAAAAGTAGCTTACCTTTTAATTAAATCTACTTTTGACTTTTGAATAAAATAAATAATTAAAAAATAAAAAAATTAATTGAAAGGCAGCTGCAATAGGGGCATGGCAGGCTAGGGTGGTTGGAATTTTGACCAAATCAATGGTCAATGATCATCATCATCTTAAATCAACGGCTAGGATTTATTTAGCCTAAATAATTAATTTTAAAAATAAAAAAATCTAGGAAAAATAGGGCTGCATAGGGTGGGCTGGAGAAGGCCTATTGTGTCTACACAAAGCTCCATGCATTTTCAAAATAAAAAAAAATATTTTTATAATTAAATACCTCAAGCTAGGGGGTAAAATCTAATTTTTTGAAAGATCAACCCCTATAAATAGGGCAGCAGGGGGGGCGTCCAAGGCACAATGAATCCCAGCTCCACTTGAGCCATTCCAAGTTCCCAAACTTTCCCACACGTCTAAGGAAGAAAAGGAGGACGATAGAGAGAGAAAGGGTGAGAAAAAGTGAGATATCTCCACTTCGGGTTAGTGATTTCTACCCAAATTTCTTTTGAATGCTAAGTAGGGTAAAACCATGCTTAGATAATGCATAATCATGAAAAAATAAGTATAGATATAATGCCTAATTGGAATTATGCCAAAACATAAAAAATTTGGAGCGAAGATAGAGCATTCGGGAAGATAACATATGATATGTGAAAATAATGCTCCAAAATTGATAAATGATGTTTTAGAATGAATAAATATGATGTTGGAATGATGATATATTAATTTCATAATTTTTGGAATTAAGGATTATGCTTAAGTGAATTTATGTTGATTTTTAGTATATGGAGAAAGTGATTTTTTTAGCCAATTAAATTATGATAAATTCGAAATTTATGAAAATTTCCATGATATACTAAGCATGAGCTTTGTCATGGTATTTTGTTTTTTTGGAAAAAATGTCAATTTTTGGAACCTATGAACAGTAACCCACGTGACTATGAATAGTAACCTCGGATGAACAGTGATTTACTACAGTAACATCGTGATTTTTGGAAAAATTGAGATTTATTTTTTATAAGGATGTATGGATGGAATTTTAAGGATTTATGGATAAAAATCCATATAAGAAAATAATGACCAAATATTTTTAAGGTTAAGCTTTATAAAAAATTATGGAGAAAAATAAGATCATAAATGAATATAACATATGTATGATAAAGTATGTATATCCTTTTCACTTGTATAGGAAAATGAAAGGAAAGGATAAAGGATTCAGATTGAAGCAAAATAGAGGTAAGCAAGCAAACTTTTTGAAAATGATTTTATATGTTTTTATATTTCAACCATGGATTATGTCAGAATTGCTTTATCATAAGCAATTCCATATGGAAGTAAGGAAAAATGTTGTAATATGTGGGGATTGCTTTATCATAAGCAAATCCTTATGAAAGTAAGGAAAAATGTGGAAATGGTTGCATTGTAATGGAAAAGAAAAATTTTGATTTTCAAATAAAATTTGCTTTTATCGAACGATTTTGCAATGATTTATTGAAATGTTTTAAAAAGGATTTAAGGAAGGCCAACCGATAACCAATTTGAGTAATGATTTTTAAAATAATTACCAAAGGATCACACAAGTTTACAAAAATAACCCAGGTGTTCTGTGAACAAAGAATATGATATCATATGAGAAATGAATTAGGTGTTTGTATATCCTTTGTTCATGAAAACCGAGAAATGGGAAGAAAAGCGTTTGCAAAATCTTTTGTCTTCATATATTAAAATGTTTTTGAATTTGTTTTACCGCCCAAATTTTATTTAAAAACATTTTAGCAAAATTTTGAAATTACTATTTCTCAAATATTTCCTTCAAATATCTTAAATGATTTAGAAATGTGTTATTTAAATATTTTCAAAATTATTTAAGGTTGGTCATCCTCACAAAATATTTTTATTAACTTATTAACTTGAGTTGTGCCAAGTTTTCAAGTTAGAAATGAGAATACAGGCCGAGGTCTGTACTATTTTGAAATGACATGCTAGCATCAAGTTTTAAAAAGGAAAAGTCACAGACTAGGGTATGTGGAGTTTTATAAAATGCATGCTAGCATATAAATATAGAGAAAGGAATGTGCACATGAGTTATGTACTAGGTCTACTATAGAGGATATGCAGACTGGGCGCGCTTGCAAGATGGGCCCCCTCTACATAGGCCAAGTCGCTTCAAAAGGTGAAATGTCGGCGGCGTCCTCCCTGAAATGGGAGAAGAACACGGATAACTCCTGGCTCGTGAGTTATCAATAGAGATGGTTTCTCTCCTAAGGAGGAAAGGGTGATCACTTGGTAAGTGTCACCTACTAGACGGACAAAAACGTTATGCATGATGCATATGCTTGTTTTAAAAAGGTTTTATGGAAAATGTTTGAAGGACATGAGAATGTCCTTGGAGAAAGGAAGTTTTATGAAAAACATTTTTATGTTCATAAAAAAGAAGTTTACATGTTAAATTTGCAAGCATTTGTTTTATGAAAGGTTTTATGAAAAGGTTTCCACTAGTTGATAGTAGATCACTTGATAAGTGTCTACTATTGAACAGGAGAAATGCATTTAAATGAAAAAATGCTTGCTTACTGAGTTTCAACTCACATTTTGCTTTTCAAACCATAGAGAGGTACAACACAGGCCAAGAAGGAAAGGAAAAAGAAGATATGAAGAAAATTTTATGATATGCTGATCTGTATATGGTATGAATGAACATATGATAAGGAGTTTTCAAATTATGTATGTATGAAATGATCAGGTTAAAATAACCTGTATTGTACAAAAACAAGTATGAATGTTATCAATAATAATTGAAATTTGATGATAAGTATGTGTCTTTATGTGATGAAAGAAAAGAAAAAGAAAGAAAAAAATTGGACGAGATCAAATTAAGTACCCGCTGCATGATCAGGGCAACAATCCTGATTCACACTTACCAATCGACAAGATCTTGGAGTAAGGACAAATGTGACGCCCCAGTTCGGGGCGCCACAAAGCATGAACAAATGCCCTAAGGGATATAGTCTATTAGTACATATGTTCAGGATACTTTGTATAGGTATTTTATGATTGACAAGGTAAAATATTTAAAATGCCTTGTATAGATATGATATGATTGAGACAAGGAATGCCTTAAAAGCTTATTGGTTTGAAGCCCGGATGGTGTGTCGGCCGCTCCACGCAACTTGCTGGTCTCCCCTTTGCCCGTGCTCTCCGCGTTGCTTTCTCTCTCTTTCTCTCTCAAAATTATGCTCTAATTTTCTCTTAAAATCCCCGCTAAAGATTTTGCAGTGGCATCCTTGCGGGGATTTTCTGTTGCTTGCTCCTTGACATTTTTCTGCTGTCGAACGCCCTCTTATATAGCCGTTTATGTGGGGTTCACATGCAGCTGCTGAATCATGTACATGTTGCTTATTTTGGTGGGCCACACATGGGTAGTATATTCTTATGAATGGCTGCTGCATTGTGGGGTCCACCTGGTGATAAATCACATGAATTGTCAAGGCTCATTGCTGAACGTGGTGGCTGTTGGAGATGGGCAGCTGTATTGCTGAATTTGTGGAGGGTGAAATGCTGCTGCTTGTGTACGTGAATTGCTGGATCAAATGGGATAAATGCATGCTGCTGCATAAATGTTGCTGGGGTCCACTTGGTGAATGTTGAACGGTGCTGTATTGGATTCAAAGGCTGGTCACATGAATGCATTCGGTGGATTTATGGAGGTGGGGTCCATCACAAATGGATAGCTGCCGCATTTTACGTCCATGAAATGCTGCTGTGGATTGCTTGATAACGTGATTTTCTGGTGGGGTCCATTGCTGCTGCTCGTTGAATTTATGGACGTGAGGTCCACCAATATATGGCTGCTGAAATCGTGATATGGTTGCTGGATTTAATGAAAAAATCTGGACGTTCTGAACATGCTAAATGTTGAATGCATTTACTGCTTAGACGTGGTGATTTGATCAAATCTGGACGGCATGGATTGCTTTGAATACTTGGGCGAAAAAAATCTGGACAACTGCTGGTCACAAGATTTAGCTACATGATGGCTTGGATTAGCTGCTAATTAAATGGGATGGTGATGCTGCTCGATTTGGACGGCTTGAAGAAATGGATGGCTAGGATTTTTGCATGATTTGATTTCCATGTGTGACCCACTTGGTGAAACTTGTTTTCCCTGCATAGAAATATAAAAAATTATTAATAGATTATTATTATAAAAAAATTATTTCAAACCCATTTAATTTCATGGCAACAAATAAAATGCAATTTCAAGCAAAAAGATTATTTAAATTTGTTTACATTGCTTGAAATTAATATTTAATATCCAAAGTTGCAAAACCACATTTTAAACCAAATTTCATATTAATTTCAATTAATTATCCACCAATTTGGTATAAAATGTCCACAAAATATAATACCAATTTCCAATTATCAAATACCCCCACACTTGAACTTTTTCTTGTCCTCAAGAAAATATAAAGAAATTTGCAAAGTTTCAAACTTTTGAGCAAAAAGTGAATATAAATGTTTAGCCCATCATCAAAACTAATGAGAGTATTAAATTAAAGAATTTGGAATATGATACTCATTGAACATCTCAGTCAACAATCCCTTCTCACATGACTAATACTGTACACCCAGTCACCTAATTTGTTTTCTATCTTTAAGAGTTAAAAATTCCCACAATAAACTCTTAATTATCAGATATCTTCCCCATTTTTTAAGTTATTAAATACACACATTTAATAATTCAAGTGGTAGTAGTGCAGAAAATATTAGTGAAATTTCCTCAAATACATCTCATCAAATTTTTTGCATTTAAATTTCCTCTGCCAACTCAATTAGCCAATTCATGAAGAAACAAATGGAAAGCAATATAGAGCAGAGAGCAGAAATAAATATCAACAAATAAGATTTTATAGTGGTTCGAGCAACCTTCCAAGCTCACACCTCTTCTGACTTGGGTTCCACTATGTATTTCACAAATACAACTGGAGTCACTTCTCTCTTCTAGATTCCAACTCTAGGGGGCATCAACAATTCATAACACAAGTAGGTGACGAGTTCCACTCCAATCACACACTACTTTGCTTACACTTGATCTTAGTTACCCAAACTAAATCAAGTTCAATACAACAAGAAATAACAAAAGAAAGTTTCTACACTTTACTGGTGTGTAGAGGCAGACTTGGCACAGAGAAGAACTTGTACAACAATGATAATGATTCAGCAAGCAGCTCTTGGCAATTTGAAAGCGGAGTTCTTCTTCTATATGATGACTTGATCACGTAATGCTCTTAGAAATAGGAGTTATGCTCATTCAATGATTTCTCATCTCCCCTCCTTGTCATATTGAATGCCTTATATAATTAACGAGGGAATCCGAACGTTTGGAAGTAGGTGGTGCGCATTTAATGTGCCAACGTTCGAAAAATTTCCGACCGTTGCGACCGAAGTCGCAGGTGGAGTAGACTTCGGGTGCGACTTTGGCTTTCCGCAACTTCTTCAAGTTCCAGTCTGGGTCGACTTGGTCCTCGACTTGACCCAAGTCGCAGGTGAAGTCGACTTCGGGTGCGACTTCACTTCTTCAGCTTGTTAGTTGAACTTGAAATCCTTGGAATGCCTTGCTTGGTTGAATTTTTTCATGTTTGGTTGTTCTTCCTTTGATTATCCTTATGACTCTTTATAATTCTTCTATCTTAAACACATTTGACTCCATGTCTTGAGTCTTGAGTCTTTGAGTATTAAAGTGCATAAGAGAGGTCCAAATGTATGATCTTGATTCTCCATGAAAATATGCAACTTTGCTTGCTCTTGACTTCATTTGATTTTCATTTGAGTGTTTGAGTTGTCTTTGCCTTCATCTTCACTTGAATCTAGCATTGAACCGTCTTGATATGCAAGTTCCGCATTGAAGTCGAAGCTGGAGTCGACTTGGTCTGCGACTTCACCCAAGTCGCATGCGGAGTCGACTTGGGATGCGACTTCGGCAGCTCTCGTCTCGATTTCAACTCTGGAAGGAAATGACGTTTCAAAGTCGATGCTGGAGTCGACTTGGTCTGCGACTTCACCCAAGTCGCAGGCGGAGTCGACTTGTGATGCAACTTCAGCAACTCTCATTCTCGATTTCAACTCTGGAAGGAAATGACATTTTGAAGTCGCTGCTGGAGTCGACTTGGGGATCGACTTAGCTTAAGTCGATGCCTGAGTTGACTTGGAATTCGACTTGACTTGCCATGCTTCATTCTCTTCATTTGTATAACCTTTAATTATTTCCACAAATATGTTAGCAACCAAAACTTACTCAAATTGATTTGTTAATCATCAAAACATAGACTTGACTTATTTTCCACATGTTTCAAACACTCCAAAAATGCCCGCATCACGGAATTCATCCGTGGGTTCAAATACAAATTTTCTATAACGGTCTCGAAGACTCCACCCGTCACATGGTGGATTCTTCATCAAACGGTTCTCTGCTGAGGAAAAGCTATCGAGAATTATACGCTCTGCTAGAAAACATGGCGGCCGATACTTATCAGCTGCCATCTGATAGGAGCCGAAGTGGGGTCTACTCCAATTGGACACGGTTTCATTGATAAAGGCCAAAATCGACGCTTTATCTCGGCAAATTCAGAATTTATCCAGGCCAGCCAACGTCAGTGCATTAGGGGCGTCTACACCACAGCAGCCGACAATAGCAGACATTTGTACATGGTGTGGCAAATTCGGCCATCCCAATGATGAATGTGCCTCCAACCCGGAGTCAATTAATTACATGGGAAATTTCTAGAGAAACCCGGTGAATCAGTATGGAAACAACTACAACCAAGGCTGGAGAAATCATCCCAACTTCTCATGGAACAACCAGACGAGGCCGAATCAGCCGTCTGGATTCTTACAACATCCCCCGCAGCAACAGCCTGCAAGACCAGTGCAGTTCAATCCACCACCGCGAGAAGAGAAGAAATCTGATATGGAAAACCTCTTTATGCAATTCACGCAATCCCAAATCACAATGAACAAGAACTTGGAAGCTTGGATAGGCAAACTGGTCTTAGCCCTGAACAACCGACCTCAAGGTTCGTTGTCGAGAAACACCGAGCAAAACTCGAAAGGAAAAGGCAAGGAACAGGTCCAAGCAGTCACATTGCATAGTGGAAAGCAGTTACTCGATGCAACTTCGCAAGAATCAATAAGTGAACCCACTAATCCTTTTGATTCAGCAGTCGCAAGAGCCGGAAGAATCAGATACCACTCAAAAGCAACCGGATGCTGAAATTGCCACGAATCAAAGGCCGCCTCCTCCATTTCCTCAGCGATTCGCAAAGCCTAAAAAGGAGGGCCAATTCAAGAAGTTCTTAGAGGTATTAAAGCAACTGCACATTAATATACCTCTCATTGAAACCTTAGAGCAGATGCCTAGCTACGCAAAATTCATGAAAGACGTGCTATCAAAGAAAAGGCGGTTGACGGAATTCGAGAAGGTGGTGTTAACAGAGGAAACCAGCGCTAGGGTGCAGAGGAAGCTGCCTCATAAGCTCAAGGACCTAGGGAGTTTCACCATCCCGTGCACAATTGGAGACCAATACTTCGGGAGAGCTCTATGCGATTTTGGGGCCAGCATCAATCTCATGCCCAAGTCCATTTTCAGAAAATTGGGCATCAGGGAGCGCGACCTGCTACTATCATGTTAAAATTGGCGGACCGGTCCACGACATATCCCGACAGTATCATCGAGGATGTCCTTGTCAGGGTAGACAAGTTCATCTTTCCTACTGATTTTATTATCCTAGATTATAAAGAAGATCGAGATGTGCCAATCATTCTGGGTCGACCCTTCCTCTCAACGGGTAAAGCCATCATCGATGTACAGGCTAGAGAGCTAACCATGCGGGTTCAAAGCGAACATGTTACTTTTAGCGTGTTCAAGGCGATGCAGTTACCAAATGACCCAAAGGAATGTCTAATGATCGACATGGTGGACTCGGCAGTTCAAGCTGAATTCCAAATCTCAGCTTTCAAGGACATCCTAGAAGCATCGCTGGTTGGGGAAGTCAATGAATCTGATGAAGATTTGGCAAAAATGATACATTATCTGCAGCAACCTCCGACATTCCCACGATACCTGCAGAAATTTGAATCGCTGGAGCTCAAGTCGGAGTCTTTTAAACAATTGAAGCTGTCAATCGAAGAGCCGCCTATTCTGGAGCTGAAACCCTTGCCAAAGTACCTTAGATATGCATTCCTGGGAGCAGAATCTTCACTCCCAATGATTATTTCTTCTGCACTTGATCCCGTGCAAGAAGAAAAACTGCTCAGAGTGCTTAGAGATCACAAAAGGGCCATAGGATCGACCATAGCAGACATCAGAGGTATCAACCCATCCTTTTGTATGCACAAGATTCAACTGGAAGAGAATTCTCGGCCATCTATCGAAGCGCAGAGAAGGCTAAACCCAATCATGAAAGAGGTGGTCAAAAAGGAGATTATCAAATGGCTAGATGCAGGCGTAATATATCCTATCTCCAACAATTCTTGGGTCAGCCCGGTGCAGTGCGTCCCGAAGAAAGGTGGTATGACAGTCGTTTTCAACGAAAACAACGAGCTAATCCCGACCAGGACAGTTACTGGTTGGCGAGTTTGCATGGACTATCGCAAGCTGAATAAAGCTACCCGAAAGGATCATTTCTCGCTCCCATTCATTGATCAGATGCTGGACAGGTTAGCGGGACATGAATTCTATTGCTTCCTGGACGGCTATTCAGGTTATCATCAAATTATGATAGCACCGGAGGACTAAGAAAAGACCACATTCACATGTCCTTATGGCACGTTCGCATTCAGGCGAATGCCGTTTGGCCTATGCAACGCTCCAGGCACATTTCAGCGTTGTATGATGGCCATTTTCACTGACATGGTGGAGGATTTCTTGGAGGTATTCATAGATGATTTCTAGGTATTCGGGAATTCATACGACGAGTGCCTAACCAACTTATCAAAGATGCTCCAGCATTGCGACGATACGAACTTGGTTCTTAACTGGGAAAAGTGTCCTTTTATGGTGCAAGAGGGCATAGTACTTGGTCACAGGGTCTCTAAACAGGGAATTGAAGTGGACAAAGCTAAAATCGGGATGATCGAGAAATTGCTTCCACCCACCTCAGTCAAAGGCATTCGCAGTTTTCTGGGACATGCAGGATTCTATAGGCGGTTCATAAAAGACTTTTCAAAGATAACCAAGCCGCTATGTTCGCTGCTTGAGAAAGATACACCATTCTAATTCACCAGCGAATGTATGGAAGCATTCCAGGAGCTAAAAAAGAAACTAGTATCCGCGCCAATTATTATTTCTCCAGAATGGAACCTTCTATTCGAATTAATGTGCGATGCAAGTGACTATGCAGTGGGAGCGATATTGGGACAGCGAAAGAACAAGGTTTTCCACTCCATCTACTACGTTAGCAAAACCTTGAATGACACACAAATGAATTACACTACAATTGAAAAGGAACTGCTCGCGGTGGTATTTGCATTCGACAAATTCAGAGCTTATCTGGTGGGCACCAAAGTGATCATTTACACTGACCATTCAGCCATCAAATATTTGATCGAGAAAAAAGATGCAAAACCACGCTTGATTCGATGGGTCTTACTACTACAGGAGTTTGACCTCGAAATCAAAGATCGGAAGGGATCTGAGAATCAGGTCACTGACCATCTATCCCGCCTTGAAGGACCCCAGTTAACCCACGATACGGAGCAAATTCGAGAAGTGTTTTCGGATGAGCAGTTATTCTCTATCTCCCCAGGCAGCCCACCATGGTATGCAGACTTCGTCAATTACATTGTCAGAGGAATGTTGCCTCCGGGGTTGAATTCACACCAAAAGAAGAAATTTCTCCACGACGTTAAATTCTATTTTTGGGATGATCCATATCTGTTCAAGCAATGCCCAGATCATTTACATCGGAAATGTATTCTAGAGTGTGAACAGGAATCAATACTACGAAGCTGGAATTCATTTCCATATGGGGGCCACTTCCAAGGAGACAAAATTGCAGCAAAAATACTTCAATCGGGATTCTATTGGTCATCTTTATTTAAAGATGCCCATTTTTATGTCAAAAGGTGCAATCAATGCCAACGGACAGGTAACATTTCCAAAAGACACGAGATGCCTCTCACTAATATCATTGAAGTAGAAATATTCGATGTCTGGTGATGAGCTGCGTATATGTCAATTAAAATGCTCGTTATTTACGCAAGTACACGTGCCGTGTCAAGTAATAAAGAGTAAGTAGAGTATCGTTTCCACGAGGAATTGTTAACCGAATTATGAATTAGTTAAACTGCGTTTTATGGATGGAAAATTCTGGTTTTGTGATTTAACTAAGCTAACGATTGCAAAAAGAAATCAGAGTAGAGATCACGAGACTGCTGGATACTAAAAGCGAGTTTGCTGATTAGGGATGGCAGATGAATAGATCGGAATCCTTGAATCTAAACTATATTGCGCTGGTTCTTTTTAAGTGGATTGCATATGGATTTACTAGCCCAAGTTCATATATATTTATATATGTTTTCCAATAGTATATAAAGCTAATTACACCCTATTTAAGTGCTATGTTCCCATGCCATTAAATAAAGTGAAATTGATATGTGCATAACTTGTATAATGACTACACAGGGTTTAACGGTATATTCCTATCTGTTAAACAACTTTCCTTACATAAAGGTCGAAACCTATGCCTTGCACATGGATCTGGCAAAGATCGTCCTCTTCCAAGGATAAATTAAGCAATTAAATCATCGTACAAGGTAGCTAATCTTGTAAAAGCATTAAACTCACACATGCAAAGGTAAATCATATACAATCATATATAAGCTTAAATATTCATTACTGAATATTCTAAGAACTAAGAAACAATATAGTTTAGAATTCAGTTCATCCTAACTATCCATCTAATGGAGGTTTAGCTCAAAGACATGATCTTAACATCCAATACATCCAAATAAAAAGAATCCATAAGGCAGAGAAAAAAATTGGAAAGAATAAGAAAAACTATTTTCCGGCGGGTTCCACCAACGGGACTTGAATCCTTTCTTCAATCCGAGCTTTAATCTTGATTTCCGCTTTCTCTTGACTGTAGTTCATTCTCAGGCTCCCTCCTCTCCTCTCTCCCGCGCGCGAACCCCTAGGAACTATATATAGAGAGGCCTATTTGCGCAGCTTACGCACTAGAATATTCGCGTACGGATGCGTATTAGCGCCTAGGCGCCAGCTCTCTATGTGCTGATCAGTTTGGACACATCTGGAAACCTTAGGAATTCTTGCACTGGAGCCTAGGCGCCAACTCCCTGGACTGCGCCACCTGATTTGTGGCTTCTGACTTGGATTTCATGTTGAGAAGTGGCGGCTAGGCGCCAACTCTCTGGAATGCCTTGCATGTCAGTTGTGTGTGCTGCAAATGGTCAAGGTGCGTAGGGCAGCGCCTAGGCGCCATCCATCTGCCTCTGGATGCCTCAACTGGCATTCAACTCGTCCACTCTGCCGACATACGTCCCGTCCTTCTTGCAAAAGATGGAAAAACTAAATAAATAAATTAAAAATGCCTAAATAATGCTAAAAATTGCCTAAAAACTAATTAATGCTCCTAAAATGCAAAGTAGGTGAAAATTAAGCTAAATGAGTGCAAACTATGTCTAATCTCTCGAACTGACACACAAATTAAGTCTGAAATGGGACATGATAACTCGTAAAAATACGAGTTATCACAACTCCAAACTTGAATGTTGCTAGTCCTCAAGCAACACATGCAAACGAATGAATAAATGAATGAATGAATGTATGCAGAAAAACAAAAATCAACTCCTTTCGCTTCCGGTTATGCATTGATCAATCCACTTAGCCATTTCACAAGCTCGTGATTAATTCAACCTGAAAAATCCATCATTATACAAACAAGGCATAAATTTTCCTTTCCAAACCAAGGTACATGTGGGTGCTAAAATTTCATAGTGCAAAGTCATATTTCAACACGTCAATCTTTCATTCGATCAAAAAACTGGTTAGGAAATCAATGAACTCAAGCAAACCAATTATTAAACTGAATACACTAGTTACAGCAAATGGTATCAAGTCACTGAATTCAATCTCTAACAACTGCACATTCTTTTTCCCCCCCAAACTTATTGCAAAAATTCTCCTCATCATATTTCAGGATATCTGAAGATCTTTTTTTTGGGCTCCCCTCACCATATTTCAGGGTATCTAGGGAGAATTTTCAATTTTTTAAAGTGTTGTTACTGTGATTTTCCTTTGCTTTTTTACGCGAACCTTGCCATTTGTCGATGCCAAGTCCCAGTTACTCAGCTTAGGTCAACCACCCCCTTTCTATATTTTTCTAATGCTTTATTAGGGGTACTGAACATGTTTGAGTAATTCCTGTGAAATAATACCATTTCTGAACTCGTTGAAGTACTTGGTCAGCATTTATTTAGTTCAGTTTCCATCATCTCGGTCTAAAAGATATGCCTGTTATTGAATTAGATCAATGTATTCTGAAATTCCTTTTAATTCTTTCACATGTTAATTTCAACCTGCTTTATACTTGGTTTCAATCTGAATTGCCCATTCTTTCATGAATTCAATTTCAAATCAGAATTAATCACAGTCGTGCACATTTTCATAATCAGATGAATTGAAACAAAGACAACTTTCATTAGCTGGAATTGAAATGCATGCAACCTAAACTAAAGCATGAAAATTAAAATGCAAAACTAACCTATGTTTGAGAAATATACACCCCCAAACTTAATAGATGCATTGTCCTCAATGAATGACCCTAAAATGAACTAAAAATGAAAATACAATGAAAAGTAAAAATAAAAGAAAAGGAAAACGAAAAGAAAGGACTGGGACTCCCTCAAGCATCGGACTCTGTCGCGTCCTCGTTGCCCTCGTCTTCGGGCTGGGGCTGTGATAACTGCCCGAAGAAGGCTCAGACCTCTGGCGGCGTCGGTGGGAAAGGCCTAATTAATTTCCCTACAAAAACAAAAACAATAACCAAAAATTAGATAGAAAATGATTAATGGGTTTCCTCCCATCAAGCGCTGAGTTTATCGTCCTCCGCTCGACGTTCTCACTTTTCAATTTTCTTTCAGTTCTACCACCTCCTTGCAACGCTGAAAATCATCTCCCATATAATGCTTAAGATGTTGCCCATTCACGACAAAACTATTGCCGGATGCCTCGTTACATATTTCCACCACTCCATGCTCAGTCGCCTTTATCACCACGAATGGACCGGACCATCGAGATTTAAATTTTCCCAAAAATAGCTTCAGTCTTGAATTGAAAAGCAAAACTTTTTGACCTGGCTCGAAACTTCGTATTAGAATCTTTTTATCATGCCATTTCTTCACTTTTTCTTTATAGATCTTGGTATTTTCATAGGCCTGGATCCGAAATTCGTCCAACTCATTGAGTTGCAGTAATCGGCGTTCCTCTGCTTGTTGCATATCCAGGTTTAGTTTTTTTATTGCCCAATATGCATTGTGTTCCAGCTCCAGCTGTAGATGGTAGGCTTTTCCATAAATCAGTCGATATGGAGACATTATAAACTGAGTTTTATAGGCAGTTTGATATGCCCATAGTGCGTCATCCAGTTTGACGGACCAGTCTTTGCAAGAAGACCCGATGGTTTTTTTTAGAATTTGCTTCAATTCTCTGTTGGCTAACTCGACCTGTCCATTAGCTTGCAGATGATACGCTGTTATCACTCTGTGGCGTACGCCGTATTTGTGTAGAATTGCCATGAACTGCAGATTGCAAAAACGGGACCCTCCATTACTAATGATCACCCTTGGTGTGCCAAAACGAGTAAATATGTTCTTCTTCATGAATTTGAGAACTGTTTTAGCATCGCCTGCTTGTGTTGAAATTTCCTCTACCCATTTGGAAACATAATCAACAGCAACCAAGATGTATTGGTTTCCAAAGGAGGGAATAAATTGGCCCATGAAGTCGATACCCCAGACATCAAATATTTCTACTTCAATGATATTAGTGAGAGGCATCTAATGTCTTTTGGAAATGTTACTTGTCCATTGGCATTGATCGCATCTTTTGACATAAAAATTGGCGTCTTTAAATAAAGATGGCCAGTAGAATCCCAATTGCAGTATTTTCGCTGCAGTTTTGTCTCCTTGAAATTGGCCCCCATACGGAGATGAATGGCAGCTTTGCAGTAGTGCTTCCTGTTCACACTCTGGAATACATCTCCGATACAACTGATCTAGGCATTCTTTAAATAGATTTGGATCATCCCAGAAATAAAATTTAACATCGTGGAGAAATTTCTTCTTTTGGTGTGAATTTAACCCCGGAGGTAACATTCTATTGACAATGTAATTAACAAAGTCTGCATACCATGGTGGGTTACTTGGGGAGAGAGAAAATAGCTGCTCATCTAGAAACACTTCCCGAATTTGCTCCGTATCATGAGCTAACTGGGGTCCTTCAAGGCGGGATAGATGGTCGGCGACCTGATTTTTAGTGCCCTTGCGATCTTTGATTTCGAGGTCGAATTCCTGTAGTAGTAAGACCCATCGGATTAAGCATGGTTTTGCATCTTTTTTCTTAATCAGATATTTAATGGCTAAATGGTCTGTGTAAATGATCACCTTAGCGCCCACTAGATATCTCTAAATTTGTCAAATGCAAATACTACTACTAGCAATTCCTTTTCTATTGTAGTGTAATTCATTTGTGCCTCATTTAGGGTTTTGCTAGCGTGCTAGATGGAATGGAAGACCTTATTTTTTCGCTGTCCCAATACTGCTCCTACTGCATAGTCACTTGCATCGCACATTAATTCGAATGGGAGATTTCATTCTGGAGAGATAATGATTGGTGCAGATATCAGTTTCTTTTTCAGCTCCTAGAATGCTTCCATGCATTCACTGGTGAATTCGAATGGTGTATCTTTTTCGAGCAACGAACATAACGGCTTAGCTGTCTTTGAGAAGTCTTTTATTAATCGTCTATAAAATCCTGCATGTCCCAGAAAACTGCGAATGCCCTTGACTGAGGTGGGTGGAGGCAGTTTCTCGATCGTCTCGATTTTAGCGTTGTCCACTTTGATTTCCTGTTTAGAGACCCTGTGACCAAGTACGATGCCCTCTTGCACCATAAAATGACACCTTTCCCAGTTAAGAACCAAGTTCGTATCCTCACACCGCTGGATCATTTTTGATAAGTTGGTTAAGCATTCGTCATAAGAGTTCCCGAACACCGAGAAATCGTCCATGAATACTTCCAGGAAATCTTCCACCATGTCCGTGAAAATGGCCATCATACATTATCGAAATGTGCCTGTAGCATTACATAGACCAAACGGCATTTGCCTGAACGCGAATGTGCCATAGGGACATGTGAACGTGGTTTCTTCTTGGTCTTCCGGTGCTATCATAATCTGGTGATAACCTGAATAGCCATCCAGAAAGCTGTAGAATTCGCGTCTTGCTAACCTGTCCAGCATCTGATCAATGAATGGAAGTGGAAAATGATCCTTTCGGGTAGCTTTATTCAGCTTGCAGTAGTCCATGCAAACTCGCCAACCGTAACTGTTATGGTTGGGATTAGCTCGTTGTTTTCGTTGGAGACGACCGTCATGCCACCTTTCTTTGGGATGCACTGCACCGGGCTGACCCAAGAACTATCAGAGATCAGGTATATCACACCTGCATCTAAGAATTTGATGGTTTCCTTTTTAACCACTTCTTTCATAATTGGGTTTAGTCTTCTTTGCGCTTCGATAGAGGTCCTGGAATCATCTTCTACTTGAATTTTGTGCATGCAGAAGGATGGGCTGATACCTCTGATGTCTGCTATGGTCCATCCTATGGCCTTTTTGTGATCTCTGAGTACTATGAGCAGTTTTTCTTCTTGCACGGTATCAAGTGCAGCATAAATAATCACCGGGAGTGAGGATTTTGCTCCCAAGAAGGCATATCTAAGGTGTTTTGGCAAAGGTTTTAGCTCCAGGATAGGCGGCTCTTCAATTGACGGCTTCAATTGTTTAAAAGACTCCGGCTTGAGCTCCAGCGATTCAAATTTCTGCGGGTATCGTGGGAATGTCGGAGGTTGCTGCAGATAGTGTATCATCTCTGCTAACTCTTCATCAGATTCATTGCCTTCCCCAACGAGCGATGCTTCTAGGATATCCTTGAAAGATGAAATTTAGAATTCAGCTTGTATTACCGAGTCCACCATGTCGATCATTAGACATTCCTCTGGATCATTTGGTAATTGCATTGCCTTGAACACGCTAAAAGTAACATGTTCTCTCTGAACCCGCATGGTCAGCTCTCCAGCCTGTACATCGATGATGGCTTTTCTCGTCGCGAGGAAGGGAAGACCCAGAATGATTAGCACATCTCGATCTTCTTCATAATCTAGGATGATGAAATCTGCCGGAAAGATGAATTTGTCCACCTTGACAAGAACATCCTCAATGATACCATCTGGATACGTGATGGATCGATCCGCCAGTTGCAGCATCACGGTGGTAGGTCGAGCTTCCCCGAGGCCCAACTTTCTGAAAATGGACTTGGGCATTAGATTAATGCTGGCTCCCAAGTCGCATAATGCTCTCCCGAAGTACTGGTCACCAATTGTGCACGAGATTGTGAAACTCCCGGGGTCTTTGAGTTTAGGAGGTAGTTTCCTCTGAACCCTTGCACTAGTTTCCTCTGTTAGCGCTGCTATCTCGAATTCCGTCAACCGCCTTTTCTTTGGTAGCGCATCTTTCATGAATTTCGCGTAGCTTGGCATCTGTTCTAAGGCTTCAACGAGAGGTATATTAATATGCAGCTGCTTCAATACCTCAAGGAATTTCTTGAACTGGCCCTCCTTTTTAGACTTTTCAAATCGCTGAGGAAATGGAGGAGGCGGGCTTGGATTTGTGGCAATTTCAACGTCTGGTTGGTTCTGGGTTGCAGCTGGTTCTTCTAGCTCCTGCGACTGCTGAATCAAAGGGTTAGTGGGTTCAGTCACTGATTCCGATGGAGTTGGATTGGGCAACTGCTTTCCACTACGTAATGTGATTGCTTGGACCTGTTCTTTGCCTTTTCCCTTCGGGTTTTGCTCGGTGTCGCTCGGCAGCGATCCTTGAGGTCATTTCTTCAGGGCTGAGGCCAGTTGGCCTATCTGAGCTTCCAAATTCCTATTTGTTGTGATCTAGGATTGCATAAACTGCATGAAGAGATTTTCCAGATCCGATTTCTTTTCTTCTCGCGGTGGATTGAACTATATTGGTCTTGCAGGCTGTTGTTGCGGCTACTGCTGCGGGAATCCAGGCGGCTGATTCGGGCTCGTCTGGTTGTTCCATGAGAAGTTAGGATGATTTCCAGCTTGGGTTGTAGTTGTTTCCATACTGATTAGCTAGATTTCTCTGGAAATTTCTCACATAATTAATGGACTCCGGGTTGGAGGCGCATTCATCACTAGGATGGACGAATTCACCACACCACGTGCAAATGTCTGTTGCTGTCGACTGCTGTGGTGTAGACGCCCCTAATGCACTAATGTTGGCGGGCCTGGACAGGTTCTGAATTTGGCTAGATAAAGCATCGATGTGGGCCTTTATCGATGAAACAACGTCCAGTTAGAGTAAACCCCCACCTCGGCTCCTGTGAGATGGCAGTTGATAAGTGTTGGCCGCCATGTTTTCGAGTCGGGCGTATGATTCCCGATAGCTTTTCCATAGCAGAGATCCGTTCGATGAAGAATCCACCATGTGACGGGTGGAATCCTGGAGACCGTTGTAGAAAATCTAAATTTGTACCCACGGATGAATTCCATGATGCGGGCACTTTCGGAGCAGGTCTTTGAAACGATCCCACGCCTCTGATAAGGTCTCCTCTCCGTGCTGCTTGAACGAGACTATATCCATTCTCAGCTTAGCTAGCTTTGCTGGCGAAAAGTATTTTTCTAGGAATTTTTGAGCCAAGTCATTCCATGTGTTGATGGAGTTCGGTGGCAAAGAGTCCAGCCACTCTAAAGCTCGATCTCGCAGAGAAAATGGAAATGTTCGAAGCCGCATTGCTTTGTCGGAGACTTCATTTTTCTTGAAAGTGTTCACGATCTGCAGGAAATTCCGCAGATGGCGGTGCAGATCTTCAGGTGTAAGACCTCCAAACTACCTAATAGACTGGAGCATCTGGAAAATTACCGGTTTGATTTCAAAATTATTGGTGTCGATCGGAGGAGGTGCAATGCTAGTCTGAACAGTATTCTGACCAAGTGCAATCAGATCCCAAATTGGCTGGTCCAAATCATCTTGAGGTGGATGATTTGGGATCTCAATCCTCTGGTTTCCTTATTGGTTTGATGAACATTCTCGTCCTGGTTCTCCATCGTATGCTGTTGGTTTCTGGCCTCCTTGCTCTTTCGACGCCTTCTCAAATAGGTTCTTTCGGGTTCTGGATCAAAAGGGATGACAATCTCCTTTCCAGCTCTGCCTCGGCTCATGGAATATGAGATAACTCTGCAAAAACTAAAGAAATTGAACTAGTAGAAAGAAAAAAAATTCTAGGCTAAAAGAAATAATGAAACTGAGCTATTCTACAGAATTATACAAAAAAGCAACAAAACTAAAAATAACTGGCTAAAAAGTTCCCCGGCAACGGTGCCAAAAACTTGACGAGCTGCGTATATGTCTGTAACGCCCCATTCATAAAAATACTCAATAACTAATCAACGGCGCTACACAATCTAAGAAAAATTCGGCAGCATCTCCCCATAACATACAAGGGGTAATATGGAATACATGACCTGATATTCATAACATTTCCATCTGTAACATTCAATCATATTTATATACTTGCATTTTCATATAATAAGAACATTCATATTTTAGGAAATCATTACATATTTTCCTTACACAACAAACAGATATAATAGTCATGCATATGTGCATCAAAAAGGATTATAATCCAATCTGAAATACCAAATACATTATAGTTGTCAAAGCGAATCCGCCTAAGTAATTGTCTACATATATGATTATCAAAAGAGCACAAGTCTAAAAGAACTGAAATCAACATATTGTGCTAGGGTCTCTCATGTTTGATCTTCAACTTGTCCCATCCTTAAGTTCCCCTTCTGACCTGCGATCTAAAAGCACAATAACAATGATATGAGTCTAAATAGACCCAGTAAGTAGATAGTGGTTAGCACAAAGTGCAAATAAAGCATAATGATGGATACTCATACAGTAATGAAGCTAATACACATGGGTCCAATACCCACTCCCAAGATCGTATACATATAACCATACACACAAATTGGCCAACACAACCAATCATCTACTCATGTCCATCAAGGGCCATGAACAACCCTCTCCTCATGTCAATCAGGGGCCATGAACAACCCTTACAATCAACTATTTGAGATAACGCATCATACATAACAGACAATGATACACATCGCAAACCACTCATACAACATCAACACAATTCAGATTCAACACATAGATCTGTCACACAAGCATTTGATCAAACACATGAAAGGTGCGAAATGAAAGAACCTTCAATTCATACTCTCGATTGGGGCAAATCAATTCACGTCACATTCCAACAATATAACAACTGCTAAGAAGTCTTATACATCATAGAAATCACGCATTCAAAGTAAATTCACCATGAACCCTAACTGTTACGAACTCTACGCCTAATACCATGGAGTCGTTAGAAGCTATACATTCCCTCTAGCCTCGCATCGCATTTAACATAAAATTTCATCACTAAATCGAGAAGGGGCGACATCTACTTACTTGAATCGAAATTTCTCCCAAAAACAGTGCTCCAGACTTAGATGGAGAGATTCGGAACTTCCACGATTCGAGTCGATGATCCTCAAACAGTCGGTAGAGCTTCCTTGAATGAATCCGTGGCTAGCCCGAACTGAATGGTGGGGAAAGAAGAGAAGACGCAGAGAACGGAAAGAGAAGAAGAAGGAAGATAGCCGGGTGCGGGATGAAAAATGAACCCTAGCGCGCGCGGGCTTCCTTTATTACTGATTCCCTATCGGGTCGGGTCGGAACATGGATCGGGTCTAATTGCAATTAGTAATAGTCATAGTGCCCATCAATGGAACGCTAATCATACATGCACATATGCACTATACATCTCCTAAATGTCATGTCCATGTATGTTATATATCCATTAATATCATAAAATTCTTACTAGCATGTTCATAAGTTACCTCATAAATAGAGAAAAGTTATAATAAAAATAGAATAAAATACCTGGTCCTCACAATGTCAATTAAAATGCTCGCTATTTACGCAAGTATACGTGTCGTGTCAAGTAATAAAGAGTGAGTAGAGTATCGTTCCCACGAGGAATTATTAACCAAATTACGAATTAGTTAAACTGCGTTCTATGGATGGAAAATTCTGGTTTTGTGATTTAACTAAGCTAACGATTGCAAAAAGAAATCAGAGTAGAGATCACGAGACTACTGGATACTAAAAGCGAGTTTGCTGATTAGGGATGGCAGATGAATAGATCGGAATCCTTGAATCTAAACTATATTGCGCTGGTTCTTTTTAAGTGGATTGCATATGGATTTACTAGCCCAAGTTCATATATATTTATATATGTTTTCCAATAGTATATAAAGCTAATTACACCCTATTTAAGTGCTATGTTCCCATGCCATTAAATAAAGTGAAATTGATATGTGCATAACTTGTATAATGACTACACAGGGTTTAACGGTATATTCCTATCTGTTAAACAACTTTCCTTACATAAAGGTCGAAACCTATGCCTTGCACATGGATCTGGCAAAGATCGTCCTCTTCCAAGGATAAATTAAGCAATTAAATCATCGTACAAGGTAGCTAATCTTGTAAAAGCATTAAACTCACACATGCAAAGGTAAATCATATACAATCATATATAAGCTTAAATATTCATTACTGAATATTCTAAGAACTAAGAAACAATATAGTTTAGAATTCAGTTCATCCTAACTATCCATCTAATGGAGGTTTAGCTCAAAGACATGATCTTAACATCCAATACATCCAAATAAAAAGAATCCATAAGGCAGAGAAAAAAATTGGAAAGAATAAGAAAAACTATTTTCCGGCGGGTTCCACCAACGGGACTTGAATCCTTTCTTCAATCCGAGCTTTAATCTTGATTTCCGCTTTCTCTTGACTGTAGTTCATTCTCAGGCTCCCTCCTCTCCTCTCTCCCGCGCGCGAACCCCTAAGAACTATATATAGAGAGGCCTATTTGCGCAGCTTACGCACTAGAATATTCGCGTACGGATGCGTATTAGCGCCTAGGCGCCAGCTCTCTATGTGCTGATCAGTTTGGACACATCTGGAAACCTTAGGAATTCTTGCACTGGAGCCTAGGCGCCAACTCCCTGGACTGCGCCACCTGATTTGTGGCTTCTGACTTGGATTTCATGTTGAGAAGTGGCGCCTAGGCGCCAACTCTCTGGAATGCCTTGCATGTCAGTTGTGTGTGCTGTAAATGGTCAAGGTGCGTAGGGCAGCGCCTAGGCGCCATCCATCTGCCTCTGGATGCCTCAACTGGCATTCAACTCGTCCACTCTGCCGACATACGTCCCGTCCTTCTTGCAAAAGATGGAAAAACTAAATAAATAAATTAAAAATGCCTAAATAATGCTAAAAATTGCCTAAAAACTAATTAATGCTCCTAAAATGCAAAGTAGGTGAAAATTAAGCTAAATGAGTGCAAACTATGTCTAATCTCTCGAACTGACACACAAATTAAGTCTGAAATGGGACATGATAACTCGTAAAAATACGAGTTATCATCTGGGGTATCGACTTCATGGGCCCATTTATTCCCTCCTTTGGAAACCAATACATTCTGGTTGCTATTGATTATGTTTCCAAATGGGTAGAAGCGATTCCGACTCAAGCAGGCGATGCTAAAATAGTTCTCAAATTTATCAAGAAGAACATCTTTACTCGTTTTGGCACGCCCCGGGTGATCATTAGTGATGGAGGATCCCATTTCTGTAACCGGTAGTTCATGACAATTCTACACAAATATGGCATGCGCAACTTGGTGACGACAGCTTATCATCCGCAAGCTAACGAACAGGTCGAGTTGGCCAACAGGGAATTGAAGCAAATTCTAGAGAAAACGATCGGGTAATCTCACAAAGACTGGTCTGTCAAATTGGACGACGCGCTATGGGCGTATAGAACTGCTTATAAAACTCAGTTTGGAATGTCTCCATACCAACTGGTTTATGGAAAAGCCTGTCATCTGCCGCTGGAGCTAGAACATAGTGTATATTGGGCAATTAAAAAACTAAATGTGAACATGCATCAAGCAGAGGAATGCCGATTTCTGCAACTCAATGAGTTGGACGAATTTCGGATGCAAGCCTATGAAAATGCCAAGATCTATAAATAAAAGGTGAAGAAATGTCATGATAAAAAGATTCTAACACGAAAATTCGAGCTAGGTTAGAAAGTTTTGCTTTTCAATTCGAGATTGAAACTATTTTCAGGGAAATTCAAATCTAGATGGTCTGGTCCATTCGTGGTGATAAAGGCAACTGAGCATGAAGTAGTGGTAATATTCAACAAAGCATCTAACAATAGTTTTGTCGTGAATGGGCAACGTCTTAAGCATTATATGGGAGATGATTTTTAGCATTGCAAGGAGGTGGTGGAACTAAAAGAAGATTGAACAGTGAGAACGTCGAGCGGAGGACGATAAACTCAGCGCTAAATGGGAGGCAACCCATCACTCATTTTCATTTTGATTTTTGTTTTTTTTTTTGCTTTTCTAGGAAAAAGAGTTGGAGCTTAGTTTCGAAGAGATCATGGTCCGAGCCTGCTTCGGGCAGCAGCCCTAGCCCCAGCCCGGCGACAGCGAGGACGAGGACGCCACCGAGTCCGATTCTTGAGGGAGTCCCGGTCCTTTCATTTTGTTTTTATTTTATTTTTTATTTTTATTATATTTTCATTATTAGTTCATTTTAGGTCATCATGCATTGAGGAAAATGCATCTGTCAAGTTTGGGGGTGTATAATTCTCAACCATAGGTTAGTTTTTCATTTTAACTTTTCATGCTTTATTTTATGTTACATGTATGTCAATTTCAAGTAATGAAAGTTATCTTTGTTTCAATCTATCTTATTGTGAAAATGTGCATGGTTATGATTAATGTTGACTTAAAATTGAATTCATAAAAGAATCGGCAATTCAGATTAAAAACCAAATATAAAAGAAGGCTGAAATTAACATGTGAAAGAATTAAAAGGAATTTCATAATACATGATTCTAATTCAATCATAGGCATATCTTTCAAACCGAGATGATGAGAATTGAATTAAATAAATGCTGACCAAGTACTTTAATGGGTTCAGAAATGGTATTATTTCATAGAAATCACTCAAGCATGTTCAGTACCCCTAACAAGGCATTAGAAAAAATAAAAAGAGAATGGTTGACCTGAGCTGAGTAACCGGGACTTGGCATCAACAAATGGCAAGGTTTGTGTAAAAAGCAATGGAAAATCACAGTAATAATGCTTTAAAATGAAAATTCTCCCTAGATACCCTGAAATATGGTAAGGGGAGCAAAAAAAAACAGATCTCCAGATATCCTGAAATATGGTGAGGAGAATTTTTGCAATAAGTTTGAAAAAAAAGGAACGTGCAGTTGGTAGAAATGGAAACCAGTGACTTATTACCATTTTCTGTTGCCAGTGTATTCAGCTTAATCCTTGATTTGCTTGTGTTCATTAATTTTCTAACTAGTCTTCTGATCAAATGGAAGATTAACGTGTTGAATTATGAATGTGCATATAGAATCTTAGCATCCACATGTAACTTGGTTTGAGAATGAAAATGCATGCCTTATTTGTATAATGAAGGATTTTTCAAGTTAGACTAATCTTGACGTTGTGAAATAGATAAGTGGATTGATCAAAGCATAACAGGAAGCAAACAGAGTTGATAGAATCTGCATTCATTCATTCATTAGGGTTGCATGTGTTACTCGAGGACTAGCAACATTTAAGTTCGGGGGTGTGATAACTCGTAAAAATACGAGTTATCATGGCCCATTTCAGACTTGATTTGTGCGTTAATTCGAGAGATTAGGCTTAGTTTGCATTCGTTTAGCTTAATTTTCATTCGCTTTGCATTTTAGGAGCATTATTTAGTTTTTAGGCATTTTTAGCATTATTTAGGCATTTTTAGTTCATTTATTTAGTTTTTGCATCTTTTGTAGGAAGGATGGGACATGTGAAGGCACATAGGTGAGCGGAATGCAGATCGAAACAAGCCATGAGGCAGTGAGTTGGCTCCTAAGCGCCACTTCATCTACATGCAGGCAAAGTTCAGAAGTTTTGGAAGACACTGCTTCTAGAGAGTTGGCGCCTAGGCACCAAAGCATGGACTCCTAGGGTTTACAGAATGTGTCCAAGTTGCCTAGCACACAGAGAGTTGGCGCCTAGGCGCTAATACGCATCCGTACGCACAAATTTCAGTACGTAAGCTGCGCAAAGGGACTCTATAAATAGTTCCTAGGGGTTCGCGCGCAAGGAAGAAGAGGAGAGAGCCCATAAATGAATTGCCAAGCAAGAGAAAGAGGAAATCAAGATCAAAGCCCGGGTTGAAGAGAGGATTCAACTCCGTTGGTGGAAACCATCGGAAAACAGTTTTCTTTATTTCTTTTCACTTTTCTTTCTCTACTTTCATGGATACTTTTTATATGGATGTAATGGATGTTAAGATCATGTCTTTGAACTAAACCTCCATTAGATGGATAGTTAGGATGATTTGAATTCTAAACTATATTGTTTGTTGTTCTTTAAATATTCAGGAATGAATATTTGATTTTATATATAATTGTGTATGATTTACCTTTGCATGTGTGGATTTAATGTTTTTTACAAGATTAGCTACCTTGTAAGATGATTTAATTATTTGATTTATCCTTGGAAGAGGAAAATCTCTGTCAGATCCATGTGCACGGCATAGGTTTCTACCTTTGTGTAAGGGGAGTTGTTTAATAGATAGGAATATACCGTTAAACCCTATGTAGTCATTATACAGGTTATGAACTTATCAATTTAACTTTATTTAATGGCATGAGAAAGATATAATACATAGAATTCAAGCAGCATGGAAGAAATGGAGAAGTGTGTCAGGAATTTTATGTGACCGTCGAGTTCCAGTCAAATTAAATAGAAAATTTTATAAGACTGTGATTAGACCAGCTATGCTTTATGGGGTAGAATGTTGGGCAGTTAAAGAGCAACATATACAAAAAATGAGCGTAGCAAAAATGAGAATGTTAAGGTGGATGAGTGGTAAAACAAGAAAAGATAAAATTAGGAATGAAATAATTCGAGAAAACTTAAAAGTGACACCAATTTATGATAAAATGAGAGAAAATAGATTAAGATGGTTTGATCATGTTAAAAGGAGGCCTGAAGTAGCACCGGTTAGGAAAACAGAGTCTATCCAAGTAGAAGGTGGTAGGAGAATGAGAGGAAGACCCAAAAAAATATGGATGGAAGTAATTAAACAAGATTTAAAAATATTACAAATTACTGAAAATTTAGTCATAAATCGCCAAGAATGGCATAACATAATCCATGTAGCCGACCCCACATAGGTGGGAAATGGCTTATGATGATGATGATGATGATGATGATGATAATGGCATGAGAACATAGTAAGTAAATATGGTGTAATTAGCTTTATATAATGTTAGAAGACATATATAGAGATACATGAACTTGGGCTAGTAAATCCATATGCAATCCAATTAAAAAGAACCAAAGTAATATAGTTTAGATTCAAGGATTCCAAGCTATCCATTTGTCATCCCTAATCAGTAAACTCATTTCTAGTATCCAGTAGTTTCGCAACTCTACTCTAATTTCTCATTACAGTTATTAGTTTTAATTAAATCATAAACTCAGAATTTTCACCCATCAAAAGCAGTTGAACTAATTAATAATTCCGGTTAACAATTCCTCGTGGGAACGATACTTTACTCACTCTTTATTACTTAACATGGCACATATACTTGCATAAATAGTGAGCATTTTAATTGATATATACGCAGTTTGTCAGACGCTCAACTGTCCAATTGAGAGTGAGTCGGGATGAAGAATAGAGCGAAATGAAGAAGCAAGTAGTCTGGCGCTCCGATGCCGACCAGCAGCACCTAGGCACCATCCCACCTCTTCATATGAAAAATCCAGAACCCTTAAGTTGGCAAAGCTTCCAGAGAGTTAGCGCCTAGGCACCGACCAAGTGGCACCGCGGCGCCAACCCCCACACATGTGAATTTTCGCACGTGTCTTGGGCTTAAAGCAAGGGGGTATAAATTATCACTTAGGGTTCGCATTGGGAAGAGAGAGAAGGTGAAAGAGGAGTTGTAGCTACTGTGGAAAAGGAGAAAACTAAGGCTTCAAGGAAGAGCAAGTGGAGATCCAACCTACCACTACAAATCCATTAAGTTTCTTCTTCTCTTTTCATCTATCTCTTCATATTTGTTATTGTTGGGTCCCGAATTGATGGCAAAACCCAAGAGGGGAGGGGTGAATTGGGTTATTAAAAATTTACAACTTAAACAAAAAATTTACCCCGGATTAATCTAGTCCCCTTAATGAAGAAACGAGATGGAAAGCAATATAAAGTAGAGAGCAGAAAAATAAATAGACACACAAGATTTTATAGTGGTTCGGGCAACCTCCCTACTCCACTCTTCCAAGCTCACACACCTTGTGACTTGGGTTCCACTATTGCATTCCACGAATACAATTAGAGCCTCTTGCTCCCTTCTAGATTCTAGCTCTAGGGGGCATATACAACCAGAGCCTCTTGCTCTCTTCTAGATTCCAGCTCTAGGGGGCATCAACAAATCACAGCACAAGTAGGTGATGAGTTACACTCCAATCACACACTACTTTGCTTACACTTGATCTTAGTTCCTCAAACTAAATCAAGTTCAACACAAACAAATGAAACAATAAGAAAACTACACTTTACAGTTGTGTAGTAGCAGTTTTGGCGCAGAGAGGAACTTGTTGTAATGGCTTTGAAGATTCTGAAATATAGCTCTTGCAACTTGAAGTGAAGTTCTTCCTCTTTGAATGGCTTGATCTCTTTAGAGCTCTTGAATATAGTAGTTATGCACACTTAATGATTCTCTGCTACTTTCCTCATCCACCATGAATGCTATTTATAATTTTGGAGGGAATCCGAACGTTAGAAGGTAGGTGGCGCGCATTTAATGCGCCAACGTTCGAATAAATTCCGACCGTTGCGACCCAAGTCGCATGTGGAGTCGACTTCGGATGCGACTTCGCCCAAGTCGCAGATGGAGTCGACTTTGGGTGCGACTTCGCTTCTCCGTCGCAACTTCAAGTTTCAGTCAGGGTCGACTTGGGTTCCGACTTGACCCAAGTCGCAGGTGAAGTCGACTTCAGTTGCGACTTCACCTCGGCAGTTGATTTCGTGCACTTGAGAGCTTGGAATGCTTGGTTCTTTTGCTTAGTCTTCTCCATGCCTTTTGCATTTTGTATTACTTTTTGGATCATTGTGTCTTGCTTTCATTAGCTCCATGATTTGCAAACCTTTGAACTCATGAGTCTTGAACTCGAACAATCTTCTTGTTTTATGCATCTTGCTTGAACTTGGATTGTTCTTCGTCTTTGTAGACCTTGTGATTCTTGGAGACTTTGGTTGATTTTGCCTTTGATTCATTAATGTTCATAACTTGAAAATATACTTGGAGCTTTGCATTGGACTTGAGAATCTTAATGTTGATCTTGAAATCATTTAATCCATCTTGTCTTCAGGAAAATCTCCTCTGCCCGATCCAAGTCTATGTCGGAGTCGACTTCGTCTGCGACTTCACCTCAAGTCGCAAGTGGAGTCGACTTGGGGTGCGACTTCGGCACTTCGTGTTCTGAACTTCAACTCTGGAGAGTTTTCGCCATCTGAAGTCGATCTTGGAGTCGACTTCGTTTGCGACTTGGCTTCCCAAGTCGCAAGTGGAGTCGACTTGGCCTGCGACTTCACTTGTTCTTCTCCCATTTTCAACTCTGGACAGTTTGGGTTCTTTGAAGTCGATCTTGGAGTCGACTTGGGGAACGACTTGGCCTTCCATACTTTATTTTCTTCAAATGTATATCCCTTAAACATTTCCACAAACGTGTTAGTAGCCCAGACTTACTCAAATTGATTTGTTAATCATCAAAACATAGATTTAGCTAGTTTTCCACATATTTCCAACAATCTCCCCCTTTTTGATGATTGACAAAACCGATTTGAGTGGATACCTTTCAATTGCTTAAATAATATGCTCATTTTTGCATTTTGAAATTTTATCATACTTAAGCTCATGCAAGCATATCCTACTCTTCTCCCCTTTTGTCCTACTCTTCTCCCATTTTGGACTTATATCAAATCCTACTTTTCTCCCCCTTTTTGTCAATATATCAAAAAGTTGAAGGGTGAAGAAAGATAGGCGGGATTGCTCCCCCTAAACGGGTGCTCCCCCTAAGTTTATGCTAGCCTAACTCAATCATTCCCATGTCATTTCTAATCTTATAGAATGCTTCTTTGGCTAGAGGCTTAGTGAATATGTTTGCAACTTGATCCTCTGTTCTTACATACACCAAACATATGTCATGATTTTCGACATGTTCTCTAATGAAATGGTGTCTAAGGTCTATATGTTTAGTCCTAGAATGCAAGACTGAATTCTTGGTTAGACATATGGCACTAGTATTATCACATTTGATTGGTATTTCTTTAAAATCCATGCCATAGTCCCTAAGTTGTTGTTTCATCCAAAGTAATTGGGCACAACAGCTCCCGGCGGCAATGTATTCGGCTTCCGCCATAGATAGAGCAACACTAGTTTGTTTTCTTGAAAACCATGAAACCAACATGTCCCCAAGAAATTGACATGTTCCACTAGTGCTTTTTCTATCCACTTTGTAACCGGCAAAATCCGCATCCGAGTAGCCAATTAGATCAAAATTAGAGCCCTTTGGATACCATAGTCCTATATTGGTAGTGTCAACTAAGTATCTGAAAATTCTTTTGACAGCTACCAAGTGTGATTCTTTTGGACATGATTGAAATCTAGAGCACATACACACACTAAACAAAATATCAGGCCTAGAAGCAGTTAAATACAACAAAGATCCTATCATGCTTCTAAACAATTTCAAATCAACTATTTTTCCTTTTTCATCTTTGTCGATTTTGATTGTTGAGCTCATTGGCGTGTTTGCTCCTTTGCTATTTTCCATGCCAAACTTCTTCAGCATTTCTTTGATATACTTGGACTGGTTGATGAATATTCCTTCATTTAATTGCTTGATTTGCAGTCCAATGAAGAAGTTTAGCTCTCCCATCATGCTCATCTCAAACTCTTTCTGCATAAGCTTAGAAAATTCTTGGCAAAGAGTTTCATTAGTAGCATCAAAAATAATATCATCTACATAAATCTGAATGATCAATATATCCTTTTCTTTATACTTGATAAACAAAGTGGTGTCTACCTTTCCTTTTTGAAAGTCATGATCAATCAGAAACTTGCTCAGTCTATCATATCAAGCTCTTGGGGCTTGTTTTAATTCATATAATGCTTTGGTTAACTTGTACACAAATTTAGATTGATCTTTTTCTTCAAATCCAGGTGGTTGTTCTACATACACCTCTTCATTTATATATCCATTCAGAAATGCACTTTTAACATCCATTTGAAACAATTTAAAGTTCATGTGAGATGCAAAAGCTAATAATATGCGAATTGCTTCCAATCTAGCAACCGGGGCATAGGATTCCTCAAAATCTATTCCTTCTTCTTGTGAATATCCTTTTGCCACAAGTCTAGCTTTGTTTCTCACTACAAGTCCACTTTCATCTAATTTGTTCCTAAAGACCCACTTGGTGCCAATAACAGTACAATCATTTGGTCTAGGAACAAGGTGCCAAACTTGATTTCTTTCAAATTGATTTAGCTCTTCTTGCATTGCTATGATCCAGTTTTCATCATCAAGAGCTTGATCAATATTAGAAGGTTCAATTTTAGATACAAAAGCATATTGTCCACAAACATTTTGTTTTGATCTTCTAGTTTTCACACCTTCATACACATTTCCTATAACTTGTTCAATTGGATGGGCATGTTTGAATTTTAAATTAGTTGGAGGTTTGTAATAATTATTACCTTCACTTACCCTTTCCTCCATAGAGTCTTCTTGCTTTTCCACATGCAGTTTTTCAAGATTGCTTGCTATATCATCTGCATCACTTAAATCATCTTTTCTTTTGTAGCATGGGTTAGTTTCATCAAAAACAACATGTATGGACTCTTCTACAACTTGGTTTCGTTTATTGAATACTCTATATGCTTTGCTATTTGATGAGTACCCAAGGAATATTGCCTCATCACTTTTAGCATCTAATTTTCCCAAGTTGGTTTTTCCATTGTTTAAAACATAGCATGTGCATCCAAAAGCATGAAAATAAGAAATATTTGGTTTCCTTCCTTTCCATAGTTCATATGGGGTCTTTTTCAAGATTGCTCTAATGGTAACTCGATTCAAAACATGACAAGCTGTACTCACAGCTTCACCCCAAAATTTCTTGGATAATTTGCTCTCATTTAGCATTGTTCTAGCCATCTCTTGTATGGTTCTGTTTTTCCTTTCAACTATTCCATTTTGTTGTGGAGTTCTTGGTGCAGAAAATGTGTGATGAATTCCTTTTTCATTACATAACTCTATGAATCGTTTGTTTTCAAATTCACCACCATGATCACTTCTTATAGTCATAATAGTACTTTATTTTTCATTTTCCACCAAGTTTACAAAAGTTGAAAACATAGAGAAAGCTTCATCTTTGCTAGCTAAGAGAATTATCCATGTAAATCTTGAAAAATCATCAACAATAACAAATACATATTTCTTTCCACCAATGGTTAAAATATCGGATGACCCATATAGATCCATGTGTAGCAATTCAAGTGGCCTAGTGGTGGAGATTTCCTTTTTGGTAGAGAAAGGCATCTTAGGTTGTTTAGATAATTGACATGCCTTGCAAATTTTGTCTTTGTCATATTTCAACTTCGGCAAGCCTTCTACCAAACTCTTCTTCCATAGGGTCTTAATATTTCTCATATTTATATGTCCAAGCCTTTTGTGCCAAACCCATGGATCATTATCAATGGCCATTAAACATTGACCATCTAGTTCATCAAGTGAAACCAAATATACATTTCAATGTCTTTTTCCACTAAACATGATATGTTCTCCATCAAATACATTACATATAGATGATTCAAACACAACCTTGTATCCTTTGTCACATAATTGACTAATGCTCATTAGGTTATGCTTGAGTCCTTCAACAAACAAAACATCTTCCATGCATGCATTTGAAATACTATAAATATTTCCTTTATCTTTAATTTTACCTTTCTCATTATTACCAAAGGCAACCGTTCTGTCGTTGCAAGGCTTAAGCTTGTGAAATAAACTTCTTTCTCCAGTCATATGCCTTGAACAACCGCTGTCCATGAACCATACATTGTTTGCCTTTGCCTTGAGACAAATCTGAAAAATAAAAAGGTAAATCTCATCTCTTTGGTACCCATTTTATGGGTCCATTTGGGTTAGTAATATTATTTAATCTTTGTTGCTCTAACTTAGAAAGCCCAAATCTTGTGTTCTTTGGAACCCAAACTAATTTAGCACCATGGTCATATAACTTTTTAAAATTACATTTATAGGCTTTATGACCCATTTTGTTACAGAAATTGCAAGCCATTGGTAGTCTAGGAGTAGGCCTCCAAGTACATTTTGGTTCAAATGTTGGCCTTCTAGTCCACATAACATTTTTCTTTTGTGGCTTGTAAATTGGTACAGTTTTGGTTTGATATTTTCCAAGTTTTGGCACATTTGATTTGCCACTTTCTTTTTGCTCAAATGTATTGTAACCAAGTCCTCTTTTGTCTGTTTGTGAGGTCATATTCAGAAACATTCTTACATTTTCTCCTGGATTAGAGAACTTTGCTAATGATTCATTCAAGGATTTGTTCTCCTTTTTCAGTTTCTCTACTTCTTTCAACAACAATTCATTTTCTTCTTTCAGTTTTGTTGTTCTTTCAGCTAGTTTTCTATTTTCAATAATAACAAAGTTACATTGTTGTTTCTTTGAGGACAACTTGTTTCCTAGCTTTTTGATTTCCTCATATAATGAATCATAGGCAGTTTGTAGTTATTCTAATTCAGCACATTTGAGGCAATTATGAAAAGAAGAATAACTTGATTGAGAATAGCAAGGTTTGGAAGTTACCTCTTCATTACTTGTACATTTGGTTGAGGTGGATTATTCTTCCAAAACTTCAGTCGTGTTTAAGCATAGCAAGTCCTCTTCTTGCTCGATTCGTGCCATGCAGCATATTCTTGCACAGTTGGCTGTATCATTGTCGTCGGTTGAAGAACTGCATGTTGATGAAGTCTCCTCGTTGACGAACATGCCTCTTCCTCTTGGCCTTTGGTATTTTCTTCTTTCATGACTCTCCTTTGGCCTTTCTTCCGGTGTAGGACATTGAGCTTGCATATGTCCTACGCCCCCGCATCGGTAGCATTTTGTAACCTCCTTCTTCTTTTCTTTTTGTGGTCTTTCTTTGAAGTCTTTGAGGTTCTTTTCTTTTCTCACAAATTTTCGAAACTTGCGAGTAAGAAGTGCTATATCTTCATTGTCATTGTGAGATGAGGAGGAAGATTCTTCTGAGTTGTGGGTGGCCTTTAGTGCAATAGCTTTCCTCCCTTTATGTTGATCTTCATTTCTTCTTTTGATTAGCTCATGTGACATTAATGAGCTAATGAGGTCTTCTAGCTTTAAGGTGTTTAGATCTTTTGCTTCTTCTATTGCTGTAATATTTGGAGTCCATGAATCCGGTAGAGCTCTTAATATCTTCATAACCTGCTCGGATTTAGAAATAGCCTTTCCAAGACCTTTTAAAGCATTAGTAATTTTCGAGAATCTAGCAAACATTTCAGAAATATTTTCTGTTTCAAGCATTCTAAAGTTCTCTAGTTCTCCAATCAAAATATTTCTTCTCGTCCCTTGGACTTGAGAAGTTCTTTCATAGATAGAGGTTAGTGTATCCCATATCTCCTTGGCAGTTAAACAAGAAGATACTCTATCATATTCCGAAGCCGTAAGAGCACAAAATAAAGAGTTCATCGCCTTAGCATTGCTCTTGACGGTTCTTACTACCTCATCTGTCCATTTGGAAGCTCTTTCATCGGTAGGCAAGGTTACCCCATCTTGGATAGCAATCCAAGAATCCATGTCGGTAGCCATGATGAGTTGCTTCATACGAAGCTTCCAATAGCTAAAATTGTTCCCATCAAATAATGGTGGCCTTGTAAAAGATTGGCCTTCAGCAAACGCGGGAACGGAAGTAGATTGGGATGCCATATGATTGGATCTCTTTGATTCAATTCAAAGACCTGCTCTGATACCACTTGTTGGGTCCCGAATTCATGGCAAAATCCAAGAGGGGAGGGGTGAATTGGGTTATTAAAAATTTACAACTTAAACAAAAACTTTACCCCGGATTAATCTAGTCCCCTTAATGAAGAAACGAGATGGAAAGCAATATAAAGTAGAGAGCATAAAAATAAATAGACACACAAGATTTTATAGTGGTTCGGGCAACCTCCCTACTCCACTCTTCCAAGCTCACACACCTTGCGACTTGGGTTCCACTATTGCATTCCACGAATACAATTAGAGCCTCTTGCTCTCTTCTAGATTCTAGCTCTAGGGGGCATATACAACCAGAGCCTTTTGCTCTCTTCTAGATTCCAGCTCTAGGGGGCATCAACAAATCACAGCACAAGTAGGTGATGAGTTACACTCCAATCACACACTACTTTTCTTACACTTGATCTTAGTTCCTCAAACTAAATCAAGTTCAACACAAACAAATGAAACAATAAGAAAACTACACTTTACAGTTGTGTAGTAGCAGTTTTGGCGCAGAGAGGAACTTGTTGTAATGGCTTTGAAGATTCTGAAATATAGCTCTTGCAACTTGAAGTGAAGTTCTTCCTCTTTGAATGGCTTGATCTCTTTAGAGCTCTTGAATATAGTAGTTATGCACACTTAATGATTCTCTGCTACTTTCCTCATCCACCATGAATGCTATTTATAATTTTGGAGGGAATCCGAACGTTAGAAGGTAGGTGGCGCGCATTTAATGCGCCAACGTTCGAATAAATTCCGACCGTTGCGACCCAAGTCGCATGTGGAGTCGACTTCGGATGCGACTTCGCCCAAGTCGCAGATGGAGTCGACTTTGGGTGTGACTTCGCTTCTCCGTCGCAACTTCAAGTTTCAGTCAGGGTCGACTTGGGTTCCGACTTGACCCAAGTCGCAGGTGAAGTCGACTTCAGGTGCGACTTCACCTCGGCAGTTGATTTCGTGAACTTGAGAGCTTGGAATGCTTGGTTCTTTTGCTTAGTCTTCTCCATGCCTTTTGCATTTTGTATTACTTTTTTGATCATTGTGTCTTGCTTTCATTAGCTCCATGATTTGCAAACCTTTGAACTCATGAGTCTTGAACTCGAACAATCTTCTTGTTTTATGCATCTTGCTTGAACTTGGATTGTTCTTCGTCTTTGTAGACCTTGTGATTCTTGGAGACTTTGGTTGATTTTGCCTTTGATTCATTAATGTTCATAACTTGAAAATATACTTGGAGCTTTGCATTGGACTTGAGAATCTTAATGTTGATCTTGAAATCATTTAATCCATCTTGTCTTCAGGAAAACCTCCTCTGCCCGATCCAAGTCTATGTCGGAGTCGACTTCGTCTGCGACTTCACCTCAAGTCGCAAGTGGAGTCGACTTGGGGTGCGACTTCGGCACTTCGTGTTCTGAACTTCAACTCTGGAGAGTTTTCGCCATCTGAAGTCGATCTTGGAGTCGACTTCGTTTGCGACTTGGCTTCCCAAGTCGCAAGTGGAGTCGACTTGGCCTGCGACTTCACTTGTTCTTCTCCCATTTTCAACTCTGGACAGTTTGGGTTCTTTGAAGTCGATCTTGGAGTCGACTTGGGGAACGACTTGGCCTTCCATACTTTATTTTCTTCAAATGTATATCCCTTAAACATTTCCACAAACGTGTTAGTAGCCAAGACTTACTCAAATTGATTTGTTAATCATCAAAACATAGATTTAGCTAGTTTTCCACATATTTCCAACAGTTATTCTCTTTGCTTCGGATGATTATAAACTTGATTTTAATGGAAATTGAAGTTATGTGTATGAGCCGAATCTCTCTATGGTGGGAGATATGTAGGATTTGAACTCATAGCTTATGTTATTTGGTTTTCTTATGCTTGAAATGACGATATAGTTGTGTTGTAATTTGTGTTGCTTGAGATTATCCTTATATATAATGCATAATGCATTTACAACCTTTGAAACCTTGTAGATTGATTGAATATTCAGATTCATGCTTGAAAAAGTGGGATTTGAATAAGATTCATATATGAATATATGAATAAGAAGTGGGACTTGTGTGCATAGGAACATACCAAATAACTAAAACTTGGTTAGGTTTGTATGTGCTGGAAGACATATATGAATATAAATGATCCTTGATTAGTAATCTCTGCACAACTAACTTAAATGGGACCAAATGACGTAGCTATGATCCAATGAGTTGATATTCCCACCTATCTTAATCATCTCAAGGAAGTCTCAGCAATATCCACTCCACTTTAGTCATTTACTGCTTTGATAAGTTTAATTTAATTCAATACTTTGAAAACAAACTCTCATTATTTTACCAATTCACTTAGACAATTGCGATTCAAGGTGCTAACTTGTTTAATACAATCATCGTGGGAACGATACTCTACTCACTCTTTATTACTTGATCGACACGTCTACTTGCTTTGAAACGAGCATTTTAATTAGACATATACGCAACTCGTCACTCGCTAACTTGGATATCTAAATTCCTTCTCTTACAATCGATGTAACTCTTTTGCGGACTCTAGGATGTGAGTATATACTGGCGAATTACTTGCACTTTGACAGTCATTCGTCTAGACAAATCTGTTGGAAATATGTGGAAAATAAGCCAAGTCTATGTTTTGATGATTAACAAATTAATTTGAGTAAGTTTTGGTTACTAACATGTTTGTGAAGATGATTAATGGATATAAAAATGAAGAAAATGAAGCATGACAGGTCAAGTCGATTTCCAAGTCGACTTAGGCATCTACTTAGGCCAAGTCGATCCCCAAGTCGACTCCAATAGCGACTTCAAAATGTCATTTTCATCCAACATTGACATCGGGGAGTAAAGTTGCCGAAGTCGCAAACGAAGTCGACTCCGCATGCGACTTGGGTGAAGTCGCAGACCAAGTCGACTCCAGCATCGACTTCAAACGAGATTTTCTGTCCAGAGTTGAAATTAGAGACGAGAGCTGCTGAAGTCGTAGACCAAGTCGACTGCACCTGCGACTTGGGTCAAGTCCAGGACTAAGTCGACCCGAGGAAGAACTTGAACAGCCTGAGCACAGCCGAAGTCGACTCCATCTGCGACTTGGGTGAAGTCGCACCCGAAGTCGACTCCACCTGCGACTTGGGTCGCAATGGTCGGAAACTTTTTGAATGTTAGCACATTAAATGCGCGTCACCTACTTCCAAACGTTCGGATTCCCTCATCATTTATATAAGGAATTCAATATGAATGTGGAGGGTAGCTGAAACATCATTGATTGAGCACAACTCTCATCTCTAAGAGCATTAAGTGATCTAGCCAACATCTAGAAGAAGAACCTTGCTTTCAAACTGCCAAGAGCTGCTCGTTAAATCTTTCAGACTGCTTTATAAGTTCTTCTCTACTACAAATCTGCCTCTACTCACCAGTAATGTGTAGAAACTTTCTTTTATACTTTCTTGTTGTATTGAACTTGATTTAGTTTGGGTAACTAAGATCAAGTGTAAGAAAAGTAGTGTGTAACTGGAGTGGAACTCGTCACCTACTTGTGCTGTGAATTGTTGATGCCCCCTAGAGCTGGAATCTATAAGAGAGCAGTGGCTCTAGTTGTATTTGTGAAATACATAGTGGAACCCAAGTCACAAGAAGTGTGAGCTTGGAAGAGTGGAGTAGGGAAGGTTGTCCGAACCACTATAAATCTTGTCCATTGATTTATTTCAGCTCTTATCATCTTATTGCTTTCCTTTTGTTTCATTGAAGGGGATTAAACTAAACCGGGGTAAAGTTTCTGTTAAAGTTAAAAAAATTTAATTACCCAATTCACCCCTTCCCTCTTGGGTATTTGCCATTAACTCGGGACCAACAAGTAGTATCAGAGCAGGTCTTTGAGTTATACCAAAGAGATCTTTTGATATGGCGTCCCAATCTACTTCCGTTCCTGCATTTTCCGAAGGCCAATCTTTTACTAGGCCACCATTGTTTGATGGGTAAAATTTCGGTTATTGGAAGCTACGTATGAAATAACTCATCATGGCTACAGATATGGACTCTTAGATTGCAATCCAAGATGGTGTGACCTTGCTTACCGATGAAAGAGCTTCCAAATGGACTGATGAGGAAGTAAAAACTGTTAAGAGCAACGCTAAATCTATGAATTTACTATTTTGTGCTCTTACCGCTTCTGAATATGATAGAGTATCCTCTTGTTTGACTGCCAAAGAGATATGGGATACACTAACATCTATCTATGAAGGAACTTCTCAAGTCTAAGGAACAAGAAGAAATATTTTGATTGGAGAATTAGAAAGCTTTAAAATGCTAGAAACAGAAAATATGTCTGAAATGTTTGCTAGATTCTCTAAAATTACTAATGCTTTGAAAGGTCTTGGAAAAGCTATCTCCGAATCTGAACAGGTCATGAAGATCCTAAAAGCTCTACCGGAATCTTGGACTCCTAGGATTACTGCAATAGAAGAAGCCAAGGACCTAAACACATTGAAGCTAGAAGACCTTATTAGCTCATTAATGTCACATGAGCTAATCAAGAAAAGAAATGAAGATCGCCACAAAGGAAAGAGAGCAATTGCATTAAAAGTTACTCATAACTCGGATGAGTCCACCTCCTCATCTCACAACGATGATGAAGACATTGCTCTATTAACTCGCAAATTTCGAAAGTTTGTAAGGAAAGAAAAGAACTTCAAATATTTCAAAGAGAAACCTCGAAAAGAGAAAAAGAAGGAGGTTACAAAGTGTTATAGATGTGGCGGTATGGGACATATGCAAGCTCAATGTCCTACACCGGAAGAAAGATCAAAGGATCATCATGAAAAGAAGAAAAGATATGAAAGCCGAAAATTCCAAAAGCCTAAGGGAAGAGGAATGTACGTAAATGAAAAAACTTCATCAACAAGTAGTTCCTCAACCGATGATTTTGAAGCAGCAAATTGCGCAAGAATATGCTGCATGGCGCGGATTGAGCAAGAAGAAACTTTGAACACAACGGAAATTTTGGAAGAGCAAACCACCTCAACAAAATGCACAAGTAATGAAGAGACTTCCAAACTTTGTTATTCTCAATCTACTTATTCTTCTATTCAAGAATGTCTCAAATGTGCTGAATTAGAGGAATTACAACATGCGTATGATTCATTATATGAGAAAATCAAAAAACTAGGAAACAAATTATCATTAAAGAGACAACAATGTAATTCCATTATTATTGTAAATGGAAAACTAGCAGAAAGAACAACAAAACTGAAAGAAGAAAATGAACTGCTATTGAAAGAAGTAGAAAATTTGAAAAAGGAGAATGAATCCTTAAATGAATCATTAAGTAAGTTCTCTAATCCAGGAGAAAGTGTGAAAATGTTTCTGAACATGACCTCTCAAAACAATAGAAGAGGTCTTGGATACTCCACATTTGAGGGAGGAGAAAGTAACAAATCAAATATGCCAAAACTTTAGAAAAATCAAGCTAAAGCTGCACCTATTTACAAATCCAAAGAGAAACAAGTTGTTTGGACTAGAAGGCCAACATTTGAACCACTACATACTTGGAGGCCTACTCCTAGATTACTAATGGCCTGCAACTTTTGCAATAAGATGGGTCACAAAATTTATAAATGCAACTTCAAGAAACTGTATGACCATGGTGCAAAATTAGTTTGGGTTCCAAGAAACACAAGATTTGGGCTTTCAAAAATAGATCAACAGAGATTAAATCAGTTTACTAACCCAAATGGACCCATAAAATGGGTACCAAAGAGATAAGCTTTATTTGCTCATTTTTCAAGTATGTTTAAAGGCAAAGGCAAACAGCGTTTGGTTCATGGATAGTGGTTGCTCAAGGCATATGACTGGAGAAAGAAGTTTATTTCATAAACTCAAACCTTGCAACGATGAAACTGTTGCCTTTGGAAATAATGAGAAAGGTAAAATCAAAGGTAAAGGAAACATTTATAGTACTTCAAATGCATGTATGAAGATGTGTTATTTGTTGAAAGACTCAAGCACAATCTAATGAGTATTAGTCAATTATGTGACAAAGGATACAAGGTTGTGTTTGAATCATCTATATGCAATGTATTTGATGGAGAACTTATCATGTTTAGCGAAAAAAGATATGAAAATGTATATTTGGTTTCACTTGATGAAATAGATGGTCAATGTCTAATGGCCATTGACAATGATCCATGGGTTTGGCATAAGAGGCTTGGGCATGTAAACATGTCAAACATCAAGACCCTATGGAAAAAGAATTTGGTAAATGGATTGCCAAAATTGAAATATGACAAAGATAAAATTTGTAAGGCATGTCAATTGTCAAAACAACCTAAAATGTCTTTCTCTACCAAAAAGGAGATTTCTACCACTAGGCCACTTGAATTGCTACACATGGATCTATATGTGTCATCCGACATTTTAACCATTGGTAGAAAGAAGTATGTGTTTGTAATAGTTGATGATTTTTTAAGATTCACATAGGTGGAAGCTTTCTCTATGTTTGCAACTTTTGTAAACTTGGTGCAAAATGAAAAACAAAGAACTATTATGACCATTAGAAGTGATCATAGTGGTGAGTTTGAAAATAAACGATTCATAGAATTACGTAATGAAAAAGGAATTCACCACACATTTTCTGCACCAAGAACTCCACAACAAAATGGAGTGGTTGAAAGGAAAAATAGAACCATACAAGAGATGGCTAGAACAATGCTAAATGAGAGTAAATTATCCAAGAAATTTTGGGGTGAAGCTGTGAGTACAGCTTGTCATGTGTTAAACCGAGTTACCATTAGAGCAATCTTGAAAAGTACCCCATATGAGCTATGGAAAGGTAGAAAACCAAATATTTCATATTTTCACGCTTTTGGTTGCACATGTTATGTTTTGAACAATGAAAAAACCAACTTAGGAAAACTGGATGCTAAGAGTGATGAGAAAATATTCCTTGGTTACTCATCAAATAGCAAAGCATATAGAGTCTTCAATAAAAGGAACCAAGTTGTAGAAGAGTCAATACATGTTGTTTTTGTTGAATTTAATCCATGCTCCAAAAGAAAAGATGATTTAAGTGATGCAGATGATGTCACAAGTAACCTTGAAAAATTGCATGTGGAAAAGTAAGAAGAATCCACGGAGGAAAGGGTAAGTGAAGGTAATAATTCCTATAAATCTCCAACTGATTTAAAGTTCAAAAATGCTCATCCAATTGAGCAAGTTATAGCAATATTTATGAAAGTGTTAAGACTAGAAGGTCAAAACAAAATATTTATGGACAATACGCCTTTGTTTCTAAAATTGAACCAACCACTATTGACCAAGGTCATGATGATGAAAACTGGATCATAGCAATGCAAGAGGAATTAAATCAATTTGAAAGAAACCAAGTTTGGCATCTTGTTCCAAGACCAAAGAACTGTACTGTCATTGGCACAAAATGGGTCTTTAGGAACAAATTAGATGAAAGTGGACTTGTGGTGAGAAACAAAGCTAAACTAGTGGCAAAAGGATACTCACAAGAAGAAGGAATAGATTTTGAGGAATCCTATGCTCCGGTTGCTAGATTAGAAGTCATTCGCATTTTACTAGCCTTTGCATCTCACATGAATTTTAAGTTGTTTCAAATAGATGTTAAATGTGTATTTTTTGAATGGGTATATAAATGAAGAGGTATATGTTAAACTGTGAAACCTCAACCTAAGTAAGATTCAATGTGTGCATTAAACATGTACATATGACTTATATATGATTAAATGAAATTTTTGGATGATTTTAGGATTTTATGATATGTTGCAATTAGGGTTTAATTAAGAATGGTGATTAAAAATTTAATCGCCGGAGCCCAATATGAGTCAAGGTGACTAAAGGGGAATAATGAGGATTAAAACATGCTAATGTGGCATGAATTTTTAGTTTAATTTCCATGATTTAATTAATGGAGATTAAAATGGAAATTGCGGAATTATGTTGGAAAACACTAGAAAATTCATAACTCAACGCCTGTAAGGCGGATTCAAGTGAAATTTGAGATGAAAGTTGATGATGTTGGGATTGACATTATGGGATTATTGGATTATGAAAATTCTTGATGAAATTGGATTAACGATTTATTGATCATATTTCAATTTCAACCGTTAACTTTAAACGGCTATAACGGGAGCTAGGAAAATCGGATTGAGATGAGATTTGAAACGGTTGAATAAAATTATGAGATGTTCATTTTGGATGGCTTGGATTAAACTTGAAATGTTGGGAAAATTCCTGCAACGAAAAAGGTGAGCATGGTTGACTAATGCACCTCAAAAGCACCTTTCCATTAATGGCTAGAGTACATGGATTAAATGCATTACTGAATGGGAGATGAGGTGTCAAATGCAGCACATTTCTAAGGAAATTTATGTATTAAAATAAAATGCAAATATCCAAATAAAATCCCAGCAATGAATGTCCATAATTGATGAAGCTATGAGTGCTCAAGTGAGCGTAGGTGAGGTGTCCAAGGCAAGCACGTTTATGGGCTGGTTGCTCCATATTTTTTGAATTTTTTATTTTATAAAATACGTATAAATGCAGCTGAAATGTTGGGATACATAAATGAGCATTTAATTATGTGAAAAAAATTCAAGGAAATTCGTGATTTGCAGCTGCCATGAAAATTGCAAAAGTGGACAGCTTTGTCTCTTGCAAATGACGTCCAAATGATGGGCTGATTGCTGCTATTTTGCTAAAATTATTAATGCCAAATTAATATATGAAATAAGGGATAATTAGGCATATAAATTACCCACATATTGGAATTTTAAAAATGGAGAAAAATGGCTGGTAAAATGGGCAGCAGGTGGACGTTATGGTGGAAGCAAACTAACGGTCAAGATGAGGGCAGATTTTGGATTTTTAAAAAATGGTAAAAACCGATTTTACTTGGCTGTAATTGTGACAAAACATAAGGTAGATAAGGTTGCATTTAAAGGTGTGGAAATGCAGCAACAAGTGGGGCCCACTGCTGGAAATTCTAGCTCCTCAAAGGCATGCACGTTCACATGAGAGAGAGAAGGCTTTTGGAAATTTCCAAGTGCTGGAAATTCTTCCCCCAAGCGACAGCAGCTCACATCCCCAACTTGGCCAGCAAGGAGGAAGGAAAATAGGGGAAAATGAAACGGAGATTGGAGGAGAAGAGTAGCTCATGTGATTAGGGTTTGGAGAGCATCAATCCAAGTAAGTAGATGTGTTATTTTGATTTGTTTATCTTGATTTCTTAAACTCCAAAATTAAAAGAATGAAATGGATGTTTAAACATGCTTTAAAGTGAGGATTCAACATTCTTTTGAATGAATATGGAATGGGTTTTAGCTTGCATGCATGAAACTCCATGATTTAGATGATGAAAAGTGAAGTTTTGAATGATATATGATGTTATAAACTAAAATATGGACGGAACATTAAATGGATGAATTTTAGCATGAAAATTTTTTATTATAATCCTTATGGAGTGACTAAGGAAAGACCAAATTTTTAGCTTAAAATAATAATTACTTTGGAAATTAAAAATTCGAGAAATTAACCCAAACAGGGTAAAACGGGTGACAGGATCAGCTGTAGAAAATTATTTTTAATAATTTTTATACAAGGATTATTGGAATGAAAATTTTACAGGAAATATAATATATATTTATTATTACAAAAACAAATTAAAAATGATATTTTTATGGGTGTAAATATACCCCATAATTAACGTCATTCAGGCTGTCTGAAAATGGATTCTGCTGTCAAGCAAGTTAAAAATGCCAAAAATAAATATATAATGTCAATATTTCGTGCTGAATTTTTTTTTAAAGTTAATTCATGTCACATGAGCTAATTAAGAGAAGAAATGAAGATCAATATAGGGGCAAAAGAGCAATCGCCTTGAAAGCCGCACAAGACACTGACGATACCTCCTCTTCTCAAAACGACGACGAGATTGCCCTTCTCACAAAACGCTTCAGAAAATTTGTGAGGAAAGGGAAAAATTTCAGAAGCTTCAAGGAAAGAACTCCCAAAGAGAAGAAGAGAGAACCAACCAAATGCTACCGATGCGGCGGTTCGGGACATATGCAAGCTCAATGTCCAACTCCCGAAGAAAGCAAGGCAAACGAACAAAGAAAGGATAGAAGGAACAACAAAAGATTCCAAAAGTACAAAGGTAGAGGCATGTATGTAAACGATGAGGAATCTACAACGAGTAATTCCTCAACCGACGAAAACGAGGCGGAAGAATGTGCAAGAATTTGCTGCATGGCACAAATCGAGCAAGAAGAACGAATTACCTCAACAAAATGCACAAGCGATGAAGAGGTAAGTTCCAAACTCTCCCATTCTAAATCAAGTTTTTCTTCCTTTCAAGAATGCCTCAAATGTACTGAATTAGATGAGCTACAAACTGCATATGATTCATTATATGAAGAAATAAAGAAATTAGGAAGCAAGTTTACAATTCAGAAAAGACAATGTGATGCAACAATAATTGTAAATGGTAAACTTGCAGAAAGATTAGACAAATTGAAAGATGAAAATGATCTGCTAAAAAAGGAGAACAAATCATTAAATGAATCATTAGCTAAGTTCTCTAATCCAGGAGAAAGCGTCAAAATGTTTTTGAATATGACCTCCCAAACACATAAAAGAGGTCTTGGGTATCATACATTTGAGCAAGGAGAAAGTAGCAAATCAAATGTACAAATATTTGAGAAACATCAAACTAAAAATGCATCTATATACAAGCCACAAAAGAAAAATTTTAAGTGGACTAGAAGACCAATAATGGAACCATTGCATACTTGGAAGCCTACTCCAAGATTACCTATGGCTTGTAATTTCTGCAATAAAATGGGTCACAAAACTTACAAATGTAATTTTAAGAAATTATATGACCATGGTGCAAAATTAGTTTGGGTTCCAAGAAACACAAGATTTGGGCTTTCAAAGTTAGAACAACAAAGATTGATCTATATTACTAACCCAAATGGACCCATAAAATGGGTACCAAGAAGATAAGATTTATTTGCTTATTTTTCAGACATGTCTTAAGGCAAAGGCAAACAATGAATGGTTTATGGATAGCGGTTGCTCAAGGCATATGACCGGTGAAAGAAGTTTGTTTCACAAACTTAAGCCTTGTAATGATGGAATGGTTGCCTTTGGCAATAATGAAAAAGGTAAAATTAAAGGTAAAGGAAATATACATAGTATTTCAAATGCATGCATGGAAGATGTTTTGTTTGTTGAAGGACTCAAACACAATTTAATGAGCATTAGCCAATTATGTGATAAAGGATACAAAGTTGTGTTTGAATCATCTATATGTAATGTATTTGATGGAGAGCATATCATGTTTAGTGGTAAAAGACATGGAAATGTATATTTGGTTTCACTTGATGAATTGAATGGTCAATGTCTAATGGCCATTGATAATGATCCATGGGTTTGGCATAAAAGGCTTGGACATATAAACATGGGAAACATAAAAACCCTATGGAAAAAGAGTTTGGTAGAAGGATTACCAAGATTGAAATATGACAAAGACAAGATTTGCAAGGCATGTCAATTATCAAAACAACCCAAGATGCCTTTCTCTACCAAAAAGGAAATTTCCACCACTAAGCCACTTGAATTGCTACATATGGATCTATACGGGCCATCCGACATTCTAACCATTGGTGGAAAGAAATATGTATTTGTCATAGTTGATGATTTTTCAAGATTCACATGGAAAATTCTCTTAGCTAGTAAAGATGAAGCCTTCTCTATGTTTGCAACTTTTGTAAATTTGGTGCAAAATGAAAAACAAAGTACTATTGTGACCATAAGAAGCGATCATGGTGGCGAATTCGAAAACAAACTATTCATGGAATTTTGCAATAAAAAGGGAATTCACCACACATTTTCTGCACCAAGAACTCCACAACAAAATGGAGTAGTAGAAAGGAAAAATAGAACTATACAAGAGATGGCTAGAACTATGCTAAATGAGAGCAATCTATCCAAGAAATTTTGGGGTGAAGCTGTAAGTACAGCTTGTTATTTATTGAACCGTGTTACCATTCGAGCAATCTTGAAAAAGACCCCATATGAACTATGGAAAGGAAGGAAACCGAATATCTCGTATTTTCATGCTTTTGGATGTACATGTTATGTTTTGAACAATGGAAAAACTAACTTGGGAAAGTTAGATGCTAAAAGCGATGAGGCTATATTCCTTGGTTATTCATCAAATAGCAAAGCATATAGAGTTTTCAATAAACGAAACCAAGTTGTAGAAGAATTCATACATGTTGTATTTGATGAAATTAACCAAACTCCGAGAAAGGAGGATGAACTGAGTGATGCAGATGAAACAAAAGGCAAAGAACAATCAAAGGAACTCGAGCTCAAGCCAGAAAATCTCGTGGAGGAAGAGGTAAGTGAAGGTAATGATTCTTACAAACCCCCAACTGATTTGAAGTTCAAAAATGTCCATCCAATTGAACAAGTTATTGGAAATATATATGAAGGAGTGAAAACTAGAAGATCAAAACAAAACGTTTATGGTCAATATGCCTTTGTATCTAAAATTGAACCAAATACCATTGAACAAGCTCTCAATGATGAACATTGGATTATTGCAATGTAAGAAGAGCTAAACCAATTCGAAAGAAACAATGTATGACATTTAGTTCCTAGACCAAATAATCACACTATCATAGGTACTAAATGGATATTTAGGAACAAATTAGATGAAAGCGGACTCGTAATTAGAAACAAGGCAAGATTAGTAGCCAAAGGGTATTCCCAAGAAGAAGGAATTGATTTTGAAGAATCATATGCACCTGTGGCTAGATTAGAAGCCATACGTATTTTACTAGCATTTGCTTCTCATATGAATTTCAAATTATTTCAAATGGATGTAAAAAGTGCATTTTTGAATGGCTATCTGAATGAAGAAGTATATGTTGAACAACCCCCTGGCTTTGGAGAAAAGAATCAATCAAAGTATGTCTATAAATTGACCAAAGCATTATATGGACTAAAACAAGCTCCAAGAGCTTGGTATGAAAGATTGAATAAATTTTTGATTGACCATGAGTTTAAAAAGGGGAAAGTAGACACTACTCTGTTCATTAAATATAAAAATAAAAATATTTTAATTGTGCAGATTTATGTTGATGACATAATATTTAGTGCTACTGACGAAAAACTTTGTCAAGAGTTTTCTAAGATAATGCAGAGCGAATTCGAAATGAGTATGATGGGAGAATTAAATTTCTTCCTTGGACTGCAAATCAAGCAACAAAGTGAAGGAATATTTCTAAATCAGTCCAAATACGCCAGAGAGATGCTCAAGAAGTTTGGAATGCAAAATAGCAAAGGAGCAAACACACCAATGAACTCTACAATCAAGATCGATGCGGACGAAAATGGTAAAAGTATCGATCAAACACTTTATAGAAGCATGATAGGATCCTTGCTATACTTAACTGCTTCTAGACCCGATATCCTATTTAGTGTTTGTATGTGCTCTAGATTCCAAGCATGTCCAAAAGAATCACATCTACTTGCTGTAAAAAGAATTTTTAAATATTTGTTAGAAACTACAAATCTTGGACTATGGTATCCAAAGGGGTCAACCTTTGATCTAATCGGCTATTCGGATGCAGACTTTGCCGGATATAAAGTAGATAGAAAAAGTACCAAGGGAACTTGTCAATTTCTTGGACATATGCTAGTTTCATGGAATTCAAGAAAACAAACAAGTGTTGCACTATCTACTGCGGAAGCCGAATACATAGCCGCCGGTAGTTGTTGTGCCCAATTACTTTGGATGAAACAACAGTTGAAAGACTATGGTATTGATTATGTTGATATTCCTATTAGATGTGATAATACAAGTGCAATTTGTTTGACTAAAAATCCTGTATTGCATTCTAGAACCAAACATATTGATGTGAGACATCATTTTATTCGTGAACATGTTGAAAATCATGATGTGTGCTTAGAATATGTGAAAACAGAGGATCAAATTGCTGATATCTTTACCAAACCTCTAGCTAAAGAATCATTTTACAAGATTAGGAATGATATGGGGATGATAGAGCTAAATTAGGAAAAATTAAAACAAGAAATCAAAATTTGAAAAAGGCAAACTGATGAGTCAAGTCGACTCCATAGGAGCCAAGTCGACTTGGGAAAGTGAAGTCGACTCCGCTTCGACAGCAAAGTCGACTCCACGGGGTCGAAGTCGACTCCGCACTATGTGCGAAGTCGACTCCAGGGAACCGAAGTCGACTTCGCCTAGGGCAAAGTCGACTCCGCGAGCGCGACCGTCCGACTTCCGAGCCTTCTTTTCTATTTCTTCTTCCTCTCTTCTTTCTTCCTCATTTTTCCGGCCTCCCTGTTTTCCTTTTCTCCTCCGGCGACTGCAACCCCTCTTTCCGTCTTTCCTCTCCACTCTTCCGGCGATTTTCTCCTCCTCCATCTCCGGCAAACCTTTCCGGCGAATCCCTTTCTCTCTCTCCGGTTTTCTTCTCCATTTCTCTCTCTCTCTTCTCCTCTCCGTTTTTCTCTCTCACTCTTCCTCTCTGTTTCTCTCTTTCTCTCTCATTCAAGCTCCCATCTCTCCCAAGCTCTCTCTCTTTCTCACAGCATTTCTTTGGTATCATCTCCATTTTCCTCTCTCTCAAAATCCAAACTCCAAATGGCACCAAAGAAAGTCATATCAAAACCATAGCCCAAACAGGTTCCCACACAACCACAACCTTCATCTCAATCAAAAGAAGTTCCTAGAAGAACTAGGACTCCATCAAAAAGAGCCAGAGAGGAACCATCAACTTCGACGGGTAAACGGGTTCGATTCCAAACCTCCACTCAATCATCTGATCAAGCACCCAGGTCGGAAAATCAACAACAAACCTCACAGAGCACACAATCCGGGACAAGCAGAAGGGGCACTGCAGCTGGGAAAGCCCAAGTATTGAAGATGCCCACTACCTACTTCAAAACCGAGCTCCAACATAGCCGTTTCTACAAAAAGTTCTACGAACGGAAGGTATTCATACCCAAGATTTTAATTTTCTGAAAGAATATGGATCCGACATAGAAGATCTATTGGATTTTCAAGGATGGACCAATTTGCTAAAGGAAGACGAAAGGGTCTATCTAGATCTTACTCGAATGTTTTATTATCTTTGGGATGAAGAATACTTTGGAACCTTCGTCAAAGGAGTCGAAATGGATCTTGGAATCGGGATAGTTGCAGGACCGACTGAAGTAATGAGTCATTTAGGACACATACTTGGAGTCCCGTATGAGGATGAGCCTATTCCAGAAGACCTCACTATGGATCAAATGTATAATCAGCTCACCCGGAGCAACAAGTACCATCCGGGAATGAAATTCCTTCGGTACATGGATCTTTCACCAAGGCTACGAGTACTCCGACTTCTCATTGCCCACTGCATCTACCCAAAGGGCGGTGGAAGAAACCAATTAAATCCACAAGAAGCAGGGATACTATGGAAAGTGGCCAACAGGGTCAAAGTGAGCATACCCAAATTATTTCTTGAAGCCTTGGCTTCTAGAAAGGATAACCCACGAGGAGTCCTTCCCTATGGCACATGGATCACAAAGATTCTTGAATTCTTCAAAGTGGATATTGAAGGCGAGCCTTTCGAAGTGCTCAAATCCACAAATGCCATAAATAAAGCTCTCATACAAAGAATGAAGATCAATCTGCTTGAACTAAGGCATGAAGCTTCAGAAGAAGAGCAAGAAGACAATGCACAGACTGAGGGGGAGCAACCTCCCGCGGCACCACTTGCTCAAGAGGAGCCAGCATCTCCCATATCGCACGGATCCTATTCTCCACAAGGGTCCGCTGCAAGAGAACGGGTGCCTCCAACCTCTTCTGAGGAGGTCACCCTAAAGGATTTAAAAGATGAAATTGTTGCTATGAGGGCAGAAATGGGTCATCAAGAAGACCGGATGACAAGTCTTATCACCGGCGTTCACAACGCCCTCGAGGATATGCACTCCCGGCAAGACAGAATTGAGCGGGAAATGCGGACTATCCGCTATCATCTTGCCTCAGGCCGACATAAGAAGAAACCCATGCCTGAACTCGATCCTTACGAATCAGGATCAGTTCATAAATAAGCAACTCCAGATCACGCTTCTCTTGTTTACTCATCGGCCCATCATTGTCCTATCGAACCAATCTTATATCCGATCTCTCAATTTCAATTCACAAAATCATTAAGAGTTGATCGATTTTTGATAAATTTTTGATAGTTTGACAAAAAGGGGGAGATAGAATAGGTGAGTTGAGTAAAATTTTCTTTTGGGTTGGGTAGTTTTGTATCTAGGTTTCATTTTTGTTTTGTATTGCATTTTGTAAAAATGAAACTTGATATATATATATGCTTTTGATGAATGTTATAATTGCTTAATATGTTATGCTTGATTAATAAAGTATTCAACATGATTTGCTTGAAAGGTATCCAATATGCCAAAATGATATAATGGTTGGAATTTCAAAAAGCTCTGACCTATAAGACAAATGCTCTGTTTTTCAAAAGACATATGAACATGATTAATGCTTGAAAGGTATCAACTCAAATGAAGTTTTGTCAATCATCAAAAAGGGGGAGATTGTTGGAAACAATGTTTAAAACAATAAAATTGACCAAATCTTGTGTTTTGATGATTAACAAGAACTAATTTTGAGTATATAAAAGGTACTAATATGTTTGCTAAATGTTTAAGGAAAGCAAAGAGGTCAAGTCGATCTCCAAGTCGACTTGGACTTCGACTTGGGTGAAGTCGATCCCAAAGTCGACTCAAATATCGACTTGAGAATGAATCCCAAAAGGCAACAGGTGAAGTCGCAGGTCAAGTCGACTCCACTTGCGACTTGGGAAGTCAAGTCGCAGACGAAGTCGACTCCAGCATCGACTTGGAGTATCCAGAGTTGAAAAGTGGAAACGAACATAACGAAGTCGCAAACGAAGTCGACTCCAGGTGCGACTTGGATGAAGTCGCAGGCCAGGTCGACTCCATCCACGACTTGAGAAGTTCAAACTTCAAAAGATGCAGTTTTCAAGATATTCAAGAGGATTTATCACTCAAGTCCAAGGAATCAAGATGAAAAACAAATGAGTCAAATTCAAAGTCAAAAATCATGTTCTACATCAAATCAAGTCTATCAAGCTCAAAGACAAAGATACAAGAATGATTCAAACAATGTCTATCAAGACTACATAAGTCAAATATGCATGAATCATCTAAGTAAGAATCAAGCCAATCCAAGATAGAAGAACACAACTTGAGGATCAAAGCAGGTTCAGCAAAACCCGAGCCAAGTCGCAGGCCAAGTCGACTTCAGGATCGACTTGGGTCGAAGTCTGAAGTCAAGTCGACCAAGCCTAAGACTTGAGAATCCGAAGAACTGGAGTCACAGACGAAGTCGACTCCAGATGCGACTTGGGTAGCCAAGTCGCATCCCAAGTCGACTCCACCTTCGACTTGGGTATAACGGTCAAATTTTCGAACGTTGGAGTTCATTTATTGCGCTCCAACCACCTCCACAACGTTCATATTTTCTTCCCTCTATAAAAGGACCCTCAAATGAACGTGAAAAAAAAACAACAAGAGAACACAAGACACTACGTTAAAGTTCAAAGAGAGAAAAGAAGTGCAAGAAAGGTTTCCTATTTGCTTTTCTCCATTGTTGAGTGGTCCGTATAAATTCTAAGGAAGAAGAAAGCTTCAAGTTGCTAGCGCCTTCAACAATATTCATCCAAAGCTGCTTCTACAACTTCTTCCTCGAGCTAAATCTGCCTACACAAATCTGTAAAGTATAGTTTCATTTATTTCATTGTCTTGTTGTATAAATCTTGATTTAGCTTGGGTAGCTAAGATCAAGTATATGCAAAGTAGGGTGTGATTGGAGTGAGACTCATCACCTACTTTTGCATGTGAGTTGTTTATGCCCCCTAGAGCTAGAATCTAGAAGAGAGCAAGTGGCTCTAGTTGTATATGCCTCCTAGAGCTGGAATCTAGAAGAGAGCGGTGACTCTAAGTGTATTCGTGGAATACATAGTGGAACCCAAGTCACAACAGAGTGTGAGCTTGGAAGAGTGGAGTAGGGAAGGTTTGCCCGAACCACTATAAATCTTGTGTTATATTTTTGCTTTATCTTTATTGCTCTCTAGCTCTTTTCAAAAGGGGATTAATCACTCAAGGGGTAAAGTCTTTATTTACCAAAGATTTTTTAAAGAACCCAATTCACCCCTCCCCTCTTGGGTTTTGCCACTAACTCGGGACCAACAATTGGTATCAGAGCAGGTCTTTGAGTTTACCAAAGAGATCTTATCAAAATGGAATCCCAATCTACTTCCGTTCCCGCTTTTGCTGAAGGCCAATCCTTTACAAGGCCACCGTTGTTTGACGGGAACAATTTTGGATATTGGAAGCTTCGTATGAAGCAACTCATCATGGCTACCGACATGGACTCTTGGATTGCTATCCAAGATGGAGTAACCTTGCCTACCGATGAAAGAGCTTCCAAATGGACCGATGAGGAAGTAAGAATTGTTAAGAGCAACGCCAAAGCTATGAACTCTTTATTTTGTGCTCTTACTGCTTCTGAATATGATAGAGTATCCTCTTGCTTGACCGCCAAAGAAATATGGGATACGCTAACCTCTATCTATGAAGGAACTTCTCAAGTCCAAGGGACGAGAAGAAATATTTTGATTGGAGAACTAGAGAATTTTAGAATGCTAGAAACAGAAAATATTTCTGAAATGTTCGCTAGATTCTCAAAAATCACTAATGCTTTAAAAGGTCTTGGAAAGGCTATTTCTGAATCTGAGCAGGTTATGAAGATCTTAAGAGCTCTACCGGAATCATGGACTCCAAAGATCACTGCAATAGAAGAAGTCACTCATGTCACATGAGCTAATTAAGAGAAGAAATGAAGATCAACATAGGGGCAAAAGAGCAATCGCCTTGAAAGCCGCACAAGACACTGACGATACCTCCTCTTCTCAAAACGACGATGAGATTGCCCTTCTCACAAAACGCTTCAGAAAATTTGTGAGGAAAGGGAAAAATTTCAGAAGCTTCAAGGAAAGAACTCCCAAAGAGAAGAAGAAAGAACCAACCAAATGCTACCGATGCGACAGGGGACATATGCAAGCTCAATGTCCAACTCCCGAAGAAAGCAAGGCAAACGAACAAAGAAAGGATAGAAGGAACGACAAAAGATTCCAAAAGTACAAAGGTAGAGGCATGTATGTAAACGATGAGGAATCTACAACGAGTAATTCCTCAACCGACGAAAACGAGGTGGAAGAATGTTCAAGAATTTGCTGCATGGCACAAATCGAACAAGAAGAACGAATTACCTCAACAAAATGCACAAGCGATGAAGAGGTAAGTTCCAAACTCTCCCATTCTAAATCAAGTTTTTCTTCCTTTCAAGAATGCCTCAAATGTACTGAATTAGATGAGCTACAAACTGCATATGATTCATTATATGAAGAAATAAAAAAATTAGGAAGCAAGTTTACAATTAAGAAAAGACAATGTGATGCAACAATAATTGTAAATGGTAAAGTTGCAGAAAGATTAGACAAATTGAAAGATGAAAATGATCTGCTAAAAAAGGAGAACAAATCATTAAATGAATCATTAGCTAAGTTCTCTAATCCAGGAGAAAGCGTCAAAATGTTTTTGAATATGACCTCCCAAACACATAAAAGAGGTCTTGGGTATCATACATTTGAGCAAGGAGAAAGTAGCAAATCAAATGTACAAATATTTGAGAAACATCAAACTAAAAATGCATCTATATACAAGCCACAAAAGAAAAATTTTAAGTGGACTAGAAGACCAATAATGGAACCATTGCATACTTGGAAGCCTACTCCAAGATTACCTATGGCTTGTAATTTCTGCAATAAAATGGGTCACAAAACTTACAAATGTAATTTTAAGAAATTATATGACCATGGTGCAAAATTAGTTTGGGTTCCAAGAAACACAAGATTTGGGCTTTCAAAGTTAGAACAACAAAGATTGATCTATATTACTAACCCAAATGGACCCATAAAATGGGTACCAAGAAGATAAGATTTATTTGCTTATTTTTCAGACATGTCTTAAGGCAAAGGCAAACAATGAATGGTTTATGGATAGCGGTTGCTCAAGGCATATGACCGGTGAAAGAAGTTTGTTTCACAAACTTAAGCCTTGTAATGATGGAATGGTTGCCTTTGGCAATAATGAAAAAGGTAAAATTAAAGGTAAAGGAAATATACATAGTATTTCAAATGCATGCATGGAAGATGTTTTGTTTGTTGAAGGACTCAAACACAATTTAATGAGCATTAGCCAATTATGTGATAAAGGATACAAAGTTGTGTTTGAATCATCTATATGTAATGTATTTGATGGAGAGCATATCATGTTTAGTGGTAAAAGACATGGAAATGTATATTTGGTTTCACTTGATGAATTGAATGGTCAATGTCTAATGGCCATTGATAATGATCCATGGGTTTGGCATAAAAGGCTTGGACATATAAACATGGGAAACATAAAAACCCTATGGAAAAAGAGTTTGGTAGAAGGATTACCAAGATTGAAATATGACAAAGACAAGATTTGCAAGGCATGTCAATTATCAAAACAACCCAAGATGCCTTTCTCTACCAAAAAGGAAATTTCCACCACTAAGCCACTTGAATTGCTACATATGGATCTATACGGGCCATCCGACATTCTAACCATTGGTGGAAAAAATATGTATTTGTCATAGTTGATGATTTTTCAAGATTCACATGGATAATTCTCTTAGCTAGTAAAGATGAAGCCTTCTCTATGTTTGCAACTTTTGTAAATTTGGTGCAAAATGAAAAATAAAGTACTATTGTGACCATAAGAAGCGATCATGGTGGCGAATTCGAAAACAAACGATTCATGGAATTTTGCAATAAAAAGGGAATTCACCACACATTTTCTGCACCAAGAACTCCACAACAAAATGGAGTAGTAGAAAGGAAAAATAGAACTATACAAGAGATGGCTAGAACTATGCTAAATGAGAGCAATCTATCCAAGAAATTTTGGGGTGAAGCTGTAAGTACAGCTTGTCATGTATTGAACTGTGTTACCATTCGAGCAATCTTAAAAAAGACCCCATATGAACTATGGAAAGGAAGGAAACCGAATATCTCGTATTTTCATGCTTTTGGATGTACATGTTATGTTTTGAACAATGGAAAAACTAACTTGGGAAAGTTAGATGCTAAAAGCGATGAGGCTATATTCCTTGGTTATTCATCAAATAGCAAAGCATATAGAGTTTTCAATAAACGAAACCAAGTTGTAGAAGAATCCATACATGTTGTATTTGATGAAATTAACCAAACTCCGAGAAAGGAGGATGAACTGAGTGATGCAGATGAAACAAAAGGCAAAGAACAATCAAAGGAACTCGAGCTCAAGCCAGAAAATCTCGTGGAGGAAGAGGTAAGTGAAGGTAATGATTCTTACAAACCCCCAACTGATTTGAAGTTCAAAAATGTCCATCCAATTGAACAAGTTATTGGAAATATATATGAAGGAGTGAAAACTAGAAGATCAAAACAAAACGTTTATGGTCAATATGCCTTTGTATCTAAAATTGAACCAAATACCATTGAACAAGCTCTCAATGATGAACATTGGATTATTGCAATGTAAGAAGAGCTAAACCAATTCGAAAGAAACAATGTATGACATTTAGTTCCTAGACCAAATAATCACACTATCATAGGTACTAAATGGATATTTAGGAACAAATTAGATGAAAGCGGACTCGTAATTAGAAACAAGGCAAGATTAGTAGCCAAAGGGTATTCCCAAGAAGAAGGAATTGATTTTGAAGAATCATATGCACCTGTGGCTAGATTAGAAGCCATACGTATTTTACTAGCATTTGCTTCTCATATGAATTTCAAATTATTTCAAATGGATGTAAAAAGTGCATTTTTGAATGGCTATCTGAATGAAGAAGTATATGTTGAACAACCCCCTGGCTTTGGAGCAAAGAATCAATCAAAGTATGTCTATAAATTGACCAAAGCATTATATGGACTAAAACAAGCTCCAAGAGCTTGGTATGAAAGATTGAATAAATTTTTGATTGACCATGAGTTTAAAAAGGGGAAAGTAGACACTACTCTGTTCATTAAATATAAAAATAAAAACATTTTAATTGTGCAGATTTATGTTGATGACATAATATTTGGTGCTACTGACGAAAAACTTTGTCAAGAGTTTTCTAAGATAATGCAGAGCGAATTCGAAATGAGTATGATGGGAGAATTAAATTTCTTCCTTGGACTGCAAATCAAGCAACAAAGTGAAGGAATATTTCTAAATCAGTCCAAATACGCCAGAGAGATGCTCAAGAAGTTTGGAATGCAAAATAGCAAAGGAGCAAACACACCAATTAGCTCTACAATCAAGATCGATGCGGACGAAAATGGTAAAAGTATCGATCAAACACTTTATAGAAGCATGATAGGATCCTTGCTATACTTAACTGCTTCTAGACCCGATATCCTATTTAGTGTTTGTATGTGCTCTAGATTCCAAGCATGTCCAAAAGAATCACATCTACTTGCTGTAAAAAGAATTTTTAAATATTTGTTAGAAACTACAAATCTTGGACTATGGTATCCAAAGGGGTCAACCTTTGATCTAATCGGCTATTCGGATGCAGACTTTGCCGGATATAAAGTAGATAGAAAAAGTACCAGTGGAACTTGTCAATTTCTTGGACATATGCTAGTTTCATGGAATTCAAGAAAACAAACAAGTGTTGCACTATCTACTGCGGAAGCCGAATACATAGCCGCCGGTAGTTGTTGTGCCCAATTACTTTGGATGAAACAACAGTTGAAAGACTATGGTATTGATTATGTTGATATTCCTATTAGATGTGATAATACAAGTGCAATTTGTTTGACTAAAAATCCTGTATTGCATTCTAGAACCAAACATATTGATGTGAGACATCATTTTATTCGTGAACATGTTGAAAATCATGATGTGTGCTTAGAATATGTGAAAACAGAGGATCAAATTGCTGATATCTTTACCAAACCTCTAGCTAAAGAATCATTTTACAAGATTAGGAATGATATGGGGATGATAGAGCTAAATTAGGAAAAATTAAAACAAGAAATCAAAATTTGAAAAAGGCAAACTGATGAGTCAAGTCGACTCCATAGGAGCCAAGTCGACTCCGCCAAGTCGACTTGGGAAGGTGAAGTCGACTCCGCTTCGACAGCAAAGTCGACTCCACGGGGTCGAAGTCGACTCCGCACTATGTGCGAAGTCGACTCCAGGGAACCGAAGTCGACTTCGCCTAGGGCAAAGTCGACTCCGCGAGCGCGACCGTCCGACTTCCGAGCCTTCTTTTCTATTTCTTCTTCCTCTCTTCTTTCTTCCTCATTTTTCCGGCCTCCCTGTTTTCCTTTTCTCCTCCGGCGACTGCAACCCCTCTTTCCGTCTTTCCTCTCCACTCTTCCGGCGATTTTCTCCTCCTCCATCTCCGGCAAACCTTTCCGGCGAATCCCTTTCTCTCTCTCCGGTTTTCTTCTCCATTTCTCTCTCTCTCTTCTCCTCTCCGTTTTTCTCTCTCACTCTTCCTCTCTGTTTCTCTCTTTCTCTCTCATTCAAGCTCCCATCTCTCCCAAGCTCTCTCTCTTTCTCACAGCATTTCTTTGGTATCATCTCCATTTTCCTCTCTCTCAAAATCCAAACTCCAAATGGCACCAAAGAAAGCCGTATCAAAACCATAGCCCAAACGGGTTCCCACACAACCACAACCTTCATCTCAATCAAAAGAAGTTCCTAGAAGAACTAGGACTCCATCAAAAAGAGCCAGAGAGGAACCATCAACTTCGACGGGTAAACGGGTTCGATTCCAAACCTCCACTCAATCATCTGATCAAGCACCCAGGTCGGAAAATCAACAACAAACCTCACAGAGCACACAATCCGGGACAAGCAGAAGGGGCACTGCAGCTGGGAAAGCCCAAGTATTGAAGATGCCCACTACCTACTTCAAAACCGAGCTCCAACATAGCCGTTTCTACAAAAAGTTCTACGAACGGAAGGTATTCATACCCAAGATTTTAATTTTCTGAAAGAATATGGATCCGACATAGAAGATCTATTGGATTTTCAAGGATGGACCAATTTGCTAAAGGAAGACGAAAGGGTCTATCTAGATCTTACTCGAATGTTTTATTATCTTTGGGATGAAGAATACTTTGGAACCTTCGTCAAAGGAGTCGAAATGGATCTTGGAATCGGGATAGTTGCAGGACCGACTGAAGTAATGAGTCATTTAGGACACATACTTGGAGTCCCGTATGAGGATGAGCCTATTCCAGAAGACCTCACTATGGATCAAATGTATAATCAGCTCACCCGGAGCAACAAGTACCATCCGGGAATGAAATTCCTTCGGTACATGGATCTTTCACCAAGGCTACGAGTACTCCGACTTCTCATTGCCCACTGCATCTACCCAAAGGGCGGTGGAAGAAACCAATTAAATCCACAAGAAGCAGGGATACTATGGAAAGTGGCCAACAGGGTCAAAGTGAGCATACCCAAATTATTTCTTGAAGCCTTGGCTTCTAGAAAGGATAACCCACGAGGAGTCCTTCCCTATGGCACATGGATCACAAAGATTCTTGAATTCTTCAAAGTGGATATTGAAGGCGAGCCTTTCGAAGTGCTCAAATCCACAAATGCCATAAATAAAGCTCTCATACAAAGAATGAAGATCAATCTGCTTGAACTAAGGCATGAAGCTTCAGAAGAAGAGCAAGAAGACAATGCACAGACTGAGGGGGAGCAACCTCCCGCGGCACCACTTGCTCAAGAGGAGCCAGCATCTCCCATATCGCACGGATCCTATTCTCCACAAGGGTCCGCTGCAAGAGAACGGGTGCCTCCAACCTCTTCTGAGGAGGTCACCCTAAAGGATTTAAAAGATGAAATTGTTGCTATGAGGGCAGAAATGGGTCATCAAGAAGACCGGATGACAAGTCTTATCACCGGCGTTCACAACGCCCTCGAGGATATGCACTCCCGGCAAGACAGAATTGAGCGGGAAATGCGGACTATCCGCTATCATCTTGCCTCAGGCCGACATAAGAAGAAACCCATGCCTGAACTCGATCCTTACGAATCAGGATCAGTTCATAAATAAGCAACTCCAGATCACGCTTCTCTTGTTTACTCATCGGCCCATCATTGTCCTATCGAACCAATCTTATATCCGATCTCTCAATTTCAATTCACAAAATCATTAAGAGTTGATCGATTTTTGATAAATTTTTGATAGTTTGACAAAAAGGGGGAGATAGAATAGGTGAGTTGAGTAAAATTTTCTTTTGGGTTGGGTAGTTTTGTATCTAGGTTTCATTTTTGTTTTGTATTGCATTTTGTAAAAATGAAACTTGATATATATATATGCTTTTGATGAATGTTATAATTGCTTAATATGTTATGCTTGATTAATAAAGTATTCAACATGATTTGCTTGAAAGGTATCCAATATGCCAAAATGATATAATGGTTGGAATTTCAAAAAGCTCTGACCTATAAGACAAATGCTCTGTTTTTCAAAAGACATATGAACATGATTAATGCTTGAAAGGTATCAACTCAAATGAAGTTTTGTCAATCATCAAAAAGGGGGAGATTGTTGGAAACAATGTTTAAAACAATAAAATTGACCAAATCTTGTGTTTTGATGATTAACAAGAACTAATTTTGAGTATATAAAAGGTACTAATATGTTTGCTAAATGTTTAAGGAAAGCAAAGAGGTCAAGTCGATCTCCAAGTCGACTTGGACTTCGACTTGGGTGAAGTCGATCCCAAAGTCGACTCAAATATCGACTTGAGAATGAATCCCAAAAGGCAACAGGTGAAGTCGCAGGTCAAGTCGACTCCACTTGCGACTTGGGAAGTCAAGTCGCAGACGAAGTCGACTCCAGCATCGACTTGGAGTATCCAGAGTTGAAAAGTGGAAACGAACATAACGAAGTCGCAAACGAAGTCGACTCCAGGTGCGACTTGGATGAAGTCGCAGGCCAGGTCGACTCCATCCACGACTTGAGAAGTTCAAACTTCAAAAGATGCAGTTTTCAAGATATTCAAGAGGATTTATCACTCAAGTCCAAGGAATCAAGATGAAAAACAAATGAGTCAAATTCAAAGTCAAAAATCATGTTCTACATCAAATCAAGTCTATCAAGCTCAAAGACAAAGATACAAGAATGATTCAAACAATGTCTATCAAGACTACATAAGTCAAATATGCATGAATCATCTAAGTAAGAATCAAGCCAATCAAAGATAGAAGAACACAACTTGAGGATCAAAGCAGGTTCAGCAAAACCCGAGCCAAGTCGCAGGCCAAGTCGACTTCAGGATCGACTTGGGTCGAAGTCTGAAGTCAAGTCGACCAAGCCTAAGACTTGGGAATCCGAAGAACTGGAGTCACAGACGAAGTCGACTCCAGATGAGACTTGGGTAGCCAAGTCGCATCCCAAGTCGACTTCACCTTCGACTTGGGTATAACGGTCAAATTTTCGAACGTTGGAGTTCATTTATTGCGCTCCAACCACCTCCACAACGTTCATATTTTCTTCCCTCTATAAAAGGACCCTCAAATGAACGTGAAAAAAAAACAACAAGAGAACACAAGACACTACGTTAAAGTTCAAAGAGAGAAAAGAAGTGCAAGAAAGGTTTCCTATTTGCTTTTCTCCATTGTTGAGTGGTCCGTATAAATTCTAAGGAAGAAGAAAGCTTCAAGTTGCTAGCGCCTTCAACAATATTCATCCAAAGCTGCTTCTACAACTTCTTCCTCGAGCTAAATCTGCCTACACAAATCTGTAAAGTGTAGTTTCATTTATTTCATTGTCTTGTTGTATAAATCTTGATTTAGCTTGGGTAGCTAAGATCAAGTATATGCAAAGTAGGGTGTGATTGGAGTGAGACTCATCACCTACTTTTGCATGTGAGTTGTTTATGCCCCCTAGAGCTAGAATCTAGAAGAGAGCAAGTGGCTCTAGTTGTATATGCCTCCTAGAGCTGGAATCTAGAAGAGAGCGGTGACTCTAAGTGTATTCGTGGAATACATAGTGGAACCCAAGTCACAACAGAGTGTGAGCTTGGAAGAGTGGAGTAGGGAAGGTTTGCCCGACCACTATAAATCTTGTGTTATATTTTTGCTTTATCTTTATTGCTCTCTAGCTCTTTTCAAAAGGGGATTAATCACTCAAGGGGTTAAGTCTTTATTTACCAAAGATTTTTTAAAGAACCCAATTCACCCCTCCCCTCTTGGGTTTTGCCACTAACTCGGGACCAACATGAACATGTAGTCAAATGAAATGTTCAAGCATTGATTGCAATGCTTATAAGTAATAGGAAACCCTAAATGGCTATTATGCCATAATCAAAGAAGGTAATCCGGAAGAATGGATAAGAAATATCTTCCAATAGGACACCAGGATGTAACACATGTTGGTAATGAACATGTATAGTCAGGGCAAGCACAACTTGACCCTAAAGATTAAAGAACCTGGTGTAAGGAAAGAAATGAATAAGAAAGATTAACTCAACCAATAGTTATAACTGATAGGAAATCCTTGCAAATTATTGCAGAAAGGTGTAGCAAACTATGTCTAGTTAACATGCATAGAAGGAAAAGAAGATTACACATATGATACCACAAAATTTGGTATATCATAGCAAGAGATGGTAGAAAAATGAAGAGAAAAAAAACGAAGGCAATAATGATTGCCGCAATTCTTTTCAAATTAGATATGATTGAAAGATAGATACGAGAGAAATTATTTCTCTATGATATTCATAAGAAATGAGGTTAGGAAAGTTTGAAAATGATAAGGACCATTACTAGTTTATGAAAACTGGAAAGGGAACTGAGGAAGAAAATATTTTGGACTGGTTTAATATCGGTATTAAGAATAGATAGTCTACGATGGTAAAATCTAACGGTAGACATTATGAGAGGTGAATGAAGGAATGGATAGCTTAGCAAAAATGGCTTTTGCTAAGACATGTATGAAAATCTATATGAGAGCAACTTTTGCTCTATATTATAGAATGAATATATTATGTATGATGATATGTGAAAATGATTGTTATAAATTTTTTTATGAATGAATGGATTAGCAAAGGTGTCTTTACTAAAATGTATATGAAATTGTATGTGAGAGCATTTTGCTCTTTTGCTATAGAAATGAAGATATTCATATTATATGAATCGTATGTGTAACAAGGGAAATGATTGCCATAGATCTTTATTTGATATGTTGGAATGGGTAACTTAAAACTTACCCTATGATAAGACGGGAAATGATGCAATTTCTCTATGTATAAGTGAAAATAGTGTGAAATGACACAAATGAAAAGGCAAATGCCAATGAAAAACCTATGTGTGAAAAAGGAATAATAGAGACAAGTGATGGGTCCGTTAGACCAAGGCTAAAAATGTTACTAAGACAGAGTAGCGCAGTGGAAGCGTAGTGAACTATTGAAAGATTGGAGGAAGATAATGAATTAGCAATTTTATATGAGTCTTACCCTGATATTTGCAAAGTAATAGGTTTCAGGACGAAACCTGTTATAAGGGGGGGAGGATTGTGAAACCTCAACCTAAGTAAGATTCAATGTGTGCATTAAACATGTACATATGACTTATATATGATTAAATGGAATTTTAGGATGATTTTAGGATTTTATGATATGTTGCAATTAGGGTTTAATTAAGAATGGTGATTAAAAATTTAATCGCCGGAGCCCAATATGAGTCAAGGTGACTAAAGGGGCATAATGAGGATTAAAACATGCTAATGTGGCATGAATTTTTAGTTTAATTTTCATGATTTAATTAATGGAGATTAAAATGGAAATTGTGGAATTATGTTGGAAAACACTAGAAAATTCATAACTCAACGCCTGTAAGGCAGATTTAAGTAAAATTTGAGATGAAAGTTGATGATGTTGGGCTTGACATTATGGGATTATTGGATTATGAAAATTCTTGATGAAATTGGATTAACGATTTATTGATCATATTTCAATTTCAACCGTTAACTTTAAACGGCTATAACGGGAGCTTCGAAAATCGGATTGAGATGACATTTGAAATGGTTGAATGAAATTATGAGATGTTTATTTTGGATGGTTTGGATTAAACTTGAAATGTTGAGAAAATACCTGCAACGAAAAAGGTGAGCATGGTTGACTAATGCACCTCAAAAGCACCTTTCCATTGATGGCTAGAGTACATGGATTAAATGCATTACTCAATGGGAGATGAGGTGTCAAATGCACATTTCTAAGGCAATTTATGTATTAAAATAAAATGCAAATATCCAAATAAAATCCCAGCAATGAATGTCCATAATCGATGAAGCTATGAGTGCTCAAGTGAGCATAGGTGAGGTGTCCAAGGCAAGCACGTTTATGGGCTGGTTGCTCCATATTTTTTGAATTTTTTATTTTATAAAATATGTATATATGCAGCTGAAATTTTGGGATACATAAATGATCATTTAATTAAGTGAAAAAAATTCAAGGAAATTCGTGATTTGCAGCTGCCATGAAAATTGCAAAAGTGGACAGCTTTGTCTCTTGTAAATGACGTCCAAATGATGGGCTGATTGCTGCCATTTTGCTAAAATTATTAATGCCAAATTAATATATGAATTAAGGGATAATTAGGCATATAAATTACCCACATATTGGAATTTTAAAAATGGAGAAAAATGGCTGGAAAAATGGGCAGCAGCTGGACGTTATGGTGGAAGCAGACTAACGGTCAAGATGAGGGCAGATTTTGGATTTTTAAAAAATGGTAAAAACCGATTTAACTTGGCTGTAATTGTGCCAACACATAAGGTAGATAAGGGTGCATTTAAAGGTGTGGAAATGCAGCAACAAGTGGGGCCCACTGCTGGAAATTCCAGCTCCTCAAAGGCATGCACGTTCACATGAGAGAGAGAGAGGGCTTTTGGAAATTTCCAAGTGCTGGAAATTCTTCCCCCAAGAGACAGCAGCTCACGTCCCCAACTTGGCCAGCAAGGAGGAAGGAAAATAGGGGAAAAAGAAAGGGAGATTGGAGGAGAAGAGTAGCTCATGTGATTAGGGTTTGGAGAGCATCAATCCAAGTAAGTAGATGTATTATTTTGATTCGTTTATCTTGAGTTCTTAAACTCCAAAATTAAAAGAAGGAAATGAATGTTTAAACATGATTTAAAGTGATGATTCAACACGCTTTTGAATAAATATGGAATGGGTTTTAGCTTGCATGCATGAAACTCCATTATTTAGATGATGAAAAGTGAAGTTTTGAATGATATATGATATTATAAACTAAAATATGGACGGAACAGTAAATGGATGAATTTTACCATGAAAATTTTTAGTAGAATACTTATGGGTTTATTAAGGAACTAAATAATTTTCAGCTTAAAAGAATAAGCACTTTAGAAATTAAAAATTCGAGAAATTAGCCCAAACAGGGTAAAACGGGTGACAGGATCAGCTGTAGAAAATTATTTTTAATAATTTTTATACAAGGATTTTTTGGATGATAATTTTACATGATATATAATATATAGTTAGTATTACAATAAAAAATTAAAAATGAGATTTTTATGGGTGTAAATATACCCCATAATTAACATCATTCAGGCTGTCTGAAAATGGATTCTGCTGTCCAGCAAGGTAAAAATGACAAAATAAATATATAATGTCAATATTTCGTGCTGAAATTTTTATTAAAGTTAATTAATGACGTTAATAAGTTATAGAATAAATTTCAGATCAAAAATATTTGATTTGATATTAATTAAAGGTTTTGAGATTTCAGTACACCTGATTTCAGCATATGTGGATAGTTTGAGAAAAAAATCAAAAAGAAATATGAAACCAATGTATAAATTATAAAAATTAATATATTTGATAAATAATTAAATATCTATTAATAAAAGTTGGATTATATGCTGAAATTTCGGATTTATATAATTTCCTAAGGTTATGTGTCAAAAGACACGTTAAACGGGTGAAAAATGGGTTCCAAACTTGCTATTTTGGAAACCTATGGAAAGTGGATTTAAACCCCATAAAAATACCCTAAATGCAGTGGTAATTAAGGGTAATCAACCCACTGAAATATGGATTAAATTTCTGCCTTAGAAAATTTTATGAAATATCTTATGTATATGTTGCCAAATGGGCATATGAGAAGGAATACATATGCAAGGTTGATGAATGACTTGTGAAATTTGATTTTGTGCAAAAATTCATGAAAATATCATATATTTTATGAATATATTTCTTTTTAGGAAAGTTTTCCATAACACATATTATATGTGTCATTAAGAGGGTTTAATTGCAAGATATGAATGATGGAAAGGGGTAATGAGTTAATGTGATTTGCTAAAATGAAAAATGGATGGAAACATGTTGAAACTTGTAAACAAGGTGCTTTTTTGATAATCTTTGTTAATCTCAAAATTTGGGATTGATATATGAAGCTTAAACTCATGAACATGTGCTTAAAGTAAGCACTAATGAAGGAAATGTGAAAAATGGATAAGTAAATGAAAGATGAAGGATATATGTTAATGAAAAATATATGGGTTGGAAAACTAAGTTATGTGTAAGCATATGAGATTTGTATGTATAAATGCAATGTCGTGTTCATGCGTATAGGCAAGGAAAAGAATGGAGGAAAAGGGATTATGGCGATCTCAGGTAAGCAAGCAAACTTTCTAAAATGCCATTTTCTTTCTATGTGATTGATATGATTGAATTGTCTATGTTTATGTTTTAACGAATGGGCAAGCACAAGTTTTGAATATGACGGCTTTAATGGAAAGCCTTAAGTTTTGAAAAATGACGACTTTAAGGAAAAGTCCTAAGGTTTGCTTCATGGGAAGCAAGCAACACTTCTTAAGATAAATAATTTATCCTAAGTGTTGCCAAGGATGGGAATGCTTCAAGTTAATGGAATTGAGAAATTTTGCTTATGAGTAAGCAAGTTCTCTATGCTAATGTTTTTTAAGGATTTCATGTTTGATACCAATGGTTTTAAGAATTTTCTTTAAGTAAGCAAGTTCTATATGATATTGTTTCAACAGCATTTTATAAGAAAAAGGGAATTTTACCCTTTTTCACAAAATATTGTTTGTAAATGAGTTTTGAGTTATTTCTACAATAACTCGTGATAAACAATGATGAAAAAGATTTATTTTGCTAGGTCAAGATAATTAAATAGTAAATGATGTTTTGGAGATAGTTCATATGTTTTGAAATGATGTTCGAAAAGTTTTGATTTCCTTTAGATAAGGAAATCTATATTAAAAATGTTGAAAAAATATTTTATACGGATGTGTTAAAAAGGGATTTATGGATGACCAACCTCCTATGATTGATTTCATAAAATGGTTTGATTTCAGGTTGGTTAATGGCATACAAAAGACTGTGCAATTTCCCTATACGTAAAAATAATAGATATGTGGACAATTATTAAATTTTTAGGTTATGGACAAGGGGATAGCATAATTGCATAACTTTTGTAAACAAAAGATTCTGAAATGGAAACCAAAGAAATGTTAGAGAAAAATATGATTTATTTATGGAAATCCACAAGTTTTGAAATTCTTTTATTAAAAGAGTCTTAAGATGTATTGTTTCTAAAATATTTCAAATGTTTATCAAAATATTTTACTCAAAACGTTTCTAAAGACATTTTAGGAAGGTCATCCTAAAACTAGATTTCAAATAACAACTTGTTAAAGTGGGTGCGCTCGCTTACAAGTTGACACGGACCGCAGTCTGTGATGTGTTTTTGAAAATAATTGTTAAATATAGACTTCGGTCTAAGATTTTTGTGCATATGGATGCAGGCTGCGGTCTGTGATCCCGGTTTAAAAGGACATGAGCTACGGTCTGTGGTTCTTTAACCAAACGTACTGCGGTCCGTCAGGATAACGTACGGTGCACCGGTACAAGGAATAGGCTGGTTGTAGAGCACGGTTGGGATGACCGGGGCCCACTCTACATAAGGCCAAGTCGCTAAGGGATGACAGGAGTGCCAGCGGTGCCCTCCCTAAGATGGGAGCAGGATAAATAAATAGTCGCTGAGCTAGCGTGTTGTTAAGGATTCTTTTCAAAAGGTAGCATGATCACTTGATAAGTGTCACTACTGGATGGGGAGAAATGCATTTGCATACGTTTTGCTTTTCAAAAGCCCAAAGATTAAGCTAAAAAAGCATTTATACGAAAAGTTATCCTAAAAGGGATTTTAATGAGCTAATATGCATAAGTTACCCTAAAAGATAGGGTATTCTACACAAAAGTGTAAATAACGGGGATAAAAGGAAATCTTTTTATGCAAATGCAGTTATGAAAATGATTTATGTATTTTATTTGCCTTGTTTGCAATAAACAAGCCCCAAGATGGGGATTATGAAAAAGATTTATATGAAATGTGAATTGGACATAAGAATGTCCATTTCCAAAGAGATTAAATGATAAGGGTTTATGGACATGAGAATGTCCAATGTTAATGTGTTTAAATAAAAAGTGTTTTAGGACATATGAATGTCCATTGCCAAAGAAAGCTATATGAAAAATATTTTGAGACATAAAATGTCTCTTGGCTAAAGGAGTTTATGATGGTTTATGTTAATGATATTTTGAGATTTGAGATGTCTCCTTTGCCTAAGTATTTATGTTGTTTTGGACGTAAAACGTCCACTGGCAACCGATGATTTCATGTAATGGCTATGAACATTAAAAATGTTCATATAAGATTAAAGGGAACTCATTAGAGAAGGTAAAACGTATATGTTTTGCTTTAACAAGCCTAGGCGCGACTTGTAAATGATTTTAAAAATGAATGCTTTATGAAAACATTCAAGGACATGGAATTGTCCTCATAAACAAAGGAGTTCACGATGATATTTTAGGACATGTACATGTCCTCAGGAAAAAAGGTATTCCCGATGTTTATGAAAAAGTTTTCAAGGAAGTCTTTCCCTAAAGATAAAATGCTTGCTTACTGAGTTGTCACTCACGTTTTATTTTCCCAACCCATAGACAAGTGAAAGAAGAGATCTGGCAAAGGAACGGGAGCCATCCATTGAAGAAATGGAAAGTTATGATAAGTTTCATGTACTAAGGTATGCTAATGTCTATGTGAACTTAATTAGAATTTTAAGTTCTATATATGATTCAAAGATTGAATCTATGAATGTATGGATGTATGGATTGTAAAATGTAATGCTTAAGTCAAAGATGCTATAAGTTTGTGTATATGAACTTAGTTAGAATTCTAAGTTCCATGTGAATCAAGGACTGAATGTATGCAAGTATGATATGTACAATGATTGAGTGTATAATGACAGGCATGTAAAGATGCTATGAATGAAATGATGAATTTTATTACAAGCGAAATGTCTTAATGTGTGATGATTGTCATGTCAAGTTTATGATTGATGACAGATAAATAAACGAAAAAAAATTTGGACGTATTCCAATTAAGAACCTACCGCGTGATCAGGGCAACAATCCTGATTCACATTTACCAATCGATAGATCTTGAGGTAAGGAAGTGACGTCTCGGTTCGGGGCGCCATATAAACAATCACCTGGATTTGAGGAGAAAGATCAATCTAAATTTGTATATAAATTAACCAAAGAACTATATGGATTAAAACAAGCTCCAAGGGCTTGGTATGAAAGATTAAGCAAATTTCTGATTGATCATGACTTCCAAAAAGGAAAGGTAGACACCACGTTGTTCATTAAGTATAAAGAAAGAGACATTTTGATTATTCAAATTTATGTAGATGATATTATTTTTGGTGCTACTAATGTGATTCTTTATCAAGAATTTTCTGAGCTTATGCAGAAGGAATTTGAGATAGGTATGATGGGGGAGCTAAATTTCTTCCTTGGACTATAAATTAAGCAACTAAGTGAAGGGATTTTCATAAATCAGTCCAAGTATATCAAAGAAATGTTAAAGAAGTTCGGCATGCAAAATAGCAAAGGGGCAAACACACCTATGAGCTCAACTATTAAAATTGACAAAGATGAGAAAGGTAAACCTGTTAATTTAAAGTTATATAGAAGCATGATAGGCTCTTTATTATACTTAACTGCTTCTAGACCCGAATACTGTTTAGTGTTTGCATGTGCTCTAGATTTCAATCATATCCAAAAGAATCACATTTGGTAGCTGTAAAAAGAATTTTCTGATACTTAGTAAATACTACCAACATAGGACTTTGGTATCCAAAGGGTTCTAATTTTGATCTAATCGGCTACTCGGATGCGGATTTTTCCAGATACAAAGTAGATAGAAAAAGTACTAGTGGAACATGTTAGTTCCTTGGAAACATGTTGGTTTCATGGTATTCAAGGAAATAAACTAGTGTTGCTCTATCTACGGTGGAAGCTGAATACATTGCTGTCAGGAGCTGTTGTGCCCAATTGCTTTGGATGAAACAACAACTTAGGGACTATGGCATGGATTTTAAAAATATACCTATTAGATGTGATAATACTAGTGCAATATGTTTGACTAAAAATCCAGTCTTACATTCTAGAACCAAGCATATAGACCTAAGACATCATTTTATCAGAGAACATGTAGAAAATCATGATATATGTTTGAAATATGTGAAAACAGAACATCAAATTGCAGATATTTTTACCAAACCTCTAGCAAAAGAACCATTTTATAAAATTAGAAATGATATGGGGATGATTGAATTAAATTAGAAATGATCTTAGAAAAGTACAAGCTGAGGGGATCACAGGTTCAGGGGAAGCAAACCTCGACATTCTCTAAGGATTAACCCGTTCCATCTTTATTTTGATCAATTGACAAAAAGGGGGAGAATAAATTAGGATTTGAGTGGGGTAGATTATACATAAGTTTGCATATGAAAAGTTTGTGAAATATGTAAATGATGAAAATGAAATATGTATGTTAAACTTCAAAATGCAAAAGACCAGTGATTATTCTAAAGATACAAAACAAGATAAAATAGTATGTTTTAAAGAAAGGGGGAGATTGTTGGAAACATGTGAAAAATAAGCCAAGTCTATGTTTTGATGATTAACAAATAAATTTGAGTAAGTTTTGGTTATTAACATGTTTGTAAAGATGCTTAAAGGATATAAAAATGAAGAAAATGAAGCATGACAGGTCAAGTCGATTTCCAAGTCGACTCAGGCATCGACTTAGGCCAAGTCGATCCCCAAGTCGACTCCAGCAGCGACTTCAAAACGTTATTTTCGTCCAACGTTGAAATCGGGGAGTAAAGCTGCCAAAGTCGCAAACGAAGTCAACTCCGCATGCGACTTGGGTGAAGTTGCAGACTAAGTCGACTCCAGCATCGACTTCAAACGAGATTTTCTGTCCAGAGTTGAAATTGGGGACGAGAGTTGCCGAAGTCGCAGAGCAAGTCGACTCCACATGCGACTTGGGTGAAGTCGCTGGCCAAGTCGACTCTAGCTTCGACTTCAGACTGACAACACGCGTTTTGAAGAGCTAAGTCGCAAACCAAGTCGACTCAATGCTTGACTTGAGTAAAATTGAAGACTAAGTAGACTCAAATATTCAACTTAGGCCAAATGAAGATCAAATCAAATCCAAAGCAAGCAAAGTTTCATGTATTCATCATGGAAAATCAAAATCACACAATTCGACTTCCTTTATGCAAACCAAGACTCAAGGATTCAAGATTCAAGATTCAAGACATGGAGTGTAAAGAAAGAATGAATATAATGAGTTTCAAATGATATAAATCAAGGGAAGGACAATTAAGCATGAAGAAATTAAGCAAGCAACATCATTTCAAAGAAGTTCAAGTTCATTAAGCAAGCACAGGAAGTGAAGTCGCACCCGAAGTCGACTTCACCTGCGACTTGGGTCAAGTTCAGGATCAAGTTGACCCGAGGAAGAACTTGAACAGCCTGAGCACCGCCGAAGTCGACTCCATCGGCGACTTGGGCGAAGTCGCACCTGAAGTTGACTCCACCTGCGACTTGGGTCGCAACGGTCGAAAAATTTTCAAACGTTGGCGCATTAAATGCGCGCCACCTACTTCCAAATGTTCAGATTCCCTCGCCATTTATATAAGGCATTCAATATGAATGTGGAGGGTAGCTGAAACATCATTGATTGAGCACAACTCTCATCTCTAAGAGCATTAAGTGATCAAGCCAACATCTAGAAGAAGAATCTTGCTTTCAAACTGCCAAGAGCTGTTCGTTGAATCTTTTAGACTGCTTTACAAGTTCTTCTCTATGCCAAATCTGCCTCTACACACCAGTAACATGTAGAAACTTTCTTTTATACTTTTTTGTTGTATTGAACTTGATTTAGTTTGGGTAACTAAGATCAAGTATAAGCAAAGTAGTGTGTGACTGGAGTGGAACTCGTCACCTACTTGTGCTGTGAATTATTGAAGCCCCCTAGAGCTGGAATCTAGAAGAGAGCAGTGACTCTAGTTGTATTTGTGAAATGCAAAGTGGAACCCAAGTCACAAGAGGTGTGAGCTTGGAAGAGTAGAGTAGGGAAAGTTGCCCGAACCACTATAAATCTTGTCCATTGATTTATTTCAGCTCTTATCATCTTATTGTTTTCCTTTTGTTTCATTAAAGGGGATTAAACTAAACCGGGGTAAAGTTTCTGTTTAAGTTAAAAATTTTAATTATCCAATTCACCCCTCCCCTCTTGGGTATTTGCCATTAACTCGGGACCAACAAAATCTAGAGCTAATTTTCTCTCTCCAACTTTGTGGCGCCCCGACCCGGGTGCCTAGAAGCCTTACTCCGGTATCTTTATCAATTAGTAAACGTGACTCAGGATTGTTGCCCTTATCACACGGCGGGATTTTTAATTGGATCTCGTCCAAAAATTTTTTTCCTGTCATTCATTTTCTTTCATCATATAACAAACACTTATCATCAATTTTACACATGATACTCTTAATATCTCATTACATAACATCATATCATCATACATGAACACATTCTTGACATCAATTTCACATATATTATTCATATCATAATAATTGACTTATCTACATCACAAGTTCTTTCAATCTAAACATTTCATACATACATATTTTGAAAATTCCATATAATCATTCATACCATATACAGACTAGCTTGTTGAAAAGTTTTCATCATACTTTTTTCCTTTCCTGCGTGGCCTGTGCTGTACCTGTCTATGGTTGGGGAAAACAGAACATGAGTCGAAAATCAATAAGCAAGCATTTTTCATTTTAAATCCATTTCTCACCTTTCAATAGTAGATGCTTAACAAGCATTCGACTAGCAATTGGAGGAAACCTTTTCATAAATACCTTTCATAAACATTTCATAATCCCAATTCATGGCAAACATATGCTTGTAAAACTTGACATATAAATTTTTTTTTCATAGACATATTTATATTCTAAAATATTTTTCATCGGAGCTCCTTTTCTCATAGGACATTCTCATGTCCTAAAATACTTTTCATAAAATCCTTTTTAAGCATATGCAACATGCAATACGTCATTGTCCATCTGGTAGGTGACACTTATCAAGTGATCATCCTTCCTTATGAGAGAAACCTTTTCAGGTGATAGCCCGCGAGCCAGGCGACTATCTGTGTCCATATCCCATTTCAGGGAGGGTGCCACCGGCATTTAGCCTTATTCAAGTGACTCGGCCTATGCAAAGGGGGCCCAATTTGCAACCACGTCCGGCTTGCACATCCTTTATAGTAGACCTAGTACATAATCCTTGTGCACAATTTTTCTTCACGTTCACATGCTGGCATGCTTTTATAAAACACCACAAACCCAAGTCTGTGTCTTTTTCTGAAAACTCGATGTCAGCATATCATTTCAAATCAGTACAAACCTCGGTCTGTATTTCCTTTTTCAAATCTTGAAAACTGGGCTTAACCCATATTAACGAGTTCTATACTCAAAACGTTTTGTAAGGATGGCCAACCTTAAAACATTTATATTTCATAAATTATTTGAAATAACAATATTTTCTAACCGTTTTATAAATAATTTTTGAACGATAAAACGTCTTTAAAAATATTTGAAACCAAAAGATTTTTTCTTACAAATTCTTTTCCCATTTATGGGTTTTTATGATCAAAGGACATGCAAGTACATGCTTTCATCTAATATCATATACTTTTGTCCACCTGTCTTATTATTCATTTCTATAAAGGATAGTCTTGTATAATCCTTTGAACATTTCTCAAATCATTTTTGAAATTAATTTATCGTGTTGGCCTTCCTTAAATCCTTCTCGAAATAATAGATTTTGGAAACTCCAAAATAATCCAATATTTAGAGATCCTTTGAAACATATCATTAAAATACTTCAAAACCATGTAATAAAACTATTATAAAAAATTATTTTCAAATCTCATTTTAAAATCTCATTTTCCTTTCAACACAACCTTTTCAACATTTGTATTTTCATATTTTTCAATATTAAAAGGATTTGCTTCTAGCGAAGCAATTTCCAAAACAATTTAAGGTTGCAGAGTAAGGTCGTATAAAATTGTATTTTCAAAAGATTTTCTTGCTTACCTGCGAAGTCAACTTGTACCTTCCACTTGTACCATTTTCTTTTCCTATACAAATGAAAATGACCATTTTTCTCATATAATCATAATATTTTATGCTTGCACATTTCTACTATTATATTTGAATTTATCTGAGGGTTTTCTAACCCATGCATATGTCATAATCACTTTATTTTTCTTCATAACTCTCATAGAGGTTAATTTGGTCTCTATTTTCACATATGGATTTTTATCCCAAAAATCCTTAAAAATTCCATTCATACATACATCCTTATAAATATCCATCTTATTTCTGTCCAAATCACTCTGCTTACTATTCATGATTACTGTTCATGTTCACTGTTCACGCGGGTTATTGTTCACAGCGTGTTTGACACTGTTCATGGGTTTCAAAATTTAGCGATTTTTTTTAAAATAAAAAATACTATGACATAGCTCTTGTCTAGTACATCATGAGATAATTCATGCATTTTGAATTAATCATGATTATCTTGGCTAAATAAATCATTTTAGCCGCCTATACACATATGTGTATAAGGTTCCATAATTCATGTTTTAAGCATGAATTTGACTTAACAAAATTATTTTAATTCCTATAATATATTCCGTAACATACCATGATCAACATAATCATAATTCTCATTTAAAATTTCTGAAACTTATTATTAAATTCCAAAACAGCCCTTGTTTTCTTATTTTCACTAGGTTCCATCTTCTTATTTATCCATTAATTCCATATACATATTATAACATCAATTATTAATTATTCTTGCTATCCTTAATACTTTATTACACTCATGAATAACATATATATCAATTCAGGTCATTTTAACTTAGGTTTCGTATTTCTTTTTGATTATTTCTCAAACTGTCCACATTTGCTGAAATCAGGCGTACTGATTTATTTAAATATTTATTTGTAATAAAATCAAGGTATTTAATTCTGAAATTTATTTCATACATCAATAACTACATTAATTAACCCTCATAAAAATTTCAGCAAGAAATATTAATATTATATATTTATTTTGACATTTTCACTGTGCTGGACAGTGTTGTAAAATTAGGAATAGCCCTAATCACGTTATTTTTAAACCATACTTATGTCATCCAAAAATCATATTTAATTTTTTTATTGTGATAATAATAATATCTTATACATCATATCAAAATTTCAGATAAAATATACATCTAAAAAAATTATTAAAAACTGATCCTGTCACCCGTTTTACCCTATTTAAGTTAATCTTCTCGGATTTTTAATTTACAACTTGCTTAGTATTTTAAGCTGAAACTTTGGTCGTTCCTTAATGATCATATAATAAGATTTTACACAAATTTTCATAGCTAAAATCTTTCGTTTACCCTCTCATTCATATTTTGGTTTCTAACATCACATAACCTTTAGATTTGAACAATTCAAGATTAACCTATTATTTTGACGGTAAGTCAAATTGTATCATTTTAAACAGTTATTAAATCATAATTGCTCACCATGATAAAAGTTCTAAAATTATGAAATCAAAACTGAATTAAGTTAACGTTCAGACTATAAAACTTTTGATTTTATGAAATTCAAAACCAAATGTGGTATATATATACAAACCTGTTCAGATGAAATATTTTGCAGCAGGTTATTTAAATTAATCATAAATCATATTAACGTTTAATAGGTTGCATAAATCTGTTTGGACGTTGTATGATGATAAATCAAATTGAATTATACTGAGTTAATTCAAATCACGGTAAAACCATGCTGAATTAATGAAAATCATGTTGTATTAATTAAATAATATGAAAATCATGCTGATATTAAAATCTGCTTGAATTTGGTATTTAAATCATGCACCCAGAAATTTATTCATCATATTAATTTACCATTGGTAGAATACTTAAATAAAAGTTATGTTTGTTAATAGCTTTAATAGAAAATCAAATGACGAGCAGCATTTCAAAAAAGAATATTTAAACGTGAAATAAAAAGAAACTTGTTGAATACCTTGCTTGTACCGTTGCTTGGTGCTTGGCTTAAAAAAAATTCTTTTAAATGCTGCTGCCCGTCCAGCAATGCATTGCAGCAATAGCGTCCAGCAACCCCTTTTTATACATTCCATTAAGCGGTTTTATCGTGGTTTAATTTAACCAAACCTTAGTCCACCGTTTAACTATACTACAGGTGTTGAAAAATCAAGCAATTATATACAGCTGCCCTTTTAACGTGTTGCTTCTTCCTTTTATTATTATTATTATTTTTTTTTTTTTTTTTGTTAAATATACATGGAACTATCCACGTATATCAACAGTGATTAAGTACATCTGCCCACGTATCATGTGCACCGTCCATGCCAGCGCCATTCTTCTTGTTTTTGTTTTTTTTTTTCGGTAAATTCCAACATTAATAAATTAAATCATAACTGCCTATATTCACACTTATATATTATGAAAATTTTTCTTATTAATATATATACAGTTGCTCACAAAATGCACCTTTTGGAATTTTGAAAACAATTCTATTTTATTTTAATTAACTAATTCATATTTGGATAAAAAATCTCTTTTTAAAATTTTGGAAACATGTTTTCCAAAATTTTATTTCGTCATTAAATTGGGCATATTAAAATAGGCTTACCCATAAAATTTCACCTCAATTGGAGCAAAGTACATATTTTAACTTAATTAAAATCATTTTTTGTCATAAAATTTTATTTTAAAAACTTGTAGACATGTTTTTCAAAATTTAATCCATTCATTATGTAGGGTATATTAAAATAGGTTGCTTCTAAAATTTCGTCTCAAATGGCCTTATATACATTAAGATATTAATTAACTAAGCAATTACGTAAAAAAATAAAATATCAACTAGACTTAAATTATTTTCCATAATCTATTCCGTCTAGATTAAAGAGCACATAATTTAGTACTTTCTATTAAATTTTTTTATCCATATGAGTTATACATGCTTAGATCTAATAAAAATAGTATGGATGAATATAAGCCCTTAGTTAGGACCCCTAATTGGCCAAAAAAAAATTTCATTTATTTTTATTTTTTCATAAGGTCCGAGAATTTAAAAATTTTCACTAGTATAATTCAGAATTTTGAAATTCCTTTCCGAAAATTTGTAAAAATTCATTTTCATATAAAATCATAAATTACCCTCCATTTTCTTATAAATCTCAATTGTAACCTCTGTAAATTCCAATTAAGTCCTCTTTTTGTCTCTACTACTATTTTATCCTTTTGTGGAAAGTTTTCTTTTTCGTCTTTTGTGATTAACTGATCACTTTATTTTAACAACATGGTTACTATTCATGTTTCACTATTTACATTCACTATTCATTTGAAATTATATTTCATAATAATTATTCGATCCTTCAATTCCATATATTACAGAAATCATATATTTATTTCATATAAAAGTCAATACATTACCTAAGGTTCATGACCTTAGGATTTCATACATGATCATAAAATTTCGGGTTCCACAAACTTCATCCTAGTTCAATGGGGTTCAACATCTACACCCATATAATGCTTCTAATATCATGGACCCTATCCTAATCGGATGCCTTACATACTTGTCTAGTACTAGGTAATCTATGCACAAGTTGTGAAACCCTGACCCACATAGGATTCATGTATGATTTGATTGAATTATGAATGATTTCTTTACAATTTTGATGATCTATTATAATTAGGTCAGTGGTTGTGAATGATGATTAAATCAATCATTATAAGTCGATATGGGTCAATATAATTAAGTGGCCTAATGAGGATTGAAAAGTATTAGTGTGCCATTAATAATTAATTTAATTTTCATGATGTGATTATTGAAAATTAGAAGGATAATTATAGAGTTAAGTTGGAGAATGCTAGAAAATTCATAACTTGACGCCTGTAAGGCGGATTGAGATGACATTTGAAAAGTAAGCACATAATTTCATGCCCAATCTTATGAAAAGGTTAGATTATGAAACTTTTGATGGGATTAGGGTGATAATTGATCATTTCCATCCAAAATCCAAAGATGACTTCAAATGATCATAACTTGAGATAGAAAAGTCGGATTGAGACGAAATTTGAAATGGACGGTTAAAATTGTGAGATCAATGCAATGAAAGGATTGGATTAAGCTAAGTGTTATGGGATTATGCATACACAAAAAAAGGGTGTGCACCTTTGACTTTTTGCACCTTAAAGTAGATTGCGTTTATGTTAAAGTTAAAGTAATTAATTATATGATTAATGGCAAAAATGAGGTGTCGAAAGGAGGTAAATTCCAGGGTATTTTATGAATTTCCTAAAATGAAAAAATCCATGAAAAAATCCCCTGCATTAATGTTGGAATTAAGGAGCTAATGGCTAGCTCAAGGGAGGCACATGGAGATGGCACACAATGGACGTCCATGAGCTCTAAAAAGTGGATTTTTGTAATTTTTTTACATAAAATCCACACCTAAGATGTAAAACCCTAACCAATGTAGAACCCATATGTATGTATTAATCATGTATATGATATTTATTTGGGAATTATTGAATTATGAAGGTTTTATGTGATTTTGCTAATTATTGCAATTAGGATTTTCGATTAGCAATAATGATATGATTAATCATTTTGAGCTAAAATGGGACAATGGAATTAGAGTCAATTATTGTTGATGTAATGTGCAAATAAATTATGGATAATCATTTTCCATTATTTAAAATGAATTATGAGCATTTGTTTAATAATTGTTAAGTTAAATGGAAAAACAGTGGAAATTTCATAACTCAACGCCTGTAGGGCGAATTCAAGTGAAATTTGAAATGGAAATTAATAATACTGGGTTTGGTATTATGGAATTAATGGGTTATGAAAATTCTTGATGAAATGAGAGTTATAATTTATTGATCATATTTCAATTTCAACCGTTAACTTTAAACGGCTATAACGGGAGTTAGGAAAATCGGATTGAGATGAAATTTGAAACGGTTGAATGAAATTATGAGATGTTTATTTTAGATGGCTTGGATTAAGCATGAGTTGTTGGAAAAATACTTGCAATGAAAAAGGTAAGTTTGGTTGACTAATGCTCCACAAGAGCACTTTACATTTAATGCTAGAGTACAAAGCATAATGGCTTGAAATTAATGGGATTTGAGGTGTCAAGTGCAGGCTATTTTTAATACATTTTGTACATTAATATAAAATGCAAAAATTTGAGAATTATCCAGCCATTAAATGCATATGATGATGGAGCTACAAGATGCTCAAGTGAGAGCATAGGTTATGTGGCAACAAGGGACGTCCAAGGGGGGCTGCCAAGCTGATTTTTTTTGAATTTTGAATTTTTAAAAAATACATATATGCAGATGATATGCAGTTACATGAGATGTGCATGCAATTATGAAGATTTTTAGCAATAAAAAATTGGAAAATGCAGCTGCCATGCAAGTGGAAACGTGGACAACATATATGGATGAAAAACGTGATTTGATAGGCTAAGTTGCTGCAGTTTTTGTTAAATTTATTTACACCAAATTAATACATGAATTAATGGATAATTAAGTGTATAATTCACCCTTAAATTAGGGTTGAAAAAAAATGGAAAAATGGCTGGAAATTTGGGCAGCAAGGGACGTGATTCATGGAGGCAGATTGACGACCATGGATTAATGCCATTTGTGATTTTTGAAAAATGGTAAAATCTCAATTTACATGGCCGTGAATACACCAGCACATGAAGGTGATAAGGAAGCAATTTAATGTGTGGAAAATTGCCCAAATTGTGGGGCCCACAGCTGGAAAAAAATTCCAACTAATACATGTCCATGCACGTCCATTGTGAGAGAGAGTTGGAAAACGGCTAAGTGCTAAACTTTTCATCCAAAGCAAGCAGCAGCTCACGTCCCATTTTCCCAGCCAAGGAAGAAGGAAAAACAAGAAAAAAGGGAGGAGAATTGAGGAGGAAACCATCTCCAAGTGCTAGGATTTGATTTAGCACTAATTCAAGTAAGTATACGTGTTGTTTAAGTTGATTATTTTGAGTTTTTAAACTGCAAAACATAGATATGGAAGGGTTGCTTAAAGAATCTGTAAAATTATGATTTATCATGCTTTTGGTTAAATATGGAATGGTTATTAGGTTTTATGTATGAATTTTTAAGTTTAAGTTGATGAAAGTGAAGTTTTGTATGTGTATTAAGTGGAAAATCCAAGTTGGCAAACCCTAAATCTCCAAAACAAGTTTCTGTTTTGATTTTATTATGTGATTAGGTTATGAATCATGTATTTATGCAAAAAATACATTGTTTTATGCTTAAATGATGAATTTTTGAAGTTATGGAATGCAAAGTGATAATTTTGACCTAATTTCCATGTTTCTATGCTAAAAATGCTATGGAAATAGGTTTGCATGTTTTATGAACGTTATGCAGGGTAAAATACCCTAGGTTTAAGGTATTATGGATGCCCAAAAATATTTGGGAAAGGAAGCCCTAAAACTGATTTTTATAGATTTTATGAAAGAATGTCAAATTGATGTGAAATGGGACTCAAAACGTGTAGGCAACTTGCTGTTTTGAGAAATGATAATTCATGAATGTTGTATATGTGTTAAATCCCTAAAAATGGATTAGGAAAAATGGATTTATATGCTAGAATTTCGGAATTATATGACTGCTTAGGGTTATGTGTCAAAAGACACGTTAAACAGGTGAAAAAACGGGTTCCAAACTTGCTGTTTTGGAAACCCATGGTGAGTGGATTTAAATCCCATGAAAATACCCCAAATGCAGTGGTAATTAAGGTAATTAACCCACTGAAATATGGATTACATTTCTTCTTTAGGAAAATTTATGAAATATTTTATGTATATGTTGCTAAATGGGCCTATGTGAATGATACATATGAATAGGTGATGAATGACTTATGATAAGTGATTTTTGCAAAAGTGCATGAAAATAAGATGAATTACATTTTTATATATATGTTTAAGATTTTATGATATTAATTCCAAAATTTTGGACTTGATTTATGGAGTGAAGGCAACGGTATGTGCATAAAAGAAACACCCATGCTTGTATTTTAGAAAAATGGATAAATGTCAAAGTGAGGTTAAAGAACCTATGTATGATGATTATTAAATGAATTTTGTGAGATTGAAATGAGTACCCTATGTATGGGTTTATGTAAGTCATGTTATGGGGTAGCCGACGAAATGTGTAAAAATGTGCACATATATGCTAAATGTATGCATAGTAACTTGTGAAGTCAAATAAATGATGTATGTATATGGAATAGGTTAGAAAACTAAATGAAATATGAGAAAAATAAATATATGAAAAATCATATTATTCTCATGTAGGCAAAGGTAAAGAAAAACCTGTGACGGAAAGCTAAGGAATTCAGGTAAGCAAGCAAATTTTCTAAAGGATTTTTGCTTTTCTAAATTGTTTACATAAATGCAATTCTTGCTTTAACTTGTTTGATGAAATTATAGAAATTGTTTCTATTATGTTTAAGGATGGCCATCCCTTAGCAAAATGGTGTTGAAATGATGTTTTACTTCAAATGCAATTTTATGAAATTTTTCTTTGATAAATGCTATGGAAAAATGATGTGATGCTATGTTTCTGATTGAAAAATCATGCTAGCATGTTAAAGATGGATTTATGCAAAAGTTCATGTGCACAGGATACTAGGTCCCCTTGAAGGGTATAAGCGGACCGATTGTCCCCCCTTGGTGTGACCAAGTCGCTTAAAACAGGCCCAAGGCCGGCGGCGCCCTCTCTAAAATGGGAGTTAACGTGACGGATGGTCGCTTGGCTAGCTTCCATCATAAGGGAAAAATGATATATATGTTCATGTTTTTATATGGCATTATGCATATGGTACTCGTGATGGGTACAAAATTTCATATTTATAAGATATACCTTAGGACAAGTTATAAGTTGCTTTCCAAGATGATTTTAAATGCAAAATGTTGCCTGAAATGATTTGCCTGTAAAATATGAATAGCTTGCTTATTGAGGATGATTCATCATGAAATGGTTAAGTATGGAAAAGTTATGAGGTTATGTGTGTATATTTCAAATGGAATGTATAAAATGATATAAACTCGTAAAGAGTTAAGATAAAAGGGATAAATATCCAAAGAACTCACTAAGTGATAGGGCGACAATCCTGATCACGCTTACTAATTGATAAATCTTGGAGTAAGGTTGTGACGCTCAGGTTGGAACTCCACATATCATGTTTTCGAAAAATTGACATGTCCCACTAGTGCTTTTTCTATCTACTTTGTGTTATACCTAAACCCACGTAAGGTTTATATATATGCAATTAGCATATAAATATGAATCATGTATGATTTAGTGGAATTATGAATGATTTCCCTTGCAATATTGATGATTTATTGCAATTAGGACAAATGATTATGAATAATGATTATAAGCCAATATGGGTTAATGTGATTAAAGAGGCTTAATGAGGATTAGGGAATGTGAATATATTGAGGATAATTACCTCATATATTAAGGTTTAACTAATGGAGATTATGTGATAGTTATGGAATTAAGGTGGCAAATGCTAGAAAATCCGTAACTCGTCGCCGGTAAGGCGGATTAAGATGAAAATTGAAAGATAAGCACATAATTACATGCTTAATCTTATGAAAAAGTTAGATTATGAAAATTTGGATGAGATTAAGGTGAAAATCAATTATTACCATCCAAAGTTTAAAGATGACATCAAATGATCATAACTTGAGCTAGAAAAGTCGGATTAAGACGAAATTTGAAATGAACGGTTAAAATTATGAGAACAATGCAATGAGAGGCTTGGATTAAGCTAATGATGATGGGATCATGGTTGCACGAAAAAGGGGTGTATACCTTTGACTTTTGTGCACCATAAAGTAAGCTTGTATTTATGATAAAGTTAAAGTGATTAATTAAATAATTAATGACACAAATGAGGTATCAAAAGGAGATAATTACACATGAATTTTACGAATTATTTAAAATGAAAAAATCCATGATAAAATCAAGTGATTAATGACATGATTTAATGACTAATGGGCTAGCTCAAAGGAGCATGAAGTAGGAGGCATAGAGTGGATGTCCAAAGGGCTGTTTATATGGAATTTTTGATTTTTAAAAAAATGATAAAATATGCAATTAAATGACCTAGGCAGCTAGGGTGAAATATGGACATGATTTTGGTTGATTTTTATGGCACAAAATGCCAAAATTCAAGGCACATGGATGTGATCATCAAATGGACAGCAACATGGGAGCTAGAGAGAGGTGACATTCAAGGCAGCTTTTGGGAATTTTTATGACTTTTTAAAATGCTAATTGGACCCCTAAATGAGCTCCTAGTCAGGGTGATTAATTATTGTGGCGCCCCGACCGGGGGTGCCTAGGAGCCTTACTCCAGGATCTTTATTAATTGGTAAACGTGACTCAGGATTGTTGTGAGGACCATGTATTTTATTTTATTTTCATTATAACCTTTCTCTATTATGAGGTAATTTATGAACATGCTACTAGAAATTTATGATGTTAATGGATTAATAATATATATGGACATTGTTGAGCAGTACGACTATTTTCCACCTCGTAGAGTAGGTACGGGGTTCGACCTGCCTGGTTAGGTCGTGGGGGTCAAGGGGGTAGCGCCCCCGGAGAAATTTTTAACTATTAAGTCATAGGAGTGGGAAAGTAAATTACAAATTGCGATTAGACCTGACCCATGCTCCGGCCCGGCCCGACTCGATGGAGGTTCGGTTATAAAGAGGAGCTCGTGAGTTAGGGCTTCATCTTTCATTTGCGCCCGACTCCGTTTCCCTCTTCTTCTCTTCCTGTTCTCTGCTTCTTCTTTTCTTTCCCTCCTATTCAGTTCGATCCGGCTGTAGATTTCTTCAAAAAATCTCTTCCAACTACCTTGAAGGTCATCGATTTCAATCAAGGAAGCTCCGAATTTCTACAATCCAAGCCTAGGGTCGCTGTTTTGGGGAAAATCACGATTAAGGTAAGTAGATGCTGCCCTTTCTTGATTGAATAATGAAATCTCGTATTAAACATGATATGAAATGGGGGGGATACGTGATACCCAACAAATTCATGGTTTGTGGCATAGTGTTCGTAACAGTTAGGGTAAGCAAGGTTTGTGGGGAATTTGCCATGAATGAGTGATTTTATGAAGTAGAGGACTCGTTAGCAGATTTTGCTTTCTGAAAATGTGATGTTAGTTGATTCGGTTCAAACGAGGGTACGACCTAGAGGTTTTCTCTTTCTGCGCCTACCATGTGTTTGTTAAAATGCTCGTGTGGCAGTTTTATACATTGAAATGAAAGTAAACCTTGTTGATGTTGTATGTGTGGTTTGTGACATGTATTCTTGACTAGTTATTGTATGAGGTGTTATTTAAAATGATGGTTGTAAAAGGGTTGTTTATGGCCCCTAATTGACATGAGGAGAGGGTTGTTCATGGCCCTTGATTGACATGACTGGAGGATTGTTCATGTCCTTCTATTTATACGTGGTTATATGCATACGATCTTAGGAGTGGGTATCGGACCCATATGTTTTATTTTGATCATGACATGCGCATCCAAAACTTTGCTTATTCCACTTTGTGCTAACCACTATCTACTTACTGAGTCTATTTAGACTCACATGGTTTGTTATTTTTTTTCTTTAGATCCCAGGTTAGGTGGGGAACCTCAAGATGGGGCAAGTGGAAGACCAAATCTTGGAAACCATTAGAACATCTCTAATTAAAGTTATTTGAATTTTATTCTCTTTTGACATTAGTATTATGTAGACAGTTATTGAGCTAGATTTGACCTTGACAAACATATTGTATTTAGTATTTCGAATTGGATTACGATTTATGTGGATGCATGTAGATATGATCATTCGGTTTGCTTGTTGTGTATGGATAAATTTGAACAATTTCCTTCCATATGAATGCCCTTATCATATGAAGATACAAATATATAACTATAGAGTTGAAGGTCACATATTGAAATGAATTTGAATTGCTTATGAATAACAGGTTGTGTATTACATACCACCCCCTATATATTATGGGGAGATGCTGTCGAATTTTTTGTAGGTCATATGGTACCCTTTTGACTAGTTATTATGAATATTTAGAAACGGAGCGTTACAATTGTTGCCCTAATCACACGACAGGATTTTTAACTGGATCTTGTCCAAATTTTTTTTTCTTTCCATCCTTTTCTTTCATCACATAACAAACACTTGTCATCAACTTTACACATGATACTCATAATATCTCATTACATAACATCATATCATCATATATGAGCACATTCTTGACATCAATTTCACATATATTATTCATATCATAATAACTGACTTATCTACATCACAAGTTCTTTCAATCTAAACATTTCATACATACATATTTTGAAAATTTCATATAATCATTCATACCATATACAGACCATCTTGTTGAAAAGTTTTCTTCGTACTCTTTTCCTTTCCTGCGTGGCCTGTGCTGTACCTGTCTATGGTTGGGGAAAACAAAACATGATTCGAAACTCAATAAGCAAGCATTCGAATAGCAATTGGAGGAAACCTTTTCATAAAATCCTTTAATAAACATTTCATAATCCCAATTCATGGAATACATATGCTTGTAAAACTTGACATATAAATTCTTTTTCTATGGAACATGCAATACGTCTCTATCCATCTGGTAGGTGACATTTATCAAGTGATCATCCTTCCTTAGGAGTGAAACCTTTCCAGGTGATAGCCCGCGAGCCAGGCGGCTATCTGTGTCCATCTCCCATTTCAGGGAGGGCGTCACCGGCATTTAGCCTTATTCAAGCGACTCAGCCTATGCAAAGGGGGCCTAATTTGCAACCGCATCCGGATTGCATATCCTCTGCAGTAGACCTAGTACATAATCCTTGTGCAGACTTTTCCTTCCCATTCACATGCTAGCATGATTTTATAAAAACCATATACCACAGTCTGTGTCCTTTTTCTGAAAACTTGATGCTAGCATGCTTTCATAAAATACTACAGACCTCAGCTTGTATTCCTTTCAAATCTTGAAAATTGGGCTTAAACCATGTTAACGAGTTCTATATTCAAAACGTTTTGTAAGGATGGCCAACCTTAAAACATTTATATTTCATAAATCATTTGAAGTATTCAAGGAAAATATTTGAAATAATAATATTTTCTAACCGTTTTGTAAATAATTTTTGAACGATAAAACGTCTTTAAAAATATTTGAAACTAAAAGATTTTTCTTACAAATGCTTTTCCCATTTATGGGTTTTTATGATCATAGGACATGCAAGTACATTCTTTCATCTAATATCATATACTTTTGTCCACCTGTCTTAATGTTCATTTCTATATGCGATAGACTTGTATAATCCTTTGAACATCACTCAAATCATTTTTGAAATTAATTTATTGTGTTGGCCTTCCTTAAATCCTTCTTGAAACAATAGATTTTGGAAACTCTAAAATAATCCAATATTTAGAGAACCTTTAAAATATATCATTGAAATACTTCAAAACCTTGTAACAAAACTATTTTAAAACATTTATTTCAAATACCATTTTAAAATCTCATTTTCCTTCCAACACAATCTTTTCAATATTTTTAAACATTAAAAGGATTTGCTTCTAACGAAGCAATTTCCAAAACAATTTAAGATTGCAGAATAAAGTCGTATAAAATTGTATTTTCAAAAGGGTTGCTTGCTTACCTGTGTAGTCAACTTGTACCTTCCATTTTTCCTTTTCCTTTTCCTATACAAATGAAAAGGACTATTTATAACATTCCATGCTTGCACATTGAACTTATTTTTCTAACCCATATATATATATTATCTCATACAACTATCTCCTAATCACATTTACATATTTGGCTAATATTAACCATCCTTCCATCATTTATAAATCACTAATTAAACATGATTAGAATAGAATTTAAAATCTATTTTTAAACATTTATACACATACTCATTATTTCATGGCTATTTAGACCATGAAAATTCAAACATTTTAGCCTAGCTATTTTTGACGTCACTTGATTGGGAGTCAAATCTTATCGAACCAATAAATCATTTTAACACTTAATTAAACATTATATATGCATAGATTAATATTTAATAAATTAAAGAAACAATCCAAGCTTCTCTAATTTTCGGAAATTTACAACCTTTCTTTCATCATCCATAAACCATATATTAAACATTGTTTATACAGATTTAAAAATCTGTTTTGAACCTGTTTTCACGCCTATCATTTTTATCATTTCAATTTGCTAATTCAACATAGATATAACATTCCCATGCTTGCACATTTCCACTATTAACTTTGAATCTATCTTAGGGTTTTCTAACCCATGTGTGCTTCATATCAACTTTGACTCATTTCTACCTTTAGTTCAATATTGTCATCTCCTTTTTCCAATTCACTTATGTTCACCATCACTCTTATCAATTCTATTTTTAACACTTGTTTCCTTTCCTTTTTAATCAACTTCTCAAGGTAATTGCTTATAGACTTTTCTAAGTCATTTGACATTACCAATCTCATTCAAATAAGTCTTTTACCTTCCCTTTTTCATAAATTCCATTCCATACAATACATCATGAGCGTCCACTTTTATTTGTAACCGAATTTTCTTTTATATATTTTCTGGACATCCAAAATATTCATGTTTATTTTCAAATCAAATTAATAATTGCATCATCCCATAAATATCTTATGTTGGACAGTCACTTGCACATGTCATTTCATTAACTTTTCAGAAAATGACATCCATCTTCCCATAATTATAGATTAAACATAAAAATCTGATTAGGCGGTAATTTCCACCCATTCTTTCATCATCTATAAATCACGAATCGGTTTTGACATTAATCCTTACCCATCTTTTCATTATTCATAAATCATATTTTAAACATGATTATAAAGTAATAAAAATCTGTTTGGAACGGTACATCCATTCTAGAATTAAATATATAATTCAATTAGAAATGAAAGAAAGGGATTAAACAGCACCTGTCCTTGGAGCGTCCTTCTAGCTTTTGCTTGAGAAACATATATATATTTTTATATATATAATGCTGCTGCCCTGGATGCTGGATGCTTGGGATGTTGCTTTTGCTGAAAAAAAAAACTTTTTTTTAACGCTGCTGCCCACAACGTCCAGCACATCTATCCAGCAATTCTAATAGCATTCATTAGAATTCAGCAACGTCCAACAATGCCCATCTGCCCTCTTCATAAATATATATATATATATATTTAAATGTTTTAATAAAATTACAAGGGGCGAAGTAGCATTTTAGGAGAGATAATTTTCTAACATGAAGCATTGCATTAAAAGGAAAAACCCTAGTGGAAAAATTTTGACGTGAGGAAGGAAAGATTAAAAGGAAAAAATAAAAACCTGGTGATGCTGGGCGTCTTTGCTTTGGCTTGCTGAAATAAATTTTTTTTTCTTTTATATCTAATGCTGTTGCCCTTTTCTTTGAATGTCAGCCTTTTTCAATCCAGCAATATCATCCATCAACATGTCCAGCAACACCCTTTATATACACATCTCAACAGCGGACACCGTGGTTTAATTTAACCCAACCTAAGTCACCGCTTAATACATTACAGGTGTTGAATTTTAAAAAATTCAACAATTATAAATTAATTAGCTGCTCCTAAATAGTGGTCCACGTAATTACATGCACCGTCCATTTCCTGCTAGCGTGATTTTTTTCATGCAAAAATTTTTTTTAACGGAAATTCTAGTATTAATAAATTAAATCATAACTGCCTACATACACACTATGGAAATTTTTGTTATTAATATATATACAATTGCTCACAAAATGCACCTTTCAAAATTTTGAAAAAAAATTATTTTATTTTAATTGACTAATTCATATTTGGAAGGAAAATCTCTTTTTAAAATTTTAGAAACTTGTTTTCTAAAATTTAATTCCTTCATTAAATTGGGTGTATTAATTTAAGATTGCCCTTAAAATTTCACTTTTTATTTAATTATTGAAAAGTGGACATATATATGTCTCCACAAAATTCATATACATTTCAAATGTGAATTTCGAAATTTTCATAATTATTCTAAATAATTCTTCATAATCCTTAAAAATTTTCATCTTCAAATAATCATTATAGACCAACTTATGGTTTTTTAAAGCTAATTCATAACATTAATTATGATAATAATATTTTTAATCATAATTTTCAAAACTCCACCGTCGATCAGGATCGTTCGACTGGTAAACGTGATCAGGATTGTTGCTCTGTCACACGACAGGTTTTAACAGATATTTATCCCATTAAATATCTTTTCATAGCAATTTAATTCCTCATATGTTCATTTCATGCATATCTGAGTCATTTCCATCCAATAATGTCATAACTAGACATGATTTTCAAAACATATTTCAAACCATCTCATAAATCAAATGTCACTGCATGTATCATAATAGATGTCAACATAAATTATCAACATAAATTTACATTCATTCAACATAAGTTTTTCATAAACATGAAACTTATAATGTCTTTCCATTTCTTCAATGGATGGCTTCTGTTCCTTTGCCAGGTGTCATCTTTCACCTGTCTATGGGTTTGGAAAATGAAAATGTGAGTCGAAACTCAATAAGCAAACTTATATTTTATAGGCAATTCATTTTGAGGGCATATTTATTTAAAAGCATTTTTCTCCCTTCAGTAGAGAACTTATCAAGTGATCAACTACCTGCGGAGCAAAAATCTTTCATAAATCATTCAAACACTTTTCATAAATATTTCATGAACATTAGATGTGCAAATGCATCATTTCCATTGATGACGTTATCCTTCATGTAATGGTATGCTAGCACGGGGAACCCTCTTTCATGACATGATCCTTTCCATCCTTGGCGCCGGACCTTCCAACTTGGCAACGTCAAGGGGGACTCCTTGTCCACTTACTACCTCGACTAGCCTACTTAATTTCCATTCCATACATGACTTTTAGTCACCCCGGGATTATATACCCTCTTACACATGGAACTTGTTATTCTCATATAGAGAATTCTTTGCACCATCCCTCTTTAAACACCATTTCAATAAAACATCGTATAAACTCATAAGCAATCATTTATTTCATTAGAAATAAACATTTCAATACTCATATAAACAAGGAATGACCATCCTTAAATACCTTGTAATGAAAACAAAAATCATTTAGAAAGCTGCTTGCTTACCTCGCTTGCTTAGCTTTCCGTTTCAATTATCCCTTTGCCTTTGCCTATACATATAAGAATGATAACATTCATATATTTTCTTTTGCTTGCATTCAACTCAGTTTTCCAACCCATTTTCATTAGCATACATAATTCCTTCGACTTCTCAGGTCGTTATGCCCGTATAGAAAATACTTGTGCACTACATGGGCTACTACACATCACATTTAGTCCCCTAAGTAGGGTAATCATTCAATCACATAATAATCATCCAATAATTATTATTTAATGTCTCATTACCTTTCTTAAGCCATTTCCCACTTATTTTTCAAAATTCACACATCGTTGCTCATTTTAAGCACCCGTTGTTGCCTTAAGCCTCATTAATTAATCCCAAAATTTGGAATTACATCATGAAATTCTAAACAGATATATATTCACAAAATTTATCATATTTTCATGCATTTTTTCACAAAACCAAATTACATAGGCCATTTACCACTTATGCATGTCTAGCCTTTAACATATAGCCATTTAACAACACATATATGAGGCATTTCATAAAATTTTCCAAGTCAGAAATTTAATCCAAATTTTAGCATGATAATTATCTTTAATTACCACTGTACTTATGGTATTTTCATGGAATTTAAATCCACTAATCATAGGTTTCCAAAACAGCAACTTTGGAACCCATTTTTCACCAATTTAACCTGTCTTTTGACACATAACCCTAAGCAGTTTTATAAATCCGAATTTTCAAAAATTAATCCCACTTTTCCTAACCCAAATTTAGGTTATTAACATATATATCAATTTGGATCATTTCTACATAGGTTTCATATTTCGTTTTTATTTTTTTCTCTAACTATCCACATATGCTGAAATCAGGCATACTGAAATCTCAAAATCTTGAATTAATATCCAATCAAGTATTTTTGATATGAAATATCTACCATACCTTAATAAATACATGAATTAAGCAAAAATAAATATTTCCAGCACAAAAAATTAATCATTTATATTTATTTTGGTATTTTTACCTTGCTGGACAGCAGAATCCATTTTCGAACAGCCTTAATCAGGTAAATTATTGGGTATATTTATACCATCAAAACCTAATTTTTATTTTATTCATGTGATCCTAAATATTTATTATATATACTGTAAACTTTTTAGAACAAAATTATTTGTATAAAAATTATTAAAAATCATTTGGTGCAGCTGATCCTGCTACCCGTTTAATCCTGTCTAGATTGATGTTCCCGGATTTTTAATTTTCAGCTGACTTATCCTTTTAAGCTGAAATTGTTTTTGTTTTTTAATCACCCCATAATTATTCTTTCCAAAAATTTTCATGCTAAAATTAATCTATTTACTGTTCGTTCATATTTTAGTTTACAATATCATATAACTTCCACATTTGAGGCATAAAATCAAGATTAACATATACTTACTTGATTAATTGGTAATCCCTCTTTTTCCCTTGTTTTTCTTCCTTCTTTTCTAGCTCTATAGCTGGACGTGAGGGCTGCCTTTGGGAAAATGAAGTTTCAGCACTTAGAAAAAAATCACAACACCCCATTTCATATGACCGAGCATCCCTCTTATAGAGCTGGATTTTCCAGGTGTGGGCCCCACTTTGGAGCTGGATTTTCCACATCATTTAATGTATGCTTATCCTCTTCATGTTCTGGACAAATATTAGCCATGTAAAATAATTTTTACACATTTTAATAAAACCAAAAATCTGCTTACATCTCAACCCTACAGCTGTCCACCAAATCACGTCCACCATTGCTGCCCATCATTGCTGCCCATTTTCATATTTTTTTCCATTTTTTTATTAATATAAATTTAAGGGTAAATCATACACCTAATTATCCTTTAATTCACGCATTAATTTGGCATAATTAATTTATCAAAAATGGCAGCAACCACACATCATTTTGCACGTCATTTGCATGCAACAAGATGTCCACTTTTCATCCATCCATGGCAGCTGCTGTACACGAATTTTCTTGAATTTTTTCCACATAATTAAATGTTCATTTATGTATCCCAACATTTCAGCTATTTATGTGCATAAAATAAAAAATTAAAAAAAATCCAACAATAACATCACTTGAACGTCCATGTATGGACACCTCACCTATGCTCACTTTGAGCTCTTTCCATAGCTCATTAATTCCAGAAAAATATCAAAAGAATTTCCACACATATTAATGCATAAAATACCATGCATTGCACCTGCATTTGACACCTATTTGTTTCATTAAAAATTGCATTCAATTCATGCACCTTTTGCCTTAAATGCATGGTACTTTTGAGGTGTAAAAGTCAACCATATACACCTTTTCTAATTTAGGTATTTTTCCAACATGTTATGATTAATCTAAACCATCCAAAATGTGCATCTCATAATTTCATTCAACCGTTTCAAATCTCATCTCAATCTAATTTTCCTAGCTCAAGTTATAGCCGTTTGAAGTTAACGGTTGGAATTAAGATATAATCAATAAATCATTAAACTAATTCCATCAAGGATTTTCATAACCCAATAATTTCATAATATCAAGCCCAACATCATCAACTTCCATCTCAAATTTCACTTGAATCCGCCTTACAGGCGTTGAGTTATGAATTTTCTATGATTTTCCACTAACTTGAGAATTGTCCTTTTAAATTCTCATAATCCATATCAAATAATCTAAAATGATTATTCATGATGTATTGGTATATTTTAATCACCAACTAATTATTCTAATCCCATTGTCCCATATAAGCACATACTGATCACTCGAATCATCATTGCTAATCCATAGCCTAATTCCCATAATTTAGCAATTCACAAAAACATCCAAAAACTCCATTTAGTCACATGTACATGTTCAATGCACACATTGAATCCTACCTAGGTTGGGGTTTCACATGTCCATTAAATAAAGCTGCAAATTTGTGAAAAAATTACAAAAGGGGCAGCTGCATATGGATGTGATCACATGGACAGCAAGATGGAGCAAGAAAGGGTGGACAATCAAGGCTGTTATGTGATTTTTTGTGATTTCTTTTAATATGCTAAATGGACCCCTAAGTAGAATATTAGCTAGGGTAATTAAATACCCATAAATTAAATTGGAATTAGGTGGGGCAAATTGCATAAAAGCTACTGCATATGGACGTTGAATGATGGACAGATTTGTGGTCCCTTAATGACATGGATTTTAATGGATTTTCTTTGGATAATTATCTAATTTACTTGGACCATGTTTTGCCATGTCATCAAAGGATATAAGCATGCTTTAATCACCTGCTAATTAATGTGGCAAATGGGTTCCATAAAGCTAGAAAATCTAGCTTATACATAGACAGACGTCCATATGATGCAAGGGTTACAGAGAAAATGTCAAGGAGCAAACCCCCTAAAATTCCAGCAGTGCACGACCCCACATTCCAGCAGCATGAAAGAAAGAAAAAGAGGAGAAAAAGAGAAGGAAAAAGGGGAAGAAAGAAAAGGAGTTCAAGTTAGCAAAGTGGAGTTCAAGTTGGATTCAATTCATGTAAGTATATCTCATGATTTGAGTTCTTTAATTCTATGTTTTGCACCTCAACTTATGGGTCAAGAATTTGATTCATAATGAACCCTTAAAGTATGATTCATAATACTCTTGGTTAGGGTATTGATTAAGGATTGAATGAAAAGAATGAAATCAAGGGTTTAAGAGGATGAAAATGGAGATTAGGGTTGAAAACAGGTTGATAATCATGGCTGAACTTTTCTTAAATTCATATATAATATTGCTGTTTTGATGTGTTATTATGATTACATAATGATTCATGATGAGATGAATTATATATGTTGATTTGAGAATAAGTTATGCATTTTAGAAAGGATATGAATTAGGGTTACACATATGACCCGATTTCCATATTTTTATGTTAAAAATGATATATAAACTAGCCCAAATGATTTATGGATGATTAAGAGGGTAAAATAACCTGGATTTATAGTACTTTGGATGTTCAAAATTAGTTATAAAAGATTGTCCTAAATCTGATTTTTAGGGGCATACATGTGGACGTCCAAAATGGTGCAAGAAGGGTACCCTACATGCATGTGAAGTTGCTGTTATGCAAGCAAAAGAATTTTAGATTTTAAATATATGATAATACCTAAATTTGGGTTAAGAAAAGAATGATTAATTTCTAGAATTTATGGATTAGAAAAATATTTTGATTTAAGTGTCAAAACGGGCATTGAAAGGATGAAAAATGAGTCCCAAAGTTGCTGTTTTGGAACCCTAAGATGAATGAATTAGAATCTGAAATTAAATCGTAAATTAAATGATAATTAAGGGGTTTAATCATGCTGGAGTAAGAGACAAGTTTCTGTGTTGAAATATTTTAAGAAACACATGATTTATGTATTGAGAAATGGACATGTATGGAGAGATAGGCATGAGAAAATGATAAATGGTTTATGTAAAATGTTAAAATGAAAAAATGCATGAAATAGTGATAAAAAAAAATGTGGATTAAGGTACTATTTTCGTAAGTAATGTTAATCTCAAATTTTGAGATTAATATATGATGTCTAAGTAATCAACTAAGTGCTTAAAATGAGCACCGTTGTATGAAAAGTAAAAAATATGATAAAAATGATAAATGGAGGTAATGAACCTCTAAATAATGATTTAATGAATATAATATGTATGAAAGTTTACCCTACATAAGAGTACTAAAAATGAATGAATGGTTGATTTGATATGTATAGGCTATGTTGCTAAATATGAACACCCAACTTGAAAGACAAGTGGATTAAACTAGTGCAATGAAAATCCAAATTGATTTATGTAGGTTGGAAAACCTAAGGGATATAAGCATTTAAAGTTGATACATATAAATGAAATGTTATTTTCATTTATCTAGGCAAAGGCAAGGAAAAGAATGGAAGAGGGATTAAAGCGATCTCAGGTAAGCAAGCAAACTTTCCCAAATATTGTTTTCTTTCTATGTGATGATATGAGATTGAAATGTTTATGATTATGTTTTGACGAATGAGCAAGCACAAGTTTTGAAAATGATGACTTTAATGAAAAGCCACAAGTTTTGAAAATGACGACTTTAATAATAAGTCGTAAGTTTTGGAAAATGATAGCTTTAAGGAAAAGCCTCAAGGTTTGCTACATTGGAAGCAAGTAATAATTTTTAAGATAAAGATTTTATTACAAGTGTTGCGAAAGATTGGGATTGAGAAATTTGCTTATGAGTAAGCAAGTTCTCTATGTTGATAATTTTAAAAGTATTTTATATTTTATGCCGATGGTTTTAAGAATTTGCTTTCAAGCAAGCAAGTTCTTTATGATGTTGTATCAAAAGTATTTTATAAGAAAAAGAGAATTTTGCCCTTTTTCACAAAGCGACATCTGTAAATAAGTTTTGAATTAGTTTTACAATAATTTGTGATAATTAACGATGTTTATGAAAGAAAAAGAAAAAGAAGATATGATTTATGAAAAAGATTCATTTTTCTATGTCATGATATTTAAATATAAATGATGATTGGGACATAGTTCATATGTTTTGAAATGATATTCGAAAAGCTTTCATTTCTTTTAGATAAGGAAATATGTTGAAAATGACTTGAAAAATATTTATATGAATATTGTTAAAATGGAATTTAAGGATGACCAACCTAATAAGTTGATTTTATAAAATGGTTTGATTTTGGGTTGCTAAAATGGTATACAAAAATTATGCAAGCCCCCTCTCTATGTAAAAAGGGCACAATAGATATGTGGACAAGAATTTGACCTTGAGGTGGTTAAAAAGGGGATGGTATAATTGCATAACTTTTGTGATAAAAGAAGCCCTGAAATGAAAACCAAGAAAATGTTAGGAAATTGCATGGTTTATTTTTGAAAATCTAAAAGTTTTGAGGTTCTTTTATAAGGGTTTTAAGATGTATTGTTTCTCAAATATTTCGAATTTTTATCAAAATATTTTACTCAAAATTCTTTGATAACTCGTATTTTTACGAGTTATCATGGTCCATTTCAGACTTAATTTGTGTGTTAGTTCGAGAGATTAGGCTTAGTTAGCACTCTTTTAGCTTAATTTTCATCCGCTTTGCATTTTAGGAGCATTAATTAGTTTTTAGGCAATTTTAGCATTATTTAGGCTTTTTTAGTTTATTTATTTACTTTTTCCATCTTTTGTAGGAAAGACGGGACACATGAAGGCAAAGCGGACGAGTTGAACACAAGCTGAGGCATCCACAGGCAGAGAGTTTGCGCCTAAGCGCCACCCTACGTACCTTGGCCGTTGATAGCACACACCACTCACAGCATGGTTTTCAGAGAGTTGGCGCCTAGGCGCCACTTCATCTGCATGCAGCTCGAGTGCAGACGCCGCTGAAGCCACAGTTCAGAAATTACATCGAGGAACTTGGCGCCAAGCAAGGGCAGCTACAAAAGTTAAGAAGAAGCTCCAAGCAGGGACAGTCCAGAGAGTTGGCGCCTAGGCGCCAATACGCATTCGTACACGAATATTCCAGTGCGTAAGCTGTGCAAATAGGACTCCATATATAGTTCCTAGGGGTTCGCATGCGCGAGAGTGGGGAAAAAGGAGGAGAAGGAGCCGGGAGTACGAACTACAATGCAAGAGAAAGCGGAAATCAAGATTAAAGCTCGGATTGAAGAAAGGATTCAAGTCCCGTTGGTGAAAACTGCTGGAAAACAGTTTTTCTTATTCTTTCCAATTTTCTTTATCTGCCTTATGGATACTTTTTATATGGATGTATTAGATGTTAAGATCATGTTTTTGAACTAAACCTCCATTAGATGGATAGTTAGGATGATTTGAATTCTAAACTATATTGTTTCTTGGTTCTTAGAATATTCAAGAATGAATAGTTGATTTTATGCATGATTGTGTATGATTTACCTTTGCATGTGTGGATTTAATGCTTTTTACAAGATTAGCTACCTTCTAAGATGATTTAATTGCTTGATTTATCCTTGGAAGAGGAAGATTTTTGCAGGATCCATGTGCAAGGCATAAGTTTCGACCTTTGTGTAAGGAGAGTTGTTTAACGGATAGGAATATACCGTTAAACCCTGTGTAGTCATTTTACAAGTTATGAACTTATCAATTTCACTTTATTTAATGGCATGGGAACATAGCACTTAAACAAAGTGTAATTAGCTTTATATAATGTTCGAAGACATATATAAAGATATATGAACTTGGGCTAGTAAATTCATATGCAATCCAATTAAAAAGAACCAGAGCAATATAGCTTAGATTCAAGAATTCCGATCTATCCATCTGACATCCCTAATCAAAAAACCCGTTCAAAGTACCCAGTAGTCTTGAACTTTCACTCTAATTTCTCATTGCAATCGTTAGCTTAGTTAAATTACAAAACCAGAATTTTCCATCCATAGAATGCAGTTTAACTAATTAATAATTCGGTTAACAATTCCTCTTGGGAACGATACTCTACTCACTCTTTATTACTTGACACGGCACGTATACTTGTGTAAATAGCGAGCATTTTAATTGACATATACACAGCTCGTCAAATTTTTGGCGCTATTGCTGGGGAACTGTTTAGCCAGTTATTTTTAGTTTTATTGCTTTCTTGTATAATTCTGTAGAATAGCTTATTTTCATTATTTATTTTAGCTTAGAATTTCTTTTTCTTTCTGCTAGTTCAATTTCATTAGTTTTTGCAAAGTTATCTCATATTGCACTCGCCGAGGCAGAGCTAGAAAGGAGATTGTCATCCCTTTTAATCCAAAACCCGAAAGAACCTAATTGAGAAGGCGTTGAAAGAGCAAGGAGGCTAGAAACTAACAACATACGATGGAGCGCATCGAGAACCAGGACGAGAACACTCATGCAAGCCAGCAGGGAAACCAGAGGATTGAGATCCCGAATCATCCACCTCAAGATGATTTGGACCAGCCAATTTGGGATCTGATTGCGCTTGGCCAAAATGTTGTTCAGACTAGCATTGCACCTCCTCCGATCGACACCAACAATTTTGAAATCAAACTGGTGATTTTCTAGATGCTCCAGTCTATCGGGCAGTTCGGAGGTCTTGCATCTGAAGATCCGCACTGCCATCTGCGGAATTTTCTGCAGATTATGAACACTTTTAAGCAGAACGGAGTCTCCGACGAAGCAATTCGACTTCGAACATTTTCATTTTCTCTACGTGATCGAGCTTCCGAGTGGTTAGACTCTTTGCCACCGAACTCCGTCAACACATGTAATGACTTGGCTCAAAAATTCCTAGTAAAATACTTTTCGCCCGCCAAGCTAGCTAAGCTGAGAATAGATATAGTCTTGTTCAAGCAACACGGCGAGGAGACCCTATCAGAGGTGTGGGATCGTTTCAAAGACCTGCTCCGAAAGTGTCCGCATCATGGAATTCAGCCGTGGATACAAATTCAGATTTTCTATAATGGTCTCAAGGATTCCACCCGTCACATGGTGGATTCTTCATCGAACGGATCTCTGCTACGGAAAATCTATAGGGAATCATACGCCTTGCTCGAAAATATAGCGGCCAACACTTATCAATTGCCATCGGACAGAAGCAGAGGTGCGGGTCTACTTCAGCTGGATGCGGTTTCATCGATAAAGGCCCACATCGACGCTTTATCTCGGCAAATTCAGAACCTGTCCAGGGCACCCAACGTCAGTGCATTAGGGGTGACTACATCACAGCAATCGACAACAGCAGGCATTTGCACGTGGTGTGGCAAATTCGGCCATCACAGTAATGAATGTGCTTCCTGATAAGTGAAAAATTGGTATTATATTTTATGGACATTTTATACCAAATTGATGAGTAATTAATTGAAATTAATATGAAATTTGGTTTTAAAAATGGTTTTGCAACTTTTGGATATTAAATATTAATTTCAAGCAATGTAAACAATTTTTATATTCTTTTGGCTTGAAATTACATTTTATTTGTTGCCATGAAATTAAATGGGTAAACTCACTAATGATTAATAATTTAAATATTTTTATGCAGGAAAAACAAATTACACCAAGTGAGCCCAACAAAGATCAGTCCATTCATGTGACCAATTCAGCACCCAATTCACGTTATGAGCAAAGCATGATTTTTCCATCAACCAGCTGATCACGTCCACATTGCTGTCCATTTTCCAGCATTGTATTAACGTGATTCACGTATGATAGCCAGCTGCAGAAAATCACTTCAGCACCATTCAATGCTGCTGACCACGTGAATTAAAATCAGCATATGCATTGCTGCATATTCACGTAAATTTAGTAAAATGCAGCAGCAAAATGATGGGCAGCAAATGCAATGACCAGAAATGACGTGAATGGGCAGCATACATCATACGTAATGTAATGGCGTGAATAAAAAAGGGGAGCAGCAATGCAAATGCATATGGAACGTAAATTAAAAATGGGCAGCGGCAATGCATTCAATTTGATGGCCCACCAAATCCGCAGCAAAGCTGCGGATTAATCACGTGATTTGATGGCCCACCAAGCAGCCAAAGATCACCACGTGATCAATGGATGCATGGACATGATCTTGATGATATGCAATGACGTGAAATGAGCAGAAATGCAACATGATAGCAGCAAGGCAATTCACGTGAACCTGCTTGGACCCCACATGACATTTAAATTTCTACCATTAAAAACCCATCCAAAATCACGTGATTGCATTGCTACCCATTGGCCCACCACCATCAGCAACATATCTGATCACGTGAATGCAACACCCTTTGATAAAATTCAGCAACATGCTTTAATCAATGGACAAGCAGCATATGCAATATTCACGTGAATGATGCAGGGATTCATATATACATAAATGGTAGCAACATATAATGGACTGCAATGCATTCAACGTGAGCAGCAGCTGAATATTCAAATTCCAACTGCATTTGATGGACCCCACTAGCAGATGCAATCAACGTGATGGGCAGATGGGTAACAAATGCAACGTGATCAGAAATGGGCAGCAGCAGTGGCCCACCATTAGAAACAGCTGATCCATCACGTGAATTGGGCAGCAGCAAAATTCCCATCACAAATAACGTGAAATGCATTGAAGTGATGGGGCCCACTTATTCAGCTATAAAAGAGCATTCGAGAGAGAGAAATCGGGGAGTACACACAGCATTCCGCAGCAGATTTTTAGGAAGACCGCACATTCCGCATCCGAAAAATTTCAAGGAAGCAAGCTACAGAAAATCTCTGCAAAAAATACCACGGTAAAATATTTTAGCAGGGATTTTAGAAGAAGAGTAGAGCAATTTTGAGACAGAAAGAGAGCAAAAGCAAGGTGGAGAGCACGGGCAAAAGGCGGCTTTGCAAGTTGTGCGGAGCAACTGACACACCATTGGGGCTTCAAACCAATAAGCTTTTCTATCTTTTCCCTTTTTAATTTTAATTGTCTTGTTTAAGATGGTTTGTAATTTTAATTTTATTTTGAACTTAAACATGCTTGGCTAAATTCTAAATCTGGGGTTTAGGACGTAGCATGCGTACAATGCAATGTGGTGTGGATTTTTAATTCATTTATGATGGATATTGTTGTTAATTTAATATCTTGTGATTTTTATGCTTGCTTTGTACATGGGCCCGTACTTTGGCATGATTCCTTATATTAGGTGATGGAACCGAGAGGTGGAAGCCTAATATACGATAATCAAGATATTAAACCTGGAAATCTAAGACCATGAGAATAGACATGATAACCTTGAGGAATTCCATGAACAAACCACAGATCTTAATGGATTCTAATTAACTTAATCTCATGAGGATAGGGGTTAAGAAAATTAAGATACGCCTTGTAGGTTTCGAGAGAAGGTGCAAGGATAAAATAGGGATTGTTCTCCTTTAACAAACAATATCCAAATTAAATAATTATACCACTATCCGTTGTAAAAGATGCATACGAAATCCTAGACCCTAGATACCCGCACTCTCATTTTCTCTGCTCATTATAATTTGCAATTTTCTCTTCCCATTTTATTAATTTCTTTTCCCTTCTGTTTACTAAATTTCCTTCCCACTTTTCTATTTTATTTGCAATATTCTTTCCATAACCGACACGAAAGCATTTAAAAGAAAAATTTATAGTCCCGAATTCCCTGTTGAACGATAATTTATATACTACAATCTACGACCCGTGCACTTGTGGTAAGATTGCGAACAAGTATTTTGGCGCCGTTGCCGGGGAACTTCGGCGTTACTTTAAATTTTGTATTTAGATACTTTCTTTATTTTTATTCATTTTAAATTAGCTAGTTAATTTTTGTATGCACCCACATACTCGAAATTTTGCAAAACAACTAGCTGAAAAACTCTTTGTTGCTGACCCTGAAATTGAACGTTATTGTAGGAGAAGGATTCGTGAATATCAACAGCAACAAAATTCTCAAAATACTATGGCGGATCGCAACAACCCAAACCTACCACATCAAGAGCAGGAGGAAGGCCAGGCCGAGAACAACGCTCCTCCCAGAAAAATGGCTCTTAGCGATCGGAACCGCTCGAACCCTCATGGATTTCGATCTTGCATAGTTGAACTAGAGATTGATGGAAGAAATTTTGAATTAAATCCCGGTCTCATCCGGATGGTTCAACAAGACCAATTTGCAGGACTTCCCTCTGAAAACCTAATTGTACACATCACAAAATTCCTGCAATTATGCAACACAATCAGGGTACAAAATATTCCAGTGAGGTAATTCGTCTACAGCTTTTCCCATTTTTTCTTCGAGACAGGGCAAGCGAATGGTTTTATTCTATGCCGCTCGACACGTTTAACACATGGGATGAGCTCTCTACTGCATTCCTGGAAAAATTCTTTCCACCCAATAAAACCAGGAAAATCAGAGACGAAATTAATCAATTCATCTAAAAAGATGGCGAAACCTTATATGATGCATGGGAGAGGATGAAAGATCTGTAGCGCAAGTGCCCTCATCATGGTATCTCGCAAGGAGATATTATTGAAAACTTTTTCAATGGACTCGATCGACCTAGCCGAAGCGCCGTCAATTCTGCCGTTGGTGGCCGATTCATGCGACTTACTAACAAGGAGGCTCTTAAACTCCTTGATGATTTAGCTCTTTATGATTCTCAGTACGGCGATGTCAGAGGAACCTCTCGGCGAGGAAATATATATGATATTGAATCCACGCATGCTATACATGATAAACTTGATAAAACTTTGCAGCAAAAGAAGCAGGAATCCAAGGATCAGAATGCATCTTCTTCTGGACACATCTCATGCGAAATCTGTGGAGCTTCACACTACACAACTGAGTGTAGTTTTGCCATTAAAGACACCACGGGCGAGCAAGCTAATGCAATTAACAACCAATATGACACTCGCGCATATGGTAACCCCTATTCTAATACTTACAACCCTGGATGGAGGAACCACCCAAATTTTTCTTAGGCAAACCAGTCTAACACCCAAAATTTTGCTCAAAATAATATGCCACCTGATTTCCTTAGAAAACCACTGAACCCTCCTTCATTTCAGACCCAACAAGCCTTACCTGCACCACCTCAAGCACAACCCACCGAGTCCATGCTCGAAAATATCATTCTAATGCTTAAGAAAAATGCTGAAAGAATGGACCAAATGCAAACCCACATCAAGTTGCTTGAAAATTAAATTGCTCAAAATGTCACAACCTCATCTCAAAGAAACCAGGGCAAACTCCCTAGCCAACCTGAAGTAAATCCTAGAGAGCAGGTGCAGGCGGTTACCTTGCAGAATGGAAAGCAGCTCGACCCACCTCATAGGGTCACAGAAAAGGATGCCGAGCAGAAAAAGAAGCAAGAAGAGGAGCCACAACCAAAACCAGTGGTGGAAAAGCCATATGTACCACCACCTCCTTACCAGCCTCCCCTCTCCTTTCCATAAAGGCAAAGACAGGCTAAGCTCCAAAAGCAGTTCGATAAGTTTGTTTCAACTCTCAAAAACCTGTCTATAAACGTGCCCTTCATCGACATCTTTCTCAAAGCCAGCTTATGCAAAATTTCTCAAGGATTGCTATCCAACAAAAGAAAACTCGAGGAGTACAAAACTATTTTGCTTACTGAGGAGTGCAGGGCCATTTTGCAAAACTAGTTTCCTGAAAAGCTAAAAGACCCTGGAAGTTTCTCCATTCCATGTGCTCTTGGGAATGTCCAAATCAGCAAAGCACTATGTGATCTCGGAGCAAGTGTAAGTCTAATCCCACTTTCAATATGTAAAAAGCTGAACATGGGTGATCCAAAACCAACATCTATGTCTCTCCAACTGGCCGACCGATCAATTAAATTTCCATTCGGCATCCTTGAAGACGTACCTTTGAAAGTTCGCAAACTATTCATCCAAGTCGACTTTGTGGTCCTCGACATGGAGGAGGATCGCCAAATCCCGATCATTCTCGGGCAACCTTTCTTAGCCACCACTAGAGCAATCATAGACGTCAAGAATGGCCGACTCTCACTAACAGTTGGAGATGAACAAATCAAATTTAATCTTTTTGAGGCAACAAAGCAACTGTCAACCGATAACTCTTGCCTGCGGGTCGACGTCATCAACCCTTTGCCGATCGAAGGAAAGGATGACTTGATAGAGGTATGTATCATTCAGGGTGCAACTGTTGAAAATAATAACCCTGAACTGTCTGCTTGTGCAGCTCTCTTGGATGGAGCCCCTTTCATCTCACCGGCTGCCGATTCACCTCATGAAAAGTTGGATGCAGACTTCAATTTTTCTCCATTAACAAAAAAAGGAAGAAGCACCAAAGGTAGAACTTAAACCTCTTCCTAAAAATCTCAGGTATGCATTTCTTGGCACAAACGATACTTATCCAGTCATAATCAACACAAATCTTTCTGAATCCCAAGCTGATGAACTGTTAAATGTGCTAAGAAGACATAGGAAGGCGATTGGTTACTGCATCAATGATCTACCTGGTATCAGTCCTTCTCTATGCATGCACAGAATTTTAATGGAAGAAAATTGTAAAACAAGCATTGAACCTCAGAGGCGTCTAAATCCAAACATGAAAGAAGTAGTGAAAAAGGAAATTTTAAAACTTCTTGATGCCGGAATCATCTACCCTATTTCTGTTAGTAGTTGGGTAAGCCCTGTACATGTGGTACCTAAGAAAGGCGGTATGACTGTCGTGAAAAATGATAAAAATGAACTTATTCCCACAAGGACAGTCACGGGTTGGCAAATGTGCATCGATTATCGCAAATTAAATATTGCCACCCGAAAGGATCATTTTCCTTTCCCTTTCATTGATCAAATGCTTAAACGACTTGCCAATCACTCTTACTTTTGCTATCTGGATGGGTACTCTGGCTATTTTTAGATTCCTATTCACCCACAGGATCAAGAGAAAACCACTTTCACTTGTCCATACGCCACATTTGCATACAGACGCATGCCTTTTGGTCTTTGTAATGCACCTGCCACTTTTCAACAATGCATGATGGCCATATTCTCTGATTACATTGAACACATAATGGAGGTGTTTATGGATGATTTTTCTATTTATGGCACTACATTTGAATCATGCTTATCTAACCTATCTAAGATTTTACAAAGATGCGAAGAAATCAATCTGGTGTTGAATTGGGAAAAATGTCATTTCATGGTACAGGAAGGAATTATGTTAGGACATTTAGTCTCAAACAGAGGAATTGAGGTTGACCGAGAAAAAATAGAAGTCATTGAAAAATTACCGCCACCCAATTCGGTCAAAGGAATTCGGAGTTTTCTGGGACATGCCGGTTTCTATCGGCGTTTCATTAAAGATTTTTCTAAAATTGCTAAGCCATTAACTAACCTGCTAAATCAAGATGTAAAATTTAATTTTTCTGATGACTGTTTAAATTCATTTTGGAGGTTGAAAAAGGCTTTGACCACTACCCCAATCATACAGCCACCCAACTGGAACCTACCATTTGAGATCATGTGCGATGCAAGTGACCATGAGGTTGGAGCTGTTTTGGATCAACGGAACGACAACAAGCCAGTAGTGATTTATTATGCAAGCAAAACTCTAGATGATGCTCAAGTCAACTATGCAACTACTGAAAAAGAATTACTGGCTGTTGTTTTTGCTATTGATAAATTTCGTTCTTATCTTGTAGGGTCAAAGGTGATTGTCTACACAGACCATGCAGCCATTCGCTATTTAATTGCCAAGAAAGATGCCAAACCAAGGTTAATTCGTTGGATTTTTCTATTACAAGAATTTGATCTTGAAATCCGAGACAAAAGGGGCACAGTGAATGTGGTAGCTGATCATCTGTCGAGACTACCACCAATTGAGAAAATGGATTTAACTAAAAATGATCAAATTAATGAGGAATTTCCCGATGAATCCCTGCTTGCACTAAAAGAAATATCAATGCCATGGTATGGAGACATTGTTAATTACTTGGTCATCCAATTTCAGCTATCAACAGAAAAAGAGATTCATGGCGGATGTGAAATACTACATATGGGAGGACCCATACCTTTACAAGAGATGCGGCGACGGTCTAATTCGCCGATGTGTACCAAACGAAGAAATCCAAAACATCCTTTATCACTGTCATTCTTCACAATATGGTGGCCACATGGGTCCCACCAAACAGCAGCAAAAGTCTTACAATCAGGTTTCTTCTGGCCCACTTTGTTCAAAGATGCTCGATCTTTTACACTAACCTGTGACAGGTGCCAAAGGACAGGAAACATTTCAAGGCGAAACGAGATGCCACTCACAAGCATTCTCGAGGTTGAACCATTCGATGTTTGGGGCATGGATTTCATGGGACCTTTCCCATCCTCATTCAACAACCAGTACATACTTCTGGCAGTTGATTATGTAATGAAATGGGTGGAGGCGATCACTTCTCCAACAAATGATTCGCAGGTGGTCACCAAATTCTTAAAACGCAACATTTTTACCAGATTTGGTGTACCACAAGCAATCATAAGTGACGGAGGAAGCCACTTTTATAATAAGCAAATGCAGCAACTGCTCAAGAAATATAGGGTCACACATAAAATCACCACCCCATATCACCCACAAATAAGTGGTCAGGCTGAAATCTCAAACCACGAGATTAAACAGATACTTGAGAAGACGGTATCCCAATTACGGCGAGATTGGTCAAGGCAACTCGATGATGCTCTTTAGGCATACCGCACGACATTCAATACTCCGATTGGAACAACACCTTTCAGACTAGTCTATGGAAAATCATGTCACTTGCCTGTAGAACTGGAGCACAAAGCATACCGGGCAATCAAATTTTTGAATTTTGATTTGAAATCTGCAGGAGAAAGGCATCTACTACAGCTTGATGAACTCGAGGAGATTCAACTCGATGCTTATGAAAATTCAAAGATGTACAAGGAAAAGACTTAATTTTGGCATGACAAACATATCCGGCAAAAGGTAATCAAAGCTAATGACATGGTGTTGCTTTTTAATTCTTGTTTTAAATTGTTTCCAGGAAAATTGAAGTCAAGGTGGTCGGGACCATTCAAAGTATTACAAGTGTTTCCTCATGGAGCTGTTGAAATCTGGAGTGAAAAGACAGGAGCATTTAAAGTCAATGGGCAGCGCCTCAAAACCTATTTCTCAGGGGGTCACATTCCAATAGGATTCATCCACTCCTTTTGCGAAACCACGCCATTCAATTAAAGATCTGCAGTCAGACTGACAACTTTAAACCAAGCACTTTTCGGGAGGCAACCCAAACTTTTCTTTTTTTATCAGTGAAGTTTTAGTTTTATTTTCCTTTTAATTTCTTTTTAGAGGTTTTGATACTTTTAATTTTAAGCTGTATTGGTTATTTTCAGGTTCTACGTGGAAAGAAGCACTGTGGGATGCAAATTCGGCTCAACTCGCCAAAACAGGGAAGTTAACATTTCACATTTTTACAATTACTCCCTTTTAATAGCATGATTTTCATTGAGGACATTGTCAATTTCAAGAGTGGGGGTATTTTGAATGTGTAGTATTATAATTGTGGTTTAAAAAAAAAAGAAAGAAAAAGAAAAAAGAGGTGATATTAGACCCCACTTTGAACTCTTGAATGCCTTGAAAGCAAACCACCTTTGAGTAAGGAAAAGTTGAAGCTTAATGAGATGTTAAATTTGTTTTTGAACATGTACTTGTTGAAAATACTTGAATTTTTTGTCCCAAATCACTTGATGAAACTGATATACCTAGGAGCCAATCTTGTTTTCTTTCAAAATCAGAGTAATCTTCTCTAATTTATTAAAAGTTTTTCTAATACACATAATTGTCATTTAAGAAGGTAGTTTTTCCCATATACATGTAAAATTTTATTCTGGTTGAAGAAATTTTCAAAGCCAAAACTCCATTGAACCAATTTATGGACATGATTAAGGCAATTTTCTTTTCATGATGAGCCTATCTTTAAAAGTATGACGGTTGTTTACCCCTTTTGAGCCTGAACTTAAACTACAATTCCTACTTCGTTGAACCAACTTTGAAATTGAATTCTGAGCTGAAAAATGAAACAAGGAATAATATCTCCTGGCAGTGCAAATAATGACTTCCCAGATACCCTGAAATATGGTGAGGGAAATTATTGCCGAACTTGGTTAAAAAAAAAAAATCAAGGATAAGAACAGGCTTAAAAAAAGAATAAAAGCACTAAGTGTGGGGGTAGCATTATTTCCTGTTGAAAAATGAAGCTCAAGTCATACAGAGACGGTTCAAATTTCATTTCATGTACCACACCTAACCATTGTCCTACTAAGTCCATATGATCCTATGAATTTGTGGCGCCCTGAACCGAGACATCACTTCCTTACCTCAAGATCTATCGATTGGTAAATGTGAATCAGGATTGTTGCCCTGATTAAACGGCGGGTTCTTAATTGGAATATGTCCAAAAAAATTTCGATTATTCATCTGTCATCATTCATAATCTTGACATGACAATCATCATACATTGTGATATTTCACTTGTAATAAAATTCATCATTTCATTCAAAACATCTTTACATGCCTGTCATTATACACTGAATCATTGTATAAATCATACTTTCATACATTCAGTCATTAATTCACATGGAACTTAGAACTCTAGCTAAGTTCGGATATACATAAACACATAGCATCTTTACCTACCTTTCTGCAGTGAAAGATTCCTTAACCTAAGTATCATTTTTCCTTCGTATACCATCTATTTCATGAAACATAGCGACCAACTACATTTCCTTAATTAACCATATCCTTATGTCACAATGACACACAATATAAGACAATACATATCGTATGTGTCTTATAGTCACAATCTATTTCTTGCATCATTTTCCATTTTTCTTCTATATTTGTCAATCAATCTTCGCTGAAATATCATCTTTGTGATATCAAGCCTTTGCTTTCCATGCCTATTACCAATCCATATTCTGATACCAACTTCTGTGGCATCAGACCTATCCTTTCATCATCCTTTATTTTCTTCATTCCACGCCTATTTACCAATCCTTGCTCTGATACCAAGCTCTGTGGCACCCCGGCCCGAGCGTCACATCCTTACCTCAGGATCTATCGATTGGTAAACGTGATCAGGATTGTTGCCCTGTCACACGGCGGGATTTACCGGATGTTTATCCTGATAATTCTGGTCATATAGAGTTCATACAACACTTCATATTCTCATAAATTCATTTTCATACATTTTTAAGTCATTTCAATCCATTCATTACATACGAACATGCTGTTCAGCGACATTTCATCTTTTACCAAAATCAGATGTCACTACAGGTATAAAACATAGTCATCCATACGTAACATTCGAATAGTTTACATCTATTCAACATAAAACAATGCATATAAATTTACAATCATTTCACATAATTGCATAACATGAATTTCTCCATGTATAAGGAAAAATAGTGTGAAATGACACAAATGAAGGACAAATGCCAATGAAAAACCCATGTGTGAATAAGGAATAATAGAGACAAGTGATAGGTCTATTAGACCAAGGCTAAAAATGCCACTAAGATAGAGTAGCGTAGTGGAAGCATAGTGAGCCATTGGAATGTTAGAAACAATGATAAGTTAGTAAATTATGTGACCCTTACCCCCGATATATGAAATATAATAGGTTTCGGGACGAAACCTGTTATAAGGGGGGGAGGATTGTGAAACCCCAACCTAAGTAAGATTCAACGTGTGCATTGAACATGTACATGTGACTTATATATGATTAAATGGAATTTTTGGATAATTTTAAGATTTTATGATATTGGAATGAATACCCTAATTTTAGGGTTATATGTTATTGCTACGATGTATGATAGCTGAATGTGTGTAAAAGGTGCTAGTATGTGCTAAATGAGCCATGTATGTGTATGATGACTTGTGAGGTCAAATAAATGATGTGTGTATATGGAATGGGTTGGAAAACTAAGTAAAATATGAGAAAAAAAGGAAATGCATGAAAATTCATACTATTTTTATGTAGGCAAAGGCAAAGAGAAAGTGACAGAGGAAAGCTAAGAAGTTCGGTAAGCAAGCAAATTTTCTAAAGGATTTTTGCTTTTCTAAATTGTTTCCATAAATGCAATTTGTATTCTAACTTGTTTGATGAAACTATGAAATTGTTTATAATGGGTTTAAGGATGGTCATCCCTTAGCAAAATGATGTTGAAATGATATTTATTTCAAGTGCAATGTTATTATGAAATGTTTCTTTTAGAAATGCTATGAAAAAATGATGTGGTTTAATGTTTATGATTGAAAAATCATGCTAGCATGTTAAAGATGGATTTATGCAAAAGATCATGTGCATAGGATACTAGGTCCACTTGAAGGGTATAAGCGGACCGGTTGTCCCCCCCCTTGGTATGACCAAGTTGCTTGTAATAGGCCGATGGCCGGCGGCGCCCTCTCTAAAATGGGAGTTAACGTGATGGATGATCGTCTAGCTAGCTTCCATCCTAAGGGAGAAATGATGTTCAAGTTCATGTTTTTCATATGGCATTATGCATATGAGACCCGTGATGGGTACAGGATTTCATGTTTTCAAGATATACCTTTGGATAAGGTATAAGATGCTTTCCAAGTTGATTTTAAATGAAAAATGTTGCCTGAAATGAATTGCCTGAAAAAGTGAAGTTTTGAATGATATATGATGTTGAAAACTAAATTATGGTCGGAATAGTAAATGGATGAATTTTAGCATGAAAAGTTTTGAGAAGAATTTTTATGGGGTGATTAAGGAACGACCCAATTTTTAGCTTAAAATAATAATTACTTTGGAAATTAAAAATCTGAGAAAATTAGCCCAAACAGGGTAAAATGGGTGACAGGATCAGCTGTAGAAAATGATTTTTAATACTTTTTCTACAAGGAATTTTGGGCTGAACCTTTTACAGGATATATAAGATATATTTAGGATTAAAAAAGAAAATTAAAAATGAGATTTTTATGGGTTTAAATATACCCCATAATTAACGTCATTCAGGCTGTCGGAAAATGGATTCTGCTGTCCAGCAAGGTAAAAATGCCAAAATAAATATATAATGTCAATATTTCGTGCTGAAATTTTTTGAAAGTTAATTCATGACTTTATTAAGTTATGGTAGAAATTTCAGATAAAAAAATACCTGATTTGATATTAATTCAAGTTTTTGAGATTTCAGTACGCCTGATTTCAGCATATGTGGATAGTTTGAGAAGAAAATCAAAAAGAAATATGAAACCTATGTATAAATGATCCAAATTTATATATGTGTTAAATCCTTAAATATGGATTAAGAAAAGTTGGATTATATGCTGAAATTTCTGGTTTATATAATTGCCTAAGGTTATGTGTCAAAAAACACGTTAAACGGGTGAAAAATAGGTTCCAAATTTGCTGTTTTGGAAACCTATGGAAAGTGGATTTAAACCTCATAAAAATACCTTAAATGCAGTGATAATTAAGGGTAATTAACCCACTGAAATATGGATTAAACCTCTGCCCTAGAAAATTTTATGAAATCCATTATGTATATGTTGCCAAATGGGCATATGAGAAGGAATAAATATGCAAGGTTGATGAATGACTTGTGAAATTTGGTTTTGTGCAAAAATGCATGAAAATATCATATATTTTATGAATATATTTCTGTTTAGGAAAATTTTCCATAACACATATTATATGTGTCATTAAGAGGGTTTAAGTGCAAAGAGAAAGTGACGGAGGAAAGCTAAGAAGTTCAAGTAAGCAAACAAATTTTCTAAAGGGTTTTGGCTTTTTTAAATTGTTTCCATAAATGCAATTTGTATTCTAACTTGTTTGATGAAACTATGAAATTGTTTATAATGGGTTTAAGGATGGCCATCCCTTAGCAAAATGATGTTGAAATGATGTTTATTTCAAGTGCAATGTTATTATGAAATGTTTCTTTTAGAAATGCTATGGAAAAATGATGTGGTTTAATGTTTATGATTGAAAAATCATGCTAGCATGTTAAAGATGGATTTATGCAAAAGATCATGTGCATAGGATACTAGGTCCACTTGAAGGGTATAAGCGAACCGGTTGTCCCCCCCTTGGTGTGACCAAGTCGCTTGTAATAGGCCGATGGCCGGCGGCGCCCTCTCTAAAATGGGAGTTAACGTGACAGATGGTCGTCTAGCTAGCTTCCATCCTAAGGGAGAAATGATGTTCAAGTTCATGTTTTTCATATGACATTATGCATATGAGACCCGTGATGGGTACAGGATTTCATGTTTTCAAGATATACCTTTGGATAAGGTATAAGATGCTTTCCAAGTTGATTTTAAATGAAAAATGTTGCCTGAAATGAATTGCCTGATAAATGCAAATAGCTTGCTTATTGAGTTTCGACTCACGTTTTTGTTTTCCAAACCCAAAGACAGGTGATGGACAGGATATGGCAAAGGAGGAAGCACCGGCATAAGGAATCCATGGAGAAATTCATGTTATGCAATTATGTGAAATGATTGTAAATTTATATGCAGTGTTTTATATTGAATAGATGTAAACTATTCGAATGTTACGTATGGATGACTATGTTTTATACCTGTAGTGACATCTGATTTTGGTAAAAGATGAAATGTCGTTGAACAACATGTTTGTATGTAATGAATGGATTGAAATAACTTAAAAATGTATGAAAATGAATTTATGAGAATATGAAGTGTTGTATGAACTCTATATGACCAGAATTATCAGGATTAACATCCGGTAAATCCCGCCGTGTGACAGGGCAACTGATGTGCACCAAGTGCTTGTCGTTAAGAGTACTGTGATCACCAGTTAAATTAAAATTAACCGAAACACATTAAAGCTACCACTATGCGGGTGATAGTGTAGAATAACGGTGAGTCGGGTCGAATCCACAGAGAGGCGATGTAGTTTTGAATTATTTTTAAGAGAAAAAGAAGGTATAGAGAAGAGAGAGAAAGAGAGAAGAGAGAGAGAGAGACGTTGGAGAGAGAAAAGAAAAGAGAAATTAGAAGAAATTAGAGAGAGAAGAGAGAAAGAGAAGAGAGAGAAAGAAGTCAGAAAAAAAGGAAAGAAATTAAAGGAGTAAGAGAGAGGAGAGAGAGAGACGTTAGAGAGAGAGAAAAAGAAATTAGATAGATAAGAGAGAAGAGAGAGAAAGAGACATTGAGAGAGAGAAGAAAAGAGAAAATGGAAGAAATTAGAGAGAGAGAGAGGGAAAGAAATTGGAAATTAGAAAGAAAGAGAAAGAAGAGAGAAAAGAGAAGAAATTAGAGAGAGAAAGAAGCGGGGAAAAAAATTAGAAGAATTGGAAAGAAAGTGAGACAAGAAGTTAAAATAAAAGAAATTGTAATTCACTAACAACTTAATTAAAACTATTCTAAGAAAGCAATTAAAAGCTATAAAACTCAACTATTAAAGCAGGAAAGAAAATTATATTAAATTCGATCTAAAAATTACAAAGCAGAAAATAAAGCAGTAAATCTAATCTAATAATTAAAACTACAAATTGAAAAGTAATAAGTATGAAACACTACAAAGCATAAAACAATAAAATAAAATTTACATCACCCGAATATGAAGAGCAAAATCTCCACAAAATGAAAATTTTATTGCTTGGCCTCACCTCCTTGCTAGGGGTCCCACAAAATGGGTCCCATCCAAGGGAGAGGATTGCTTGGTGATTGGGTGTTTTTGGGATGAGTGAAGGGACTTCTTTTATAGATTTGTGAGGGGCCCTCCTTCCCTCGTGGAATCCGATGTGGGATTTCTGCTATTGTCTGCACTGTAACTGCCCTTGCCAATACCTCCAGTTTCGCCAGCATTTTCAAATACAAGTTCTCCACCTCCGAAGTATGATTCCCCGCCTCCGGTCCCATCAACCTGCTCAACCTCCCAACATCAAATCTCTCCGCACACGTATCCAACAACTGCTGCACTTTCAAAGTCTGTTTCATCCGGCTCTAGCTTTCACCACCGCCCACCAGAAACTTCGAAGGCTGTGGCGCCATTGATGTCTGCGGAGCTCACGGAAAGCGTCTCATGGAGAGTCACGGAGTGCCCAGAAACAGATTTGTTCGAATCAGGTGTGCAGACATGGACACTGCACTGCCCGCCGCGCACATGCACATCCACAAGATTGGTAAGGCCAAGCGAAGAGATGTCGTCCCCATTCGTGACGAGAACAACAGGCTTGGACGTGTCATTCTGCGGATTCAGTTCCACGGAGGTGGGCCCGTCAGCGGAATCTTGAGGCCCCTCGGATTGTGAATTCTCGCCGCCCTCGTCGCCGCCGGCCTTCCTGCTTATCAAAACCTCTTCCAGATTGGAGACGAGGTTCGGGGGCAAGCGGTTCTTGTCTATAGAAGTCGGCATGAAGTAAAAGAAAGAACAGAGGCCAGAATCTACCGAGAAGAGGATGGAGAGAGGCTGGACAGAGGAAAAGGTTGTCTTTGGATTTGTGATTATCGAGATAGGTTTTAGGGGCAAAATCGATTCGGGCTGCTGGTTTTTCGGTGGGCTGCAAATGGGTTTTCCGGAGTTCGGGGATGGGTTTTCTGTTGCCGGAAATGTGCTGCTTGAAATTACTGAAATTAAAAGGGCACGGGCAGCATTTGCTTGATGGAGATGACGATGGAGTCTTCCCAACATGGCTGCCAATTGAGTTTTTCTGTTAGAAGTTGCAATGTAAGGCAATGGCTTTGCTGCTGTTGCCAAATTAGGGAAGATCGAAGGCAACTATGGTGTTGCCGGTTGAGATTTCAGGGCTCACAGCCCTGAAATTCCACTGTCGTGGTTTTAATCCCGCTGCCGGTCAGATGGGTTTGCCCATGATTGAATTCCGGGGGCCGAGCTGTCATTGATGCGTGCGTGCTGGTTCTGTTGTGTGCTGCAGCGCTGCCTGCTACAGCCAGGAAGGAAGACGAGGACCTCGAGGGCTGAAAGGAAGGAAGAAGAACACGTCGTTTGGGGGCTGACAACGGCCGAAACTGGAGGAAGGATGGCAGTCGGTCGACGAAAGCTCAAAATCAGCAAATGTGGGTTTTTCAATCCGCAAGGCGCAGCTTCGGTTCGTCAGACGACAAGGATGAGGGTCACGGTTTTCATAGGTTGTGCAGACGGTTGGGATTTAGGAAGATGCCGAGCTGCTGATTTGCCGGGCCGTTTGCCGTGCTGCTCCGGTGGTCAAAAATGGCTGCTCATCGTTTTGGGAAGATGGTGGAGCACCGAACCAAGCTGGGTTCATGCTCAGGTGGTGCACGGTTGTTCGGTGTACCCGCAGGATATTTAAACACAAATTTAAATATTTAATTCTCGGCTAAAGAATTTTGATAACATCATATATCTTCTTAATTTAATTCTTGGCTTCTTTTGTATTCATTTTATCAATTAATTCATTTTATCTAAAAATTATTCTACTTTGTTCCCCATATAATTGTAGTTATATAAGTGTGATTTTTTCAATTAAATAATTTTATAAATTTGCCCAAATTATATTAACAGGCTATTACATATTTCAATGTTAAAATCTTCTAACTTATTGGTTCATAATTTTATATTTTTAAAAAAAATTGCAAAACGCCCCATTTATAGAAAAATTAAAGATTCTATCAAAAATATGATTTTCATGAAATTCCACTTAAAACATGTATTTAATTAACATTTTCATATTTAATTATGCGAATTTAACATGAAATTAAATGAAAATTTTTAGAATTATCAGCAACAATCCTGATCACGTTTACCAATCGATAGATCCTGAGGTAAGGATGTGACGCTCGGGTCGGGGCGCCACAGAGCTGGTTAATTGAGTTGGTCGAGGAAATTTAAATGCAAAAAATTGATGAGATGTATATGAAGTAATTTGACTGATATTTTCTACACTACTACCACTTGAATTATTGACTATGTGTATTGCATAACTTATTAAATAGGGAAGATATCTGATAATTAAGAGTTTATTGCGGGAGTATTTAACTCTTAATGATTGAAAGCAAATTAGGTAACAGGGGTGTGCAGTATTAGTCAAGTGAGAAGGGATTGTTGATTAGGATTTTCAATAAGTATCATGTTTCAAATTCTTTAATACTCTCATTAATTCTGATCATAGGCCAAACATGCAATTTTTCCTCAAGGTTTTCAAATCTTACAATCCGTTCTTGAATTCTTTTATATTTGCTTGAGGACAAGCAAAAATTCAAGTGTGGGGGTATTTGATAAGTGAAAAATTGGTATTATATTTTATGGACATTTTATACCAAATTGATGAGTAATTAATTGAAATTAATATTAAATTTGGTTTTAAAAATGGTTTTGCAACTTTTGGATATTAAATATTAATTTCAAGCAATGTAAACAATTTTTATATTCTTTTGGCTTGAAATTACATTTTATTTGTTGACATGAAATTAAATAGGTAAACTCACTAATGATTAATGATTTAAATATTTTTATGCAGTAAAAACAAATTACACCAAGTGAGCCCAACAAAGATCAGTCCATTCATGTGACCAATTCAGCACCCAATTCACGTTATGAGCAAAGCATGATTTTTCCATCAACCAGCTGATCACGTCCACATTGCTGTCCATTTTCCAGCATTGTATTAACGTGATTCACGTGTGATAGCCAGCTGCAGAAAATCACTTCAGCACCGTTCAATGCTGCTGACCACGTGAATTAAATTCAGCATATGCATTGCTGCATATTCACGTAAATTTAGTAAAATGCAGCAGCAAAATGATGGGCAGCAAATGCAATGACCAGAAATGACGTGAATGGGCAGCATACAGCATATGCAATGTAATGGCGTGAATAAAAAAGGGGAGCAGCAATGCAAATGCATATGGAACATAAATTAAAAATGGGCAGCGACAATGCATTCAATTTGATGGCCCACCAAATCAGCAGCAAAGCTGCTGATTAATCACGTGATTTGATGGCCCACCAAGCAGCAAAAGATCACCACGTGATCAATGGACGCATGGACATGATAGCAGAAGTGCAACAGGATAGCAGCAAGGCAATTCACGTGAACCTGCTTGGACCCCACATGACATTTAAATTTCTGCCATTAAAAACCCATCCAAAATCACGTGATTTCATTGCTGCCCATTGGCCCACCACCATCAGCAGCATATCTGATCACGTGAATGCAACACCCTTTGATAAAATTCAGCAACATGCTTTAATCAATGGACCAACAGCATATGCAATATTCACGTGAATGATGCAGGGATTCATATATACATAAATGGTAGCAACATATAATGGACAGCAATGCATTCAACGTGAGCAGTAGCTGAATATTCAAATTCCAGCAGCATTTGATGGACCCCACTAGCAGATGCAATCAACGTGATGGGCAGATGGGTAACAAATGCAACGTGATCAGAAATGGGCAGCAGCAGTGGCCCACCATCAGCAACAGCTGATCCATCACGTGAATTGGGCAGCAGCAAAATTCCCATCACAAATAATGCGAAATGCATTGAAGTGAATGGGCCCACTTATTCAGCTATAAAAGAGCATTCGGGAGAGAGCAATCGAGGAGTACACACAGCATTCCGCAACAGATTTTTGGGAAGACGGCACATTCCGCATCCGAAAAATTTCAAAGAAGCAAGCTACAGAAAATCTCTGCAAAAAATACCACTGTAAAATATTTTAGCAGGGATTTTAGAAGAAGAGTAGAGAAAAATTTTGAGACAGAAAGAGAGCGAAAGCAAGGTGGAGAGCACAGGCAAAAGGCGGATTAGCAAGTTGTGCGGAGCAACTGACACACCATCGGGGCTTCAAACCAATAAGCTTTTTTATCTTTTCCCTTTTTAATTTTAATTGTCTTGTTTAAGATGGTTTGTAATTTTAATTTTATTTTGAACTTAAACATGCTTGGCTAAATCCTAAATTTGGGGTTTAGGACGTAGCATGCGTACAATGCAATGTGGTGTGGATTTTTAATTCATTTATGATGGATATTGTTGTTAAATTAATATCTTGTGATTTTTATGATTGCTTTGTACATGGGCCCGTACTTTGGTATGATTCCATATATTAGGTGATGGAACCGAGAGGTGGAAGCCTAATATACGATAATGAAGATATTAAACCTGGAAATCTAAGATCATGAGAATAGGCATCATAACCTTGAAGAATTCCATGAACAAACCACAGATCTTAATGGATTCTAATTAACTTAGTCCCATGAGAATAGGAGGTTAAGAAAATTAGGATACGCAATCCCAGATCACGACAAACAGGAATTTAGAAGCTCAGATAGGCCAACTGGCCTCAGCCCTGAACAACCGACCTCTCGGATCGCTGTCGAGCGACACTGAGCAAAACACGAAAGGAAAAGGCAAAGAACAGGTCCAAGTAGTCACATTGCGTAGTGGAAAGCAGTTGCATGATCCAACTCCACCGGAATCGATGACTGAACCCACTAACCCTCTAATTCAGCAATCGCAGGACCCAGAAGAACCAGCTGCAACCTAGAACCAACCGGACGCTAAAATTGCCACAAATCCAAGGCCGCCTCCTCCTCCATTTCCTCAGTGATTAGAAAAGTCTAAAAAGGAGGGCCAGTTCAAGAAATTTCTTGAGGTACTAAAGCAGTTGCACATTAATATTCCTCTCGTCGAAGCTTTGGAATAGATGCTGAGCTACGCCAAATTCATGAAAGACGTGCTATCAATGAAAAGGTGGTTAACGAAATTCGAGACAGTGGCGCTAACAGAGGAAACTAGTGCGAGGGTGCAGAGAAAACTACCTCCTAAACTCAAGGTCCCAGGAAGTTTTACAATCCCGCGCACGATTGGCGACCAATACTTCGGGAGAGCATTATGCGACTTGGGAGCTAGTATTAATCTCATGCCCAAGTCCATTTTCAGAAAGTTGGGCCTCGGGGAAGCTTGACCTACCACCGTGACGCTGCAATTAGCGGATCGATCCATTACATACCCGGAAGGTATTATTGAGCATGTCCTTGTCAAGGTGGACAAATTCATCTTTCAGGCAGATTTTATTATCCTGGATTATGAAGAAGATCGAGACGTACCCATTATTCTCGGTCGGCCTTTTCTCGCAACGAGCAACGCTATGATCAATGTACGAGCCGGAGAATTAACCATGCAGGCGCAGAATGAAAATGTTACATTCAATGTGCTCAAGCCTATACAGAGCAAATGATCGAGCCGTTGGGAGTCAAGACACGGATATTAAAGCCAATAAAGGAATAGGGGAGTTTACATTTGATAAAATTGGAAATTTTCATATCAAAATACCCCTATCTAATCGGCCAAAAAATCAAATCTGGCACAACTTTATTGAACAATGGGCTAAGATCAGATCAAAACTTTCTGGTTGCAGTCCTAATGGCCGGGAGTTTGAGGTGGTGAAATTGAAAAAGGACTGAATAATAGAAATGTCGGGCTGAGGACGTTAAGCTTAGCGCTGAATGGGAGGCAACCCATTATCTGGTTTCAGTTTGATTTGCAATTTTTTTTTTATTTTTATTATTTTTGGGGTTATTATCTTTGTAAAAAAAAACAGATTGGCGCCTAGGCACTGAGTGGGGGCGCCCGGGCGCCATGAAGAACAACACGAAGAACACGGGCGCCTAGGCGCCACAACTTGGCGCCCCGGCACCGGGTCGTGGACAGCTCGACCCGTACGGCGTTATAAAGCTCGGGTTAGGGTTCTAAACCCTAACCCAAGCCCAGCGCCGACCTTCCTTCCCCTCTTTTCATTTCCAATCAATCTTCTCTTGATTTCAAGCCTTTCCAACTCGAATCAAACTGCATTTCATCAAGGATTCATCCTCCCATTTCATCCATTCCAACCATTCAATTTTTCTCCCTTTTCTCTTTTGCTTAGATCCATTCAAATCCATCTAAAACTCCAGTTTTTCTTCACCAAATTCTAGGCCTAACACCCACATTGAAGTTTTCATCACTTTCCCTTTGATTTGGGCTCCATTTGAAGCCCCATTGTTGTCATTTTCCCGTCCCGCGCTGGAAACCAGTCGACAGCGAGTTGGCGCCCAGGCGCCACCACCTCGCGCCTCGGCGCCAATGCAGAACAAGCAGATTTTTAGTTTTTCAGACGACAAGCTCCTGGGGGTAAGTTTTCTGTTCTTTGGTGAATTTCAAGTAGTTTGTTGATTGCTTAGTGGTTATCTGAGTGGAGAAGTGGATCGGATCGGTTGAGTTGTGTGGATTGGGCAGAAGATTGGAATTGTTCTGGCTTGATTGGCGTGTTGGTTGGTTTGTGGAAATTGATTTGGTTGGATAATTCAGTGGATTGCTTGGTATTTATTTTGTGTTTGATTGGTTTTGGTGATTAGTTGGTGGAGGTTGGCCTGTGATTGCTTGTGGTGCATTTTTTGATTTTGGGATGTTTGTGTGTTTTGAATTTTTTTTATTGCAAGGAAAGATATGGCATCATCATCCTCGGCCAAAAGGAAGAAAGTGCAGGAACCTGTGGACTTCGATGCAAACCGATTTGTGTCAGTCAAGGCCTTCAAGCGCTACACAGATGCATTTCAGAAAAGGCATCTGATTCCAGAGAGAGGAATCAAGATAGATGAGTTCTCCGACGCTCCGCTCCTCAACTTTCACGCTCGAGGTTGGCAGCAATTCGTGGCGCAACCCCCAGCAGCTATTACTCCCGTGGTCAAGGAGTTCTATGCCAACGCAGTGGAACACGAGGAGGGGCGGGTAAAAGTCAGAGGCAAGATCGTCCCTTTTCATGTGGAGGCGATCAACGCCTACTATGGGTTGACGTCTTTTCCTCACCCAGACGAGTACGAGGCATTTTTGGAGGGCGAAGACCGAGATACAGAATCCATCACCAGACCGTTTTGCCAGAAGCCACCGGTTTGGAAGTCTACAGGAGGACAGCTGACATCCTTCAAGCGCAGTGAGATGATGTATGATGGGCGAATGATTTTCCACTTCATCTCGGCCCGGATGATGCTGTCAACCCACGTCAGTGAGGTGACAATGGACAGGGCCCTCTTGCTATACACCATCTATAGTAGGCTGACGATCGACGTCGGAAGGCTCATATATCATCAGATCTGGGCCTGTGCGACCGCACCCCAGGGCAACTATTTCTTCCCATCCCTCATCACAGGGCTTTGAAAGCGGGCCGACGTCAGATGGGAGCCGACGGAGGAGGTCCCGAATTGTCAGGCCATCATTGACGACCTCTCCTACCGCACTCAGCCATGGATCCGCACAGCCACCACACGCCCCAGAGCAGCTCCACCTGCAACGAGTCCATCTTTGCAGCCGCTTTCCACGGCCAAGAAGCTAACAAACTTGGAGAATCTGGCTGCCACCCAAGCTAGGTAACAGCGGCAGCATGATCGGGTGATGTAGGCCTACCTACGGTGGATAGCTGAGGACCGCCAGGTTGACATCTTGTGGCGCCCCGAACCGAGGTGCCTAAAAGCCTTACTCCGGGATCGTTTTGATTGGTAAACATGACTCAGGATTGTTGCCCTGATTACACGGTAGGATTTTTTTTTTTTTCAATACATGGAAAATTTCCATCATTCATCCAATTTGAAATATATTTCACATAACACAGTTATGATCAAAAACTATTCCATAAACATTTTCATTGGAATAAAAATATTCCCTTTTCATCTCAAAATTATCATCGTTGACTTTACATAAAGTTTACATAAACATCATTTATATCAAAAACTACATAACACTTGGCATGCTGCCTTCATCATCATTTCCTGTCTGTTGTTGAAAAAGCATGGGTGAGTAATAATACTCAGTAAGCAAGCTATACATAATTTTTCAATCATTTTCATGCATTTCGTAAAATGCAAATGCAATGCATACATAGCATTCATGACATTCCTTTGGATGCGACGCTAGCTAGGCGCCCATCCAATACATGCTCCCATTTCAGGGAGGTCGCCGCCGGCCTGGGCCTATTAAGCGACTTGGCAATAGCGAGGGGGACATCCGGTCCGCTTACTACCTCGACTAAGGCCTATTCCTCGTGCACATGCTCATTCTCATACACATGCCGGCATGATATTTGTAAATCATAAACAATTTCATAAAAAGCATTTAATAAATAATTTCACAAAACGAACTTCAGTTCATGTAAAGCAGTTATAGGTATGGCCAACCTTAAATAAATTTCATAAAGCAACTTGCAAACAATTTCAAGCATTTTGGAAATAATTTGCAAAACATATAACTTGCTTACCTTTTTAGGAGGTGTCTTCGACCTTCTCTTTTCCTTTTCCTATTCAAGGACAAAGGATATTTCATTTCCTCTATTTAAGCTGCTTCCCATGTATGCTTTATAATATTTGGGCATTATTTCTTTACATAGATATTTTTGTCCATAAATTCTTCAAAAATTCCATACTTATATTCAAATATTAATTTCCAAATTTTCTCCAAAATCACGCTGTTCACTGTAGCAGATCACTGTAGCGGATTACTGTAGCGGATCACTGTAGCAAAAATACTGTAGCGGATCACTGTATCAATCACTGTTCATCCGTGGTTACTGTTCACAGCGACGTGGTTACTGTTCATGGGTTTTATAAATTGATATGTTTTTCAAAAATAAAAAATACCATGACATACCTTATGCCTAGTATATCATTGGAAATTTGTTATATTTTGAATTTATCATCATTTACTTGGCCAAAAAAATCATTTTCTCCATATACTAAAAATCATCATAAATTCACTTAAGCATAATCCTTAATTCCAAAAATCATGAAATTAATATATCATTATTCCAACATCATATTCATCATAATCATACATCCTAAATCATCATTTATCATTTTTGGAGCATTATTTCCACATATCAAATGCTACTTTCCCGATTGCTCTATTTTCGCTCCAAATTTTTGATGTTTTGGCATAATTCCAATCAAGCATTATAACTTTACTTATTTTATCATGCTTGGGCATTATCTAAGCATGATTTTACCCTATTTAACTTCCAAAAGAAATTTGGGTAGAAATCACTTACCCGAAGCGGAGATACGCCTCTTTTTCCCACGCTTTCTCTCTCTAACTTTCTCCTTCTTTCTCTAAAGGGAAAAAACGTGTTTGGGGGTGGAAAATGAGATCTTGCTCAAGCTTGGGACTGCCTTGGTCGTTCACCCCTTGATCCCTATTTATAGTGCTTGATTTTTCATGAATTTGGAATTTACCCCCTTTCTTTTGAGGTATTTAATTATAAATTGGTACTTCTTTTTAATTTTAGAAATTGCATTGAGCCAAGAGCTGCCCACCCTATGCCTGCTCCAGCAGCCCTATGCAGCCCTATTTTTACCTATTTTTATTATTTTTTATTTAATTAATTTTAAGCTAATTAAATCTAAACCGTTAATTTAGGATTTGGATGATTTTGATCCATTGATTAAAGTCAAATGGCCCATTAATTGCCCCTGACCACGTCCAGCAGCAGCAGCAATGCATTTAATTTTTTATTTTTTTTATTTTATTTTATTTTTTATTTATTTAGTTTTTTAGAAAAAGTCAAAAGTAGCTTTTAATGAAAGTTAAGCTACTTTTTAATTTTGCATTTGGCGCTTCGTCTTATCCTTTGATTCAGGATTTTCATCACATCTTAATCCATTCATCATGTCCATCATGAATTTTTAACCATCCATAAAAAATTTCATCGAATTCCGACGCCCGGATTGCAATTTATGAATTTTTTTCTATTTTTCCACAAAAATCCAAACTTGGATTAAAATATCCAAAAGAATCTCTATTTTGTCTTGTAGTAGTTAAATATCTATTTTGTCTTTTTGTGATTAAGTTAATCCAAGTGATTAACTCTTAATCACGTGTCTTAGCCCTTGGTTACTATTCACGTGTACTATTCACGCGCACTATTCACGGGGTTAAATTCTCAACTGCATTATTACAACCTCAAACACACATGTTCATTCATAAATTTTCATTTATTTATAAAATAATCTTCAAAATTTACAAATGTCGAAATGACGCGTATATGGTCGAAATGACGCATACACGGTCGGGGTTCCACACATCTCCATGCTCCCGCCTTTCCCACCGATGCCGCCAGAGGTCCTAGCCTGCTTCGGGCAGTCATCACAGCCCCAGCCTGACGACGAGGCAGACGAGGACGCGACGGATTCTGATTCCTGAGGGGAGTCCCAGTCTTTTCTTTTTGTTTTTCTTTTCTTTTATTTTACTTCTCATTGTATTTTCATTTTTAGTTCATTTTAGGATCATGCATTGAGGACAATGCATCTCTCAAGTTTGGGGGGTGTATAATTCTCAACCATAGGTTAGTTTTGCATTTTAATTTTAATGCTTTAGTTTATGTTGCATGTATTTCAATTCCAGCTAATGAAAGTTGTCTTTGTTTCAATTCATCTGATTGTGAAAATGTGCAAGGCTGTGGTTAATTCTGATTTGAAATTGAATTCATGAAAGAATGGGCAATTTAGTTTGAAACCAAGTATAAAGCAGGTTGAAATTAACATGTGAAAGAATTAAAAGGAATTTCATAATACATTGTTCTAATTCAATAACAGGCATATCTTTCAGACCGAGATGATGAAGACTGAACTAAATATGTTCTGACCAAGTACTTTAACGAGTTCAGAAATGGTATTATTTCATAGAAATTACTCAAACATGTTCAGTACCCCTAATAAAGCATTAGAAAAAGATAAAAAGGGGTGGCTAACCTAAGCTAAGTAACCAGGACTTGGCATCAACCAATGGCAAGGTTCGTGTAAAAAGCAAAGGAAAATCATAGTAATAATGCTTTAAAAAATGAAAATTCTTCCTAAATACCCTGAAATATGGTGAGGGGAGCCAAAAAAAAAAAACAAATCTCCAGATATCCTGAAATATGGTGAGGAGAATCTTTGCAATAAGTTTGGGGAGAAAAAGAATGTTTAGTTGTTAGAGATTGAATTCAGCGACTTGATACCATTTGCTGTAACCAGTGTATTCAGTGTAAGTCTTGGTTTGCTTGAGTTCATTGATTTCCTAACCAGTTTTCTGATCTAATGAAAGATTAACGTGTTGAAATATGACTTTGCACTATGAAATCTTAGCATCCATATGTAACTTGGTTTGAAAAGGAAAATGTATGCCTTGTTTGTATAATGAAGGATTTTTCAAGTTGAATTAATCACGACATTGTGAGATGGCTAAGTGGATTGATCAATGCATAACTGGAAGCAAAAGGAGTTGACAGAGTCTTCATTCATATTCATTCATTCATTTATTAATTCTGTTTGCATGTGTTGCTAGAGGACTAGCAACATTTAAGTTTGGGGGTATGATAACTCATATTTTTACGAGTTATCATGGTCCATTTTAGACTTAATTTGTGTGTTAGTTCGAGAGATTAGGCTTAGTTTGCACTCTTTTAACTTAATTTTCATCCACTTTGCATTTTAGGAGCATTAATTAGTTTTTAGGCAATTTTAGCATTATTTAGGCATTTTTAGTTTATTATTTAGTTTTTCCATCTTTTGTAGGAAGGACGGGACACACGAAAGCAAAGCGGACGATTTGAACGCAAGCTGAGGCATCCACAGGTAGAGAGTTGGCACCTAGGTGCCACCCATTGGTGCCCAGGCACCACCCTACGTACTTTGGACGTTGACAGCACACACCACTCACAGCATGATTTCCAGAGAGCGCCCAGGCGCCACTTCATCTACATGCAGCTCGAGTGCAGACGTCCCTGAAGCCATAATTCAGATATTACATCTAGGGAGCTGGCGCCCAGGTGCCAAGCAGGGGAAGCTACAAAAGCTAAGGAGAAGCTCCAGGCAAGGAGCGCCTAGGCGCCAGTGCAAAAATTCTTATGGTTTCCAGAATGTGTCCAAACTGCTCAGCACACAGAGAGTTGCCGCCTAGGAGCCAATATGCATCCGTACGCGAATATTCCAGTGCGTAAGCTACGCAAATAGGACTCTATATATAGTTCCTAGGGGTTCACGCGCGCGAGAGTGAGGAAAAAAGGAGGAGAAGGAGCCGGGAGTACGAACTACAGTGCAAGAGAAAGCGAAAATCAAGATTAAAGCTCGGATTGAAGAAAAGATTCAAGTCCCATTGGTGGAAACCACCGAAAAATAGTTTTTCTTATTCTTTTCAATTTTCTTTCTCTGTCTTATGGATACTTTTTATATGGATGTACTGGATGTTAAGATCATGTTTTTGAACTAAACCTCCATTAGATAGATAGTTAGGATGATTTGAATTCTAAACTATATTGTTTCTTAGTTCTTAGAATATTCCGGAATGAATAGTTGATTTTATGCATGATTGTGTATGATTTACCTTTGCATGTGTGGATTTAATGCTTTTTACAAGATTAGCTACCTTGTAAGATGATTTAATTGCTTGATTTATCCTTGGAAGAGGAAGATCTTTGCAGGATCCATGTGCAAGGCATAGGTTTCGACCTTTGTGTAAGGAGAGTTGTTTAACGGATAGGAATATACCGTTAAACCCCGTGTAGTCATTATACAAGTTATGAACTTATCAATTTCACTTTATTTAATGGCATGAGAACATAGCACTTAAACAAAGTGTAATTAGCTTTATATAATGTTGGAAGACATATATAAAGATATATGAACTTAGGCTAGTAAATTCATATGCAATCCAATTAAAAAGAACCAGAGCAATATAGCTTAGATTCAAGAATTCTGATCTATCCATCTGACATCCCTAATCAGAAAACCCGTTCAAAGTACCCAGTAGTCTTGAACTTTCACTCTAATTTCTCATTGCAATCGTTAGCTTAGTTAAATCACAAGACCAAAATTTTTCATCCATAGAACTTAGTTTAACTAATTAATAATTCGGTTAACAATTCCTCATGGGAACGATACTCTACTCACTCTTTATTACTTGACACGGCACGTATACTTGCGTAAATAGAGAGCATTTTAATTGACATATACGCAACTCGTCATTCTTCTAGAAGAATTTAAGGAAGGTCATTTGAAAAATAGATTTCAAATGACAACTTGTTTAAAGTGGGTGTGCTCGCTTTACAAGTTGACACGGACAACGGTCTGTGATTTTCTTTTTCAAAATAATTTTTAAAGATACAGATTTGGCGCCCAAAACTCGAGCGTCACATCCTGAGCCTTAACTTGAGATCGTATTGATTGGTAAACGTGATCAGGATTGTTGCCCTGTCACACGACAGGTTTTATTGGATATTATCCCATTAAATATCATCATATAGACATATAACAAGTCAAGTTCTCATATTTTTCAAACTCAGACATTTCTAAGTCATTTCAATCCATTCATTATATACAAGCATGCTGTTCAGCGACATTTCATCTTTTGCCTAAATCAGATGCCACTGCATGTATATATCACAGTCATCCAAATAAAACATTCGAATAGTTTACATCTATTCATCATAAAGCACTCCATATAATTTTTTTTACAACCATTTCACATAAATTTCATGACATGAGTTTCATAAGTTTTTCCATGGATTCCTTAAGCCGACGCTAGCTCCCTTGCCATGTCCTGTTATTCATGTTGGAAACAATGACTCAAAACAAAATTGACCAAAGTGTAAGTTTTGATGATTAACAAGAACTAATTTGAGGTTAAAAAGAATACTAATAAGTTTGCCAAGTGTTTAAGGAAAGCAAAGAGACCAAGTCGATCACCAAGTCGACTCGGACTTCGACTTGGTACGAAGTCGATACCCAAGTCGACTTCTCTAGGGACTTGGAATGGCCACAGGTGGACAGATTTGAAAATGGAAGGACTGACAGGTGAAGTCGCAAGTCAAGTCGACTCCACTTGCGACTTGGGTAGTCAAGTCGCAGACGAAGTCGACTTCGGAATCGACCTCAAACGACCAAAAGTGTCCAGCGCTGAAATCTGGTTCACGAACATGGCGAAGTCGCAGACGAAGTCGACTCCATGTGCGACTTGGGCGAAGTCGCAGACCAAGTCGACTCCAACTTCGACTTCAGACTTGAAGTTTGTATTTCCAAGCTTATCCAAAAGATCAAATTGAGAATAATCAAATCCAAAAAGGATGCAAGGACCATTTTCAAGAACAACTCAAGGTTCTCGAAGATCAAAGCAAGGATTCAAGATCAACATCAAATCAAGTCTATCAAGTCAACCACAAGTTCTCAAGCTTATTCAAAAGAAAGAAAACCAAGGATGAAAAAGCAGATCAAAAGAAGCTCAAAGCATTTCCAGCAAAAGTCGAGTCAAGTCGCAAGTCAAGTCGACTTCAGGATCGACTTGAGTCGAAGTCCAAAGCCAAGTCGACCAAAGACTCAGACTTGGAATCTGGAAGAACTGGAGTCGCAGGCCAAGTCGACTCCAGGTGCGACTTGGAAGCCAAGTCGCAGGCCAAGTCGACTCCATCTTCGACTTGGAGTATAACGTTCGAATTTTTGAACGTTGGAGTTCATTTATTGCGCGACAACCACTCCTACAACGTTCCAATCTTTCTCACTCTATAAAAAGACATTCAAATGAACGTGAGAAGATACAATACACACTACACTAAGGATCATAGAGAGAAAAGAAGTGCAAGAAAGACTTTCAAATTCCTTTTCTCCATATTTGAGTGATTCAAAGGAAGAAAGAGCTTCAAACTGCAAGTTGCTTCAACGATCATCATCCAAGCTGCCTTTGATTTCTTCCTCGAGCTCAATCTGCCTACACAAATCTGTAAAGTGTAGTTTCATTTATTTCATTGTCTTGTTGTATAAATCTTGATTTAGCTTGGGTAGCTAAGATCAAGTATATGCAAAGTAGGGTGTGATTGGAGTGAGACTCATCACCTACTTGTGCAAGTGATTGTATATGCCCCCTAGAGCTTTGAATCTAGAAGAGAGCAAGTGGCTCTAGTTGTATATGCCCCCTAGAGCTTTGAATCTAGAAGAGAGCAAGTGGCTCTAGTTGTTATGCCCCCTAGAGCTTTGAATCTAGAAGAGAGCGGTGACTCTAAGTGTATTCGTGGAATACATAGTGGAACCCAAGTCACAACGGAGTGTGAGCTTGGAAGAGTGGAGTAGGGAAGGTTTGCCCGAACCACTATAAATCTTGTGTTCTACTTATTTTTACTGCTTTATCTTATTTGCTCTCCATTCGCTTAAAAAGGGGATTAACCTTTTCAAGGGGTTAAGATTTTTAAGTTTACAAAAGAAATTTTAAAGAACCCAATTCACCCCTCCCCTCTTGGGTTAGGCCATCAACTCGGGACCAACAAGTGGTATCAGAGCAGGTCTTTGAGTTTATCAAAGAGATCTTATTGAAATGGCATCCCAATCTACTTCCGTTCCCGCATTTGCTGAAGGCCAATCCTTTACAAGGCCACCGTTGTTTGATGGGAACAATTTTGGATATTGGAAGCTTCGTATGAAGCAACTCATCATGGCTACCGATATGGACTCTTGGATTGCTATCCAAGATAGAGTAATACTGCCTACCGATGAACGAGCTTCCAAATGGACCGATGAGGAAGTAAGAATAGTGAAGAGCAATGCCAAAGCTATGAACTCCTTATTTTGTGCTCTCACTGCTTCCGAGTATGATAGAGTATCCTCTTGCTTAACCGCCAAAGAGATATGGGATACACTAATCTCTATCTACGAAGGAACTTCTCAAGTCCAAGGGACGAGAAGGAATATTTTGATTGGAGAACTAGAGAACTTTAGAATGCTAGAAACAGAAAATATTTCTGAAATGTTTGCTAGATTCTCTAAGATTACTAATGCTTTAAAAGGTCTTGGAAAAGCAATATCTGAATCTGAGCAGGTCATGAAGATTTTAAGAGCTCTACCCGAATCATGGACTCCAAAGATCACTGCAATTGAAGAAGCCAAAGACCTCAACACGCTGAAGCTTGAAAACTTAATTAGCTCACTTATGTCACATGAGCTAATTAAGAAAAGGAATGAAGATCAACACAGGGGCAAAAGAGCAATTGCCTTAAAAGCCGCACAAGACACCGATGACACATCTTCTTCTCAAAATGACGACGAGATTGCTCTACTCACAAAACGATTCAGAAAATTTGTGAGGAAAGGCAAAAATTTCAGAAGCTTCAAAGAAAGAACTCCCCAAGAGAAGAAGAAAGAATCAACCAAGTGCTACCGATGCGGCGGTTCGGGACATATGCAGGCTCAATGTCCAACTCCCGAAGAAAACAAGGCAAAAGAACAAAGAAAGGATCGAGGGAACAATAGAAGATTCCAGAAATACAAAGGAAGAGGCATGTACGTAAATGATGAAGAATCTACGACGAGTAGCTTCTCAACCGATGACATAGAGGCGGAAGAATGTGCAAGAATTTGCTGCATGGCACAAATCGAGCAAGAAGAACAAATTACCTCAACAAAAGACACAAGCAATGAAGAGGTAAGTTCCAAACTCTCCCTTTCTAATTCAAGTTATTCTTCCTCTCATGAATGCCTCAAATGTACTGAATTAGATGAACTACAAACTGCATATGATTCATTATATGAAGAAATGAAGAAATTAGGAAGCAAGTTTACAATTAAGAAGAGACAATGTGATGCAACAATAATTGTAAATGGTAAACTTGCAGAAAGATTAGTCAAATTGAAAGATGAAACTGAATTGCTGAAAATGAAGAACAAATCATTAAATGAATCATTAGCTAAGTTCTCTAATCCAGGAGAAAATGTTAAAATGTTTCTGAATATGACCTCCCAAACACATAAAAGAGGTCTTGGGTATCATACATTTGAGCAAGGAGAAAGTAGCAAATCAAATGAACAAATACTTGAGAAAAATCAAACTAAAAATACATCTATATACAAGCCACAAAAGAAAAATTTTAAGTGGACTAGAAGACCAATGATTGAACCTTTGCATGCTTGGAAACCTACTCCAAGATTACCTTTGGCTTGTAATTTCTGCAATAAGATGGGTCATAAAACTTACAAATGTAATTTTAAGAAACTATATGACCATGGTGTTAAATTAGTTTGGGTTCCAAGAAACACAAGATTTGGGCTTTCAAAGTTAGATCAACTTAGATTAGATTCTATTACTAACCCAAATGGACCCATAAAATGGGTACCAAAAAGATAAGATTTATTTCCTTATTTTTCAGATATGTTTTAAGGCAAAGGCAAACAATGAATGGTTCATGGATAGCGGTTGTTCAAGGCATATGACCGGTGAAAGAAGTTTGTTTCATAAACTTAAGCCTTGCAACGATGGAATGGTTGCCTTTGGAAATAATGAAAAAGGTAAAATTAAAGGTAAAGGAAATATACTTAGTACCTCAAATGCATGCATGGAAGATGTTTTGTTTGTTGAAGGACTCAAACACAATTTAATGAGTATTAGCCAATTATGTGATAAAGGATATAAAGTTGTGTTTGAATCATCTATATGTAATGTATTTGATGGAGAACATATCATGTTTAGTGGTAAACGACATGGAAATGTTTATTTGGTTTCACTTGATGAATTGAATGGTCAATGTCTTATGGCCATTGATAATGATCCATGGGTTTGGCATAAAAGGCTTGGACATGTAAACATGGGAAATATAAAGACCCTTTGGAAAAAGAATTTGGTAGAAGGATTACCAAAGTTGAAATATGACAAAGACAAAATTTGCAAGGCATGTCAATTATCAAAACAACCCAAGATGCCTTTCTCTACCAAAAAGGAAATTTCCACCACAAAGCCACTTGAATTACTACATATGGATCTATACGGGCCATCCGACATTCTAACCATTGGTGGAAAGAAATATGTATTTGTCATAGTTGATGATTTTTCAAGATTCACTTGGATAATTCTCTTAGCTAGTAAAGATGAAGCCTTCTCTATGTTTGCAACTTTTGTGAATTTGGTGCAAAATGAAAAACAGAGTACTATTGTGACCATAAGAAGCGATCATGGTGGCGAATTTGAAAACAAACGATTCATGGAATTTTGTAATGAAAAAGGAATTCACCACACATTTTCTGCACCAAGAACTCCACAACAAAATGGAGTAGTTGAAAGGAAAAATAGAACTATACAAGAGATGGCTAGAACTATGCTAAATGAGAGCAATCTATCCAAGAAATTTTGGGGTGAAGCTGTGAGTACAGCTTGTCATGTTTTGAATCGTGTTACCATTCGAGCAATCTTGAAAAAGACTCCATATGAACTTTGGAAAGGAAGGAAACCAAATATATCTTATTTTCATGTTTTTGGATGTACATGTTATGTTTTAAACAATGGAAAAGTCAACTTGGGAAAATTAGATGCCAAAAGTGATGAGGCTATATTCCTTGGTTATTCATCAAATAGCAAAGCATATAGAGTATTCAATAAACGAAATCAAGTTGTAGAAGAATCCATACATGTTGTATTTGATGAATTTAACCAAACTCCGAGAAAGGAGGATGAACTAAGTGATGCAGATGAGACGAAAGGCAAAGAACAACCAAAGGAACTCGAGCTCAAGCCAGAAAATCCAGAGGAGGAAGAGGTAAGTGAAGGTAATGAATCTTACAAACCTCCAACTGATTTAAAGTTTAAAAATGCCCATCCAATTGAACAAGTTATTGGAAACATATATGAAGGAGTAAAAACTAGAAGATCAAAACAAAACGTTTATGGCCAATATGCGTTTGTATCGAAAATTGAACCAAATACCATTGAACAAGCTCTTAATGATGAAAATTGGGTTATTTCAATGCAAGAAGAGCTAAATCAATTCGAAAGAAACAATGTATGGCATTTAGTTCCTAGACCAAACAATCATACAGTCATTGGTACAAAATGGGTATTTAGGAACAAATTAGACGAAAGCGGTCTTGTAATTAGAAACAAGGCAAGATTAGTAGCCAAAGGGTATTCCCAAGAAGAAGGAATTGATTTTGAAGAATCATATGCACCCGTGGCTAGATTAGAAGCCATACGCATCCTACTAGCATTTGCTTCTCATATGAACTTCAAATTGTTTCAAATGGATGTAAAAAGCGCATTTTTGAATGGTTATTTGAATGAAGAAGTATATGTTGAACAACCCCCTGGTTTTGAAGAAAAGGATCAATCAAAGTATGTTTATAAATTAACCAAAGCGTTATATGGACTAAAACAAGCACCAAGAGCTTGGTATGAAAGGTTAAATAGATTCTTGATTGATCATGAGTTTCAAAGAGGGAAAGTAGACACTACTTTATTCATCAAGTACAAAAATAAAAATATTTTGATTGTACAGATTTATGTGGATGACATAATATTCGGTGCTACTGATGAAAATCTTTGTCAAGAATTTTCTAAGATAATGCAGAATGAGTTCGAAATGAGCATGATGGGAGAATTAAATTTCTTCCTTGGACTACAAATCAAGCAACAAAGTGAAGGAATATTTCTGAACCAGTCCAAGTATGTCAAAGAGATGCTCAAGAAATTTGGAATGCAGAATAGCAAAGGGGCAAACACTCCAATGAGCTCAACAATCAAAATCGACACGGATGAAAACGGTAAAAGTATCGATCAAAAGCTTTATAGGAGCATGATAGGATCTTTGCTTTACCTAACTGCTTCTAGACCTGATATCTTATTTAGTGTTTGTATGTGTTCTAGATTTCAAGCATGTCCCAAAGAATCACATCTACTTGCTGTGAAAAGAATTTTTAAATATTTGATGAAAACCACAAACCTTGGACTATGGTATCCAAAGGGGTCAACCTTTGATCTAATCGGCTATTCGGATGCAGACTTTGCCGGATATAAAGTAGATAGAAAAAGTACCAGTGGAACTTGTCAATTTCTTGGACATATGCTAGTTTCATGGCATTCAAGAAAACAAACAAGTGTTGCATTATCTACTGCGGAAGCCGAATACATAGCCGCCGGTAGTTGCTGTGCCCAGTTACTTTGGATGAAACAACAGTTGAAAGATTATGGTATTGATTATGTTAATATTCCTATTAGATGTGATAATACAAGTGCAATTTGTTTAACTAAAAATCCTGTACTGCATTCAAGAACCAAGCATATTGATGTGAGACATCACTTTATTCGTGAACATGTTGAGAATCATGATGTATGCTTAGAATATGTGAAAACAGAAGACCAAATTGCTGATATTTTTACCAAACCTCTAGCCAAGGATTCATTTTATAAGATTAGAAATGATATGGGGATGATAGAGCTAAACTAGGAAAAACAAATAAGAAAATTAAAATTGGAAAATATCAAGTCGATGAGTCAAGTCGACTCCAGGGACGCTAAGTCGACTCCGCTTCAGAAGCGAAGTCGACTCCGTTAGGGTCGAAGTCGACTCCGCTTCAGAAGCGAAGTCGACTCCGCCCCAGGAGAAGTCGACTCCAGAAGGATCGAAGTCGACTTCGCCTAGGGCAAAGTCGACTCCGCGCGCGACGATTCACATTCGGCCGCCCATTTCATCTTTTTCTTCCCTTTTCTCTCTTTTCTTCCTCATTTCTCTCCGGCCTCCCTATTTTTCTCTTTTCCCTCTCCCCTCCGGCGATTTTCTTTCTTCTCCATCTCCGGCTAACCTTTCCGGCGATTTCCTTTTCTCTCCGATTTTCCTCTCCGTTTCTTTTTTCTCTCTCTCCCTCACTGTTTTCTTCTCTCTCTCTCTCTGTTTTTCTCTCTTTCTCCTCATCTCCGGAAACTCCTTCGACCGGCAAACTCCATTTCCGGCTCCGGTAACTCCCTCTTCGTTTCTCTCTCTATTCCTTTCTCTCTCAATTCCAACTCCAAACCATCCCAAATGGCACCAAAGAAAGCTGTCTCAAAACCATACCCCAAACGGGTTCCCTCACAACCTTCATCCAATACTGCAGAGGATGTTCCTAGGAAAGCTAGGACACCGGCAAAAAGGGCCAGAGAAGAACCATCAACTTCTACGGGTAGACGGGTGCGATTCCAAACCACTCAATCATCCGATCGAGCACCTAGTCAACAACAAGCCCAAACCTCACAGAGTACACAATCTGGAGCAAGCAAAAGGGGTACTCCGGCTAGGAAAACTCAAGTATTGAAGATGCCTACCACTTACTTCCAAACCGAACTCCAGCACAGTCGTTTTTACAAAAGCTTCTATGAACGGAAGGTATTTATACCCAAGATTATAGATTTCAAATTTTTGAAAGATTATGAATCCGATATAGAAGATCTATTGGATTTTCAAGGATGGACCAAGTTGCTAAAAGAGGATGAAAAGGTTTATCCAGATCTTACTCGGATTTTCTATTATCTATGGGATGACGAAAAATATGCAACTTTTGTCAAGGGAGTAGAAATCAAACTTGGAATTGGGATAACTCCAAGCAAGAAGGGAGCAAGGATTGATTTAGGAGAAATATTTGGAGTCCCATTTGTGAATGAGCCTTTACCAGAAGATCTCACAATGGATAAAATGTATAACCAGCTCACTCGGAGCAACAAGTATCATCCGGGAATTAGATTTCTTCGATACATGGATCTATCACCCAGGCTACGGGTACTCAGACTTCTAATTGCCCACTGCATATACCCAAAAGGCGGGGGAAGAAATCAAGTAAATCCACAAGAAGCGGAAATATTATGGAAAGTGGCAAACAAAGTTAGGGTAAGCTTACCTAAGTTATTTCTTGAAGCCCTAGCATCCAGAAAGGAAAATCCACGAGGAGTTCTCCCATATGGCACCTGGATCACAAAAATCCTTGAACATTACAAAGTGGATATTGAAGGTGAGCCTTTCGAAGTACTCAAAACCACAAATGCCATTAACAAAGCACTCATCCAAAGAATGAAGATCAATGTGCTTCAACTTAGACCGGAAGCTCCAGAAGAAGAGCGAGACGACGATGCACAAGCTGAGGGGGAGCAACCTCCCATAGCATCACCGGCACGGGCCGCTTCTCCACCATCGCACGGATCCTACTCTCCACAAGGGTCTGCTGCAAGAGAACGGGTGCCTCCAACCTCCTCTGAGGAGGTCACCCTAAAGGAATTAAAGGAAGAAATAGTTGCAATGAGGGCAGAAATGGATTACAAAGAAGACCGGATGACAAGTCTTGTCACCGGCGTTCTAAATGCGCTCGAGGATATGCACTCCCGGCAAGACAGAATCGAGCGGGAAATGCGGACTATCCGCTACCATCTTGCCTCAGGCCGACATAAGAAGAGACCCATGCCTGAACTTGATCCCTACGAGTCGGGATCAGTTCATAGAGAGGCAACTCCCGATCACGCTTCTCTTGTCTACTCCTCGGCCCACCATTGTCCCATCAAACCTATTCCATATCAAATCTCTCAATTTCAGTTTATCAAATCGTTATTTTTGCTTGATTGACAAAAAGGGGGAGAAAAGATCGGTTTAAGAGTTAGAGTTTCTTTTCGTTTTGGGTTGGGTAACTTGTATCTAGGTTTCATTTTGTTTTTCATTGCATTTTGTAAAAATGAAACAGATATACATGAAAGATGTTTTATGCTTGACATGAATATTTTGAGTGAATTATGAAAATAATGCTCTGTCATGAATATGTATATGCTCTGCTTTCTATGGTAATATGTTTGAATGCTCTGTTTTTTACATGAACTTGCTTAAATACTCAAAAAGGTATCAACTCAAATGTAGTTTTGTCAATCATCAAAAAGGGGGAGATTGTTGGAAACAATGACTCAAAACAAAATTGACCAAAGTGTAAGTTTTGATGATTAACAAGAACTAATTTGAGGTTAAAAAGAATACTAATAAGTTTGCCAAGTGTTTAAGGAAAGCAAAGAGACCAAGTCGATCACCAAGTCGACTCGGACTTCGACTTGGTACGAAGTCGATACCCAAGTCGACTTCTCTAGGGACTTGGAATGGCCACAGGTGGACAGATTTGAAAATGGAAGGACTGACAGGTGAAGTCGCAAGTCAAGTCGACTCCACTTGCGACTTGGGTAGTCAAGTCGCAGACGAAGTCGACTTCGGAATCGACCTCAAACGACCAAAAGTGTCCAGCGCTGAAATCTGGTTCACGAACATGGCGAAGTCGCAGACGAAGTCGACTCCATGTGCGACTTGGGCGAAGTCGCAGACCAAGTCGACTCCAACTTCGACTTCAGACTTGAAGTTTGTATTTCCAAGCTTATCCAAAAGATCAAATTGAGAATAATCAAATCCAAAAAGGATGCAAGGACCATTTTCAAGAACAACTCAAGGTTCTCGAAGATCAAAGCAAGGATTCAAGATCAACATCAAATCAAGTCTATCAAGTCAACCACAAGTTCTCAAGCTTATTCAAAAGAAAGAAAACCAAGGATGAAAAAGCAGATCAAAAGAAGCTCAAAGCATTTCCAGCAAAAGTCGAGTCAAGTCGCAAGTCAAGTCGACTTCAGGATCGACTTGAGTCGAAGTCCAAAGCCAAGTCGACCAAAGACTCAGACTTGGAATCTGGAAGAACTGGAGTCGCAGGCCAAGTCGACTCCAGGTGCGACTTGGAAGCCAAGTCGCAGGCCAAGTCGACTCCATCTTCGACTTGGAGTATAACGTTCGAATTTTTGAACGTTGGAGTTCATTTATTGCGCGACAACCACTCCTACAACGTTCCAATCTTTCTCACTCTATAAAAAGACATTCAAATGAACGTGAGAAGATACAATACACACTACACTAAGGATCATAGAGAGAAAAGAAGTGCAAGAAAGACTTTCAAATTCCTTTTCTCCATATTTGAGTGATTCAAAGGAAGAAAGAGCTTCAAACTGCAAGTTGCTTCAACGATCATCATCCAAGCTGCCTTTGATTTCTTCCTCGAGCTCAATCTGCCTACACAAATCTGTAAAGTGTAGTTTCATTTATTTCATTGTCTTGTTGTATAAATCTTGATTTAGCTTGGGTAGCTAAGATCAAGTATATGCAAAGTAGGGTGTGATTGGAGTGAGACTCATCACCTACTTGTGCAAGTGATTGTATATGCCCCCTAGAGCTTTGAATCTAGAAGAGAGCAAGTGGCTCTAGTTGTATATGCCCCCTAGAGCTTTGAATCTAGAAGAGAGCAAGTGGCTCTAGTTGTTATGCCCCCTAGAGCTTTGAATCTAGAAGAGAGCGGTGACTCTAAGTGTATTCGTGGAATACATAGTGGAACCCAAGTCACAACGGAGTGTGAGCTTGGAAGAGTGGAGTAGGGAAGGTTTGCCCGAACCACTATAAATCTTGTGTTCTACTTATTTTTACTGCTTTATCTTATTTGCTCTCCATTCGCTTAAAAAGGGGATTAACCTTTTCAAGGGGTTAAGATTTTTAAGTTTACAAAAGAAATTTTAAAGAACCCAATTCACCCCTCCCCTCTTGGGTTAGGCCATCAACTCGGGACCAACAATTCACCTGTCTTTGAGTTTAGAAAATAAAATCGTGAGTCGAAACTCAATAAGCAAGCTATTTACATTTTACAGGCAAATCATTTCAGGCAACATTTTGCATTTAAAATTAACTTGGAAAGAAACTTATACCTTGTCTAAAGGTATATCTTAAAAACATGAAATCCTGTACCCATCATGGGTTCCATATGCATAATGTCATATGAAAACTTGAACATATATATCATTTCTCCCT